>JBCNJP010000008.1:66033353-66065747 GCA_039602395.1 Deinandra increscens subsp. villosa | reverse complement strand
GCACATAGAATTACAGCTAATTGCACATAATTAATATATTAAAGTATACCTAGAAAGTACGAGTTGTCACAACTTTGTGCACATAAGGCCGCAAATGGTGAAACATATTCACCCCCTCTATCGCTCCGAACAACCTTGATCTTTTTGCGAAGTTGGTTCTCAACTTCATTCTTAAATAAGACAAACTTGTTTATTGCTTCATTCTTACTTTTAAGTAAGTATACATAGCAATATTTTGTACAATCATCAATAAAAGTGATGAAGTATTTGTTTCCACCACGTGTGGGGAACGCTTTTAAGTCACACACGTCGGTGTCAATTAAGTCAAGGGGTTCGGTCTTACGATCGATTGATTTAAAAGGTGATCTCGTAAGTTTGGATTCAACACATGTTTCGCATTTATACTTCGAGTCTATTTGGAATGTTGGAAGACATTTTAAATTAATTAAACGACGAATTGATTTAAAATTCACATGTCCTAATCTACCATGCCACATATTAGAATCAGACAATTCAATCAAGTAAGTAGAAGATTTGGCCTTGGCCATTTTATTAACCACCATGGTAGAAAATTTAAACATGGAATTCTGGGCATAGCCCTTTCCAACAAACATTCCAGATTTGGTCAACACGACCTGATCAGACTCGATAACTATGCGAAATCCAAACTTATTCAACAGCCAACCAGACACAAGGTTCTTGCGTATCTCTGGCACGTACAAAACGTTGCTGAGTGTGAGTTCCTTCCCAGAGGTGAACTTCAAGATCACGTCGCCTTCACCCATGATGTCGGCAGTCGCTTTATTCCCCATGAAAAGCTTTTCAGTCCCCGCAGCCTCCTTAAACGTATTAAAGAGGGTCTTGTCACCACAGACATGGCGAGTGGCACCCGTGTCAATGTACCAGCCTGGGTTTTCACCCACAACATTGACTTCAGCGATGAAGGCAGATGCCTCGGTAATCATGGCCACTAAAGGCATATCATCTTCCACCATATGCGCGTGCTCACGCTTTGGTTTGGTGCATTCTTCAGCACGATGACCATGATTGTCACAGTTGTAGCATTTGCCCATGAACTTTTGAGGTTTCTTTTTCACAACCCCTTTTTTAGGCGCTAAATGATCCACTGCTTTGGCCTTGCCTTTCTTAGCCGCACTATTGTGTTTCCTTCCTTTAGAAGATTGACCATGTTCCACCATATTGACTTTAGCCGAAACTTGGATATTGGTGGACTTTTGAGCGATCCTATTGTCTTCTTTGATACGAAGACGAACAATAAGGTCCTCATGGCTTGTGTTTAAGGTAATTCTTAAACTCTAGCCAGCTTGGAGAAAGTTTCTCACTCATGGCTGCCACTTGAAAGGTCTCACTAAGGGACATACCCTCGGCGTGGACGTCGTGAAGTATAAGTTGTAACTCTTGGACTTGAGTCATGACCGATTTTGAATCGATCATCTTAAAATCCAAGAAACGGGCTACCACAAATTTCTTTGTGCCAGCATCCTCCGTCTTATACTTCTTGGCTAAGGACTCCCATAAATCTATGGCAGTCTTTATACCCGAGTACACGTTGTATAACGCGTCCACTAGGCCGTTTAAGACATAGTTACGGCACAAATAGTCCGAGTGTTTACAAGCTTCTACCGCGCTAACGGTTTCCACGTTGGACTCCCCTTCACTAAGAGTGGGAGCGGACTCAGTGAGGAACTTTGCAAGGTTCAAGGTGGTCAAATAGAACAACGTTATCTTTTGTTGCCACCTTTTGAAGTGAAGACCCGAGAACTTCTCGGGTTTCTCAGCCTGATTCGCAATAGTGTTAGGCGTTACGCTCTTTTGGGTGACAACGGATGTCCCCCCACTCGACTTGTCACTAGACTTGTCCTTCGAGCCGTTAGTATCGTTCGTCATTATTGAAAAATAAACTTAAAGAGTTAATGTCCAGAATTAAAGTGTCAACTTATGACTTTTAACGCGCACGTTTTTTTTTAATACGTTCCAACTAATGGATGTATAGTGTTACTTGGTTGTTTTTAATTGCTTACGTTTAGAAAAATAAAACTTGAGGTTTCAACGCATAATTGTTATAATCTAAGTCCAACTTTGAAATAACACGTACTTGTTTAGACACGAGTTTTAATTACGTCTTTAAGTCGTGTAATTCTAAGTCCAACTTTGAATTAACCACGAGTATAAAAACGTTTTCAAACGTAACGTCGAACGTATGGTCGTTTTAGATTTCCAACTAATGGAATTAAATGTCCAAGTTTTAACGTTAGAATTAAAGTCCAACTTATGGAAACATGTTCTCAATTTCTTTTAAACTCCAACTTATGGTGAATAAAATGTATTAAATGAGAGTTTTACACTTCTTTTAAACTCCAATTTATGGTGAATAAAAGGTATTAAATGAGAGTTTAGACTCCAACAAATGGAAGACTAAAAGAGATTGAAAATTCCAATTAATTGAAAGTTATGTACGAAAAACTTGACCAACTAATGGTCGAATTAAAAGAAAATTAAATTCTCTTTATTTTCCAACTTATGTAAATTACAAGAGAATCGAAAGTTTTGAAGAAAAAAAACGACAACTCGTTTTAAAAGAAAAACGAGTTATGGTTTAAATATTTTTTGAAAACACTTAATCACTCGAGGTTTCTAAGTCCAACTTTGAAACTCGAGATGAAGAAGGTTTTAGTAAAAACGAACGGTGTTTTTAAAAATTTGTTTTAAGTTTGTAGGACCACCGTTCGTATTTTAAACGATAAAATAAATTTCCACTAGATATTTGATACAATTACAACGGAAAGACATCGGGTAAAACCCGTTTCCCTTAAAACAAATTCCGGGTCTACACAAGATCCCGTTTTGTTTCCCAGGGTACAATCGTCGAAGTCGAGAGTACGACCGGGATAACTCTAGTCCCAAAATTACCTTGAAGCTCTTGAACTTGATGATGATCTTCAAGAAGGTTGGAAGAAGTTCTTGAGATGAAGATGAGAGAGTTTTAGAGAGAAAAAAATTATCTAATTCTTGGTGTATTTTTCAACCAAGGATTACCTTGGTATTTATAGGTAAGAATGAGTTGTAACAACTCATTCACCATAAACCAAGTTCATAACTCATGGTGTAACACCATTAAACATCATAAATTCAAGTTGAAACATATTCAACAAGAATTATGACATGGATTCAACTCATAAGACTCAATCTCCATTCAATTACTATTTTATTAAATAATATATATATAAATAATATATATATTTTAATAAAGTTCCAACAATAATTTATCATACAAAATAGTACATAAGAATTCGACATAAAATGGTAAATGAGTAAATAAAAACTTAATATAAAATGGCAACCTAATACATAGTTTTATAAATGGATATTATAATTACTTTGTCGTTCACTTTTCCTAATATATATATATATATATATATATATATATATATATATATATAAATGGATATTGTTTTTTGTTTTTCTTTTTTTTAATTGTCTTTTTTTGTTCTTAAAAGCTTATCGCAAATAAAAAAAAAACTAAATTAACAAAACTGAGTTTTATTTTTAGTGATTTTAATGAGTTTTATTGAGTTTTATAAGGGGTCTATGAGGTTTACAAAAAATAAGGGGTCTACACGGATCTTTTACCTATATATATATATATATATATATATATATATATATATATATATACTAGCCGTGTGCCCGCGCGTTGCGGCGGCAACAGTTTATAGCGTGTTATTTGTCTTCTGTTTGCGTGTTCGCACCGTTCGCACGCTAAGGGCAACAGCTTATAGCGCGTTATTTGTCTTATGTTCGAGCGTTCGGCGATCACGACTTTAGAACGCAATATTAGTTTGTATTAGTGCAATGCGGTGCTGCAACAAATTATAATGCGATACATGTGCGTTCAACGACGACAATTTACAAGACTTATGACATAGGATGCACCCTGCGCGATGCGACGGTGGCAACAATCAACAAACGTTGTATTTGTTTTTTATTAGCTTATCGATCCTCTCATGATATATTACATTATACGTTTGTTAGTTTTCTCATCCATAAGATCGATTAAATTCATCAAAGCTAGAAGCAATAGTCTTTTGTATCTCTTATTTTTATTCCTCTAGGTTCCAAATATAAAAATATTTATTTCTAAATTAGTATATTATTTCTATGGACTCGTTCCTTTTCACCGAGGTTTTGGTTGTAAGAATATAACTTCAAATTGTCACTACAGCTAAATTCAATGCAACAAATTCAATTAAAGAGTGAAAGTCAAACACGCTAATTATTAACTCCATGTATGATTTTAATTTAGATAATTTATGTTACATTAGTGGAAATCAATATATGGGTTTGACAAACTGGACGAAAGAGAAAGAGAAGGACAATCAATACTAAAAAGTCTAACACCAATTTCTTTTGGTTTTATGAACACATATATACCTTAAGTTCATCTGAGACACAATTAAAAAGTAATCAACCTTCAATATAAGGACAACACATTATTCATCACATTATTCATGGAATCTAGATTGCTTACCTTGTAGGCTTAATTCAAAGAGTTGCGTTCCAATTGAAACAAGATTCTAAAACTAAAACATGTTAGTGTAGCAGTTATGCAATGCATAACTTTTAATAGATACATCTTTTCATAGATACAACCAGTAGACCCGTTCAACATGCCTCTTTGAATATACCACACGTTGTCATCCGCCGGTATAAACCTTATCAAGTTCCTGAAATTCATCAAAACCCAACAAACTATTTCTTAAAGTTAAGCAATGAACACATGAAAATCACAAAAAGAACGGGTTGATTAAAACGGGTCGAGTAAACAAGTCAATATAATTATATTAGTGATACAAAAAAAACTTATTAACACCATGAAAGAAACATAAATTAAAGACCATAAATCATAGAGAATTTGATTGCTTATTGCTCATTGCTCATTTGCTCAAGTCGACTGTTGGATCAAGTTTGGATAAAAGCCATATTGCTCATTAATTTGAAAGTAAATTCTATTTGTAAATGATTCAAGTTAACCCTTTAGAAAGATAACACCACCCTTTTAACTTGCTTAACCTTGATAAGTAGAACACTATATATGACCCTTCAGAAAGATAACACCACCTAATCCATGCATTCATAAGTAAACAACGTAAACCCAAAATAACATTACCATGGACTTGTCTATTCATATACATAAATATATGATACTGGATTCTTAAATAATTTCATATGACATGCTTCAAAATGACTTGCATACCTGCTTTAGTAATGTATTTAGGTCAGCTCCAACTTAGTGTTCTAAATCAAACACAAATATGTTGAAGCTTTATACCTATTCCAAAAGTATATAATATAAAAGTTCTACCTTTTAACTTCCATTCTACCATTAGATAGACCCTCAATAACCATAATTATAATATAAAAGTTTTACCTTTTAACATGACATAACTCATATTAGGACACGGTGTCATCTAGTTGAATTTACTGTTTCAAACTTTGAAAAGATAAAATTAAATGAGCAGTTTGAAATTTTATGCTATTGCATTGGAGTCATTTTTAGCTTAGAAAGTTGAATTTACCGTTTTAGAAGGCCGCACTTTGACATGTAATATCCAAGCTTGGTTACCTATACAAATATGGCTCATGATGAATTTGCTGCAAGAAAGTAATCAAGTTTTAGTTAAATAAGTTCTATCCAAGCTTGGTTTACCTACACACATATTGCTTCAATTTGGCCATCACTCATGTGTTTCATCATTCTTAAAGATCCTTTCATTTCTTCATCCTTCCTCTGGTTCTGCAACAATAGAATATGAGAGTATACATAACTTACAAAAATCAAACCATAAACTCAGGTTCAGGTTAGCATAATAATTACAAGTTCCAAAACATAATCTATAACTTAGCTAATAATTAAAGCATGAGATTTGATGCCCGTAATGTCATGTTTGTAAAGAGCCTTATCAAACGTATTAACTCACCGGCACATGAAGATTCATGGGGAAAGATTCGTTAAGAGAACCACTTACTTTAATAGTTTCAACTAAAAAGTCAAGATTTAAACCTTAAAAAACTTTAAAAATTAAGCCATCATCTAATGTTTGCAACACTGCTGCAAACACTGCCTCTGATGTTTGCAACACTACTGCAATCTCAACTAAAAAAGCAATTGGATGTTCACTATTAAAACTGGATTTTAAAAGTTTTAAGCAAAGCCTATGATGCTTGCAACCTGTCGTAATCTAACCTGTAGTAATCTGAAGTTAATAGTCAATGATGCTTGCAACCTGTCGTAATCTAACCTGTAGTAATCTGAAGTTAATAGTCAATACCCAATGTCGTAATCTAACCTGTAGTAACCTGTAGTAATCTGAAGTTAATAGTCAATACCCAAGCAAGAAAAAAAAACATAAGAAATCGAAGAAGGTTGAACCCGTTGAAGCAGGAGGTAGTGTAACTTTAGAAGAGATTGAATCCGATTCGAGATTTGGACGTCATTTCTCTTGTTTGAATCCGATTGCCTCTAACCCATTGAGGTGGGAACCGACACCTGCTATAAAACCATAAAGAATGAAAAATTTAGGTCTCAAATCAACACGATAACAGACAAACCACACAAGGTAATTTAAAGAGTTCAAGTTCTTAAACTAAAGCATTCACCATTCCCTGCGAATCATAAAAGTAAAACTACAATTCTGTGAGAATAACCCAAAACATGATTACCATAAGTATCCAACATGGATAATTTTAATTAAGTTCACACTGAAAGCATTAAATTCATAATCTAATTAGCTTTTTTGCCTAAGTAACTCATTCACTATCCAACATTACCTTAGTTACGATATGGGAATCAATTGGATCTTCGGATCAAGAAAATACTTATTCCTTTAGGAGATAGAGGTAAGAGCAGCAACTGTGTCTTGAAAAATGAGGAACCATGACTTGCAGAATATGCAGAAACAATACTTGAAACCTAAAACATCACAAATCAAGGAAATCAAGTCAGATATGAACATAAACAAAAGATTGTAAATTTAAAAAAACTGGAACTAAAAAGTAGATCTGAATTTGCATGAATCGCAAGAAAAACCCCCATCTTAATGGATTTAACATTTGTCTTCAGTTTTGACATCACATTGGGCTGGCTTAATTCCAAACATAAAGAATAAGAACATAATGAGAATAGAGCTTTACTTTAGGTATTTTAAAGGATCACATCCTTTCTAATAAATCATAGTGCATAAATCACAACCCATTTTCATTTATCCTTTAATTTTTAAGATGTTTCTACTCATTTTCCACATATATATTTGCTGTCAAGATATTAAATCATTGGCACTTTCAAAAATTATTGGCAGTTTCAAAAATTATCCATAGATATTTGGTAAAACACTTCTAACCTTGTATCACTACACAAACAGAGTTAGCAAAATTATTATATTGAAACCAACAGAGAAATATCACAATTACTTGGCACTTATTAAAGATTTTTTAATAGTGATTTTTGAAGCCTTTGTGTTGATGCACAAGAGATAAAATAGAACAAGTTACTCATAAGAACCTGCTTTGTTCATCAAACAAATATAAGCCTTTATTCAGAAAGAAAAAAAAACTCATGTCTTTCTTACAAATTTCGTATTCTTTAGATATTTATCTTCAAACAAATCAATGTGTTTTATGATTTAAAATGGTTAAATTTAAATCCTCTTACCAGGAGAATGAGATTGAAAACGATTTATGATTCTTGTGGCAAATGAGATGAACCTGGTGTAGCTACAAGAGAAGAATAAAAGTCAGTGTACATACCTGCATACCAGTAACATAGAACATCTTTCAATCTGTAGAAGATCTAAATATTTCGATCAAATGAGAGAGTTAACCCATGTGATATTAGAAACCAAATAATCCCAACACTTCAACAATATATCATAAACATATTCAATTCAGTACTCAAACGGGTCAAGAATTATGTTTAAAAGCCTTTATAGTTGTTAAAAATTATTAACAGATGTCTAAAAATTATGTTTAAAAGAATATAAGCTAGATTCATAAACAAAATTAGTGTTTATATTGTTTCCACTTAGTACTTTGACAATTTAAAGTACATATTTACTCGCTTCACCATCGATATTTGGTGTTGTAATAATGTATTGTATAAAATGCAAAAGAGAAGATGGGTATTATGGTAGTTTCTAAAACTCCACAGGAGATCCTCCAACACAGTATTCTGAAATCAACTACAAATGAGTTGAAGTTTCATACCTATTACAAAAAAAATACATTATATAAAAGTTTCAACTTCCATTCTAGCATTAGATAGACCATCAATAACCACAATTATCATTCTAAAAGTCAAATAATGTTCCTTCTCAAATTTAAAAATAACCTTAGCATCCAATTTTGCCTTTATAGCAGTATAGAAAGTTTGAAGCATAAAAATAGCAGCATAAAAAAAACCTTAGCATACCATGTGATAGTTGCGCAGAATGTTTGCAACATAAAAATTACTCATTTTGCGTTTGCAGGATCAAACTTCCAAATCCATTAAAATACAATCGTAAAGCCAATCAGTTCAAATTTTTCAAGAGCCCAACTGACCTGCGTGCGAGAAAAGGTCAAATAAATTAGGTCAATCTGACCTGTACAAGAGAGCATACATGAGATTCAAAATGATTAAGAAGAACAAATTCAAGGCGAAATGAATTATGTACCTGCGTGCGATGGCCAAGTGTTTCTAGCCTGCAATGAATCCAACACATAACCTGTATCGACTAATAATAACCCATTTGACCCGGATAATAAGAATCATCGGATGCATGATATTTTCCTTAATCACCACCTATACTTGCAGGATAGAAGAAGAAACAGATAAAGAATATAGGACTCTTATTCTACTATCTAGAACCTCAATTACTTGCTTGTCCAGAATCTATGAAATTGAATATTGTTGCATCAATTGAAAAGTAAACGAACAGGAAGCTTACCAATTTGATCCCAACAATGTTTCGTTCTAAGGTCTAGTAATGGCCTTTAACTCTCCAAAATCTTAACTGCTTGCTTTTCAAGAATCTACAAAGATGAATATTTGTATCAATTGAAAAGCGCATCTAAACCTGTTGACTACAGTAATATGAATTCAACCAAAATTTGAGTCGAAATCGTGAAATAGTTAATTGCACAAAATCAGAATCGAAGCTGCGAGATGAAGAAGTAGCAGAGATGATTAATACCTGAAAAACCTCCGGAGGTGATCTGAATACGAAGAAAGAAACAAGTTAACAAACAGATTCACAGCAAAGCCCCTAGAAATCAACAATCTAAGAACAATAAAAAAACGAAATAACAGATCAGACTTTTGCTTCAAAACGAAAATCATATCAAAATCGAATAATAATGAAATTAGAACACTTCAAAACCAAGGCTTACCTCAGAATTTTGCAGATGAATAACGTAAAAAGAAATGGAGGAGCTGTGAATGTGAATTTATAGACTCTTGCAATCCTGATGGCGCCTTCCGATTTGAATCGAGTTGGAGCGCGGCCCAATTGAATTGAATAGCGTGAGATGCCCTCAAATGTGGTAATCAAGAGGATAGGGCTGGAGATTGGCCAATCGATGGAGAGAGAGGCGACTGGAGAGATGAGGCGTTCGAGAGTTGAAGGGCGGCAACTGGTGGGGAGAGACGGCTGGATAGCAGCGTTCGATAGGATAGGGGCTGCAAAAGGGTTATCAATGAGAGGGATAACCGAGGGGGAGAGGCGTGGTAATAAAGATTAGCTTTAATGCTTGAAAATGTCTAGATTGTCCCTCCTTTTTTGAACGCAGATATTTGATAATGATTTAGGGTTTTGTTTACATGCTTTACACACTTGTACATTCTGCATTTAATTTTGTACGCGTCTTAAGATTAAGGAAATTTTATGACCAAATTACCCTTTTGAACAATATGTATTATATATAGTAATAGATATATATATATATATATATAGGTAAAAGATCCGTGTAGACCCCTTATTTTTTGTAAACCTCATAGACCCCTTATAAAACTCAATAAAACTCATTAAAATCACTAAAAATAAAACTCAGTTTTGTTAATTTAGTTTTTTTTTTATTTGCGATAAGCTTTTAAGAACAAAAAAAGACAATTAAAAAAAAGAAAAACAAAAAACATTAAAAATTGAACATTTTAAGACAATGAGTTTTAAAAATCAATGAGTTGAAAACTCAATAAACTCAATAAAACTCAGTGTTGCGTTTAAAACTCATTATTTTAAAACTCATTGTCTTAAAATGTTCGATTTTTAATGTTTTTTTTTAATTAATTTATTTATTTTTTTTGGTTCTTAAAAGCTTATCGTAATAAAAAAAAAATTTACAACACTGAGTTTTATTTTTATTGAGTTTTAATTTAAGGGGTCTACACGGAACCCTTCCCTATATAGTTGTCATGTATCATAATCATATTAGTACCTAATATTTTTGGACTAACATGATATTTTTAATTTGAACATTCTCCCTAAGGGTGGGTGGTATGGAGGGTTAAAAAAATCGGCAAAGGGGTTTTCGGCATGGGAGGATTTTCGGCAATATTGGGCAACCATACCCACATCTCGGCAAGCATAAAAATCGGCAAAAAAATTGGAAAAAAACGGCAAGTCAATGCCGAGTATTGCCGAGACGTTGGGGGGAGGTTTTCGACCGTTTTTTGAACGTTGGCTACTAGCCAACGGCTAGTAGCATTTAATTTTATTTTTTTGTTTTTTTTACAAGTTTTCCTCCTATATAAACCCCAAAAAACTCATAACTTTTAACCCACATTTCATTCTTTCTCATCTATTATCTCTAAAAAAATAATGGATCCTCGGAAAAAGAATGCCTCCACATCCGCCCCCAAGAAATTTCGACCCAAAGTCCAGTCGAATACCGGACAAAGTTCGACAAACCGAAACCAACAACCTTTCTACGTTACACCACCTTCTCAACCTATAATTTCTCAACCCCAACCCGTTTATTACCCACCGCAACCACCACCACAACAATCTTTTAATGATCTACTTCGATTCGGACATCCCGACTACTTCCAACAATACGCTTCATCGGCCCAACAATCATATCAAAATACTCAATTCCGAGAACCCCGTCGTCTTGTCGACGAAGCTAGTGATAGCGAAGAGATGGACGAGGAGATTGAAGTAGATAAAGAAGAAGTAGAAGAGGAACAACATGTTGAGATTGAAGAAGAATTAGAAGAGGAAGAAGAAGAAGAGATGGAGGAAGAACCACCGGCTCGTCGGAAGCAAGCTAGCAAAAACAAGAAGAAGACGACAACAAAGGCGAATCGAAGCCCATGGTCTTTCGACGAAGAGAAGTGTTTGGCACAAGCTTACATTCACATCACCGAAGGCAAAAAAATCGGTGACCAACAAAAGTTTTCATCTTTTTGGCAAATAGTTGTGGACCATTTTAATGGTTTAATGGGTCACGAAACAAATCGAACCGTTCATCAAATTAGCACAAAATGGAAGAATTTGAACAAGAAGTTGATGAACTTTGGAGGTCTCATTGCTCAATTTGTAAGTTTTTATTTTTAATACTTATTTTTTTTAAGTTATTTTTAAATTGTTTCTATTATATAATTTTTAGGATCATGCAAGGGCTAGTGGTGCGGGGGATCTTGATGTTTGGAAGTTGGCTAATATCGAGTACGAAAAGAACTACGAAAAGAAAGGTTTTACTCACGTTTCGGCTTGGGAAGTTGTGAAAACTCACCCAAAGTGGAAGGCTCCGAGGAGGAAGGTTGGTGTGCTTAGTGAGCCCAAGAGGACAAAGACCTCAGTATCGGTGACTACACAACGTCAAACGAAGTCGACTCTACCCAATTGCCAAGTCGGTTGCCCGACTTAAACGAGGACTCAACGCCTCCACTTCCACAACGAAAATCTAGAACGAAGTCGGGTGAATCGTCGAAGGATGGGTCCTCAAATGCTTTGGAGGTGATGAATAGGTTTGAAAGCAAATGGGAGAAAGAAAAAGAGGCTAAGGCGGCGATTCGAGAAAAAACCGCCGAGAGAAAGACGATGATGTACGCGGCGGTGAAAGAAACGATGGACAACGAAAAACGAGCTCGCGATCTTGAAATATTTTTAAGACCGACCGAGAACGTCCCTACGAGCTTACTACCGACCCTTCTCGCCGAGAAACGTCGAATCGCCGCTTTGCATAATTGGGAATGTGATTTTTAGATTTGGTTTTAAAATTTGTGGAAGTGGTTTTTTTTAATTTGTATGTAAGTTTTTTATTTTTAATGAAAAATTTAGTTTTATGTTTTATGAAATATAAAGTTTTCCTTTAAATATAATATATAAAAATTACAATAAAATAAATAAATAAATAAAAACTATGCAACTTATCCCACCCATACCATTCAAAAAAAACAAAAGACATATACTTTTTTCTCTCTCCTGGTGTCACTCTCCTATTGGCCAAAAACTTATCTCATTTTACTCATCCTAAAAAATTTATCCCCCACACCGCCCACCCTAATATATTTATGTTAATATTGGGTCGGGACTCGGGAGGACATAAAGGTTTAGTTTGGGATTAAAAGTGTAAATTTAACATGCATAAAGGGTTAGAGCTAAACAATATTAAACATGAGGGGTCTATCATGTGAAATTCCAAACCTATTTAAAAATGTGGTTAGAAGTCAAAAGAATGGATATTTGCTATTTGACTTCACAAGTCAAAATTAGCTGAAGTGTGTCGTTTCTACGACTGTGAAAATAACAAGAAAAGACTTAAAATATCAAACCAAAAATTATGTTATTAACCATCCACATCATTAGCAAATAGTTTACTTTTAACGGCGACGAAGTTTTATTAATAACGAATGATTACAAGCAAACAACTTGAAACCAAACATGAACAAACTCTTACAAATTACAACATGTTTATACAACTGAAGTTGCACCATTTCTCCCACTCAAGATCTTTTTCTCCACCTTTTTTTAACCCACTTGAAGCTTAACACCTTAATCTCTTCAATGGTTTTTTTCAAGTTGAAAGGGACTCCATTAAAAGCTTTTTTTCAATTTCTGGCACACCAAATTCCCCATGCTGCTGTTTGTATTAATGCACGATCCACCAACTTTTGTTTCTTATTCTTGTATAAGTCAATCGTGTACCTCATGTATTCATTTATTGAGAGTCTTGGCATTTGCGGTAAATTTGCACCAATTAGTTATCTGACCCATCACATCTCGAGCAACCTTGCAATATATGAATAAATGTTCTGTGTTTTCGACATGCTTATCACATAGTTCACAGTTCAAGGACGCCATCTGGATACCTCTTCTTGATAATGCTCTTGGACCGGAAGTTTGTTGATGTCGAGCCTCCAAATAAAGAAGTTTATCTTTTTGGGTGTTAGTTTATTTTCCTCAAAGTCACCTTCATATGTTTCAAACATCTTGTGTTGAATCGCGCACTTTATCGATTGTGTAGTGAATTCTCCATAATTGTCCATCTTCCATAACCATTTGTCATTCCTAACCTCCAAACCTGCACTAGACACAAGGTTAATACAATTATAGAGTTGATTCTGAATGGTTGTGTTGCCCACATTCTGAATCAATGATTAAGTTTCAAGAAGCAATGGAATTCCATCCTAGACACTTATTCTTTTGTTCTTTGTATAAGCAAATAAATCTGGAAATTTTTCTAGTAGAGGCACATCCGCAACCCAATTATCAATCCAATATAATGCATTTGCACCATCTCCAACTTTACATGTAATCATCTTCTCAATGTGGATTGAGAACTTATTCAGATCCACTCTGATCGTGCAAATGTTTTTCCAGCAGCCGGTGATTGAAGCTTTAGGAGGGATTTGATGGTTTGATCTTGGATTGTGGTGTATAGCAGATATTACCTTGAACCACAAACTACTTGTTTCTGATGTATTCTGATGTAGCCCTCCACCACCACTTACATAGCAGACTAATATTTGAGGCTCTTAGTGATCCAATGCCAAGACCATCATTTTCCTTTAGTGCCATCATCCTATCCCAATCAATCCAGTGTATTTTGGATCATGTGTTTGACGCACCCTAAATGAAACGTCTTCTAATTCTTTTGAGATTCTCAATTACATGAATGGGTGCTTTGAAAAGTGAAAAATTATATATTGGTAAACTTCTCATCACCGATTTCACAAGTGTAATCCTACCCCCCAAATGACAATGTTTTTGCTTTCCAGTTTATTAGTTTACCTTCGAAGATGTCCAGCACCGTTTTCCAATTCTTTATATGATTCTTATTTGCACCAATTGAAATATCAAGGTACTTGAATGAGGATGAACCATGCTTGCATCGGACCGTGTTTGCCAATGTCGTCATTTGTTCCTATTCAATACCAACACCAAATATATTAGTTTTCTTATAGTTGACTTTAAGACCAGAAATTACATAGAAGCATCTTAGGATTCTTGCATCCCATAGATTAATCTCCAAAGAATATAGCATCATCTGCATAAAATAGGTGTGACACTGTTTGACCATTGTTCGGTGTTTTGAAGCCATGGAAAATTCCAAAATCAATTGCCTTCTTCATCATCACATCCAAAGCTTCCATTGCCAAGATAAACAACAGAGAAGAAATTGGATCTTCTTGTCTTACTCCCCTTTTAATCTCAAACTCTTTTGTTGGGGAGCCGTTCACCAATATAGATGATCTAGCCGATGTAAGACAGCTTAGAATTCATAATCCATTGTTCTGGGAAATTCATATGCTCCATAATTTTCAATAAGAAATTCCAATTAGGTGAAACAAAAGCTTTTTCGAAGTCTACTTTCAAAATCATGATTTTCCTCTTTTATTTTTTAACACATGAAATGAGTTCATTAAGAATTAATGGTGCATCAAGAATGCATCTTCCCTGAACATAGGCAGATTGGGACTGAGAAACAACACTGCCAACCACCTTTTTTAATCTATTGGCAAGTGTTTTCGATATTACCTTAGATAAACCCTAAAGCTAATTACGAGCCGAAAGACAATATTAGCTGAAAAATATAAATGATCTATTCTAAAAGATAAACCCTTAAAGCAGAAAAGACACAACGAGCTGAGAAAAAATCAATAACATAAAAGTTATACTCTAATAGTTTAAACCCTCGTAAAGCTAAGATCATAGAGCTCGACGAGCCGATTTAATGTCGTTGTAATGAGTTCAATCGGACACTACAAGAAAATGCTAATTTCCGGCAAGATAATTTGTCGGAAATTACGACAACATTCCGACAAGAAATTACGTCTGATTTCAAAGACTAATTAGCGACAACTTTACGACCGCTTTGCGATAAGTGTATTTTATCAGTATATTATCAATAATTTGTGACAACTTTGCAACCAAAAACTTAATTTGTCAAAGTGGTCGGAGATTACCGACCAGTTTTCGACCAAATCTATTTTTATTAAATATAATATACAAATTAAAGTTGATCGGTATATTATCAGTAATTTGTTACAAATATACGATCAAAACCTGATTTGTCACAAAGTGGTCGGAGATTAACGACCAGTTGTTGACCAAATCTATTTTCTATTTTATTTTTACGTCCAAATTATATTTAAAAAAACCAATAGTAACTATTATTATTACAGACTTATAAAATACAATTACAACAAAATTTGATTATAAGAAATATATATATTAGAGTAAATTACGGATTTCGTCTCTATGGTTTGTACGAATTTCACATATGGTCTTTAACTTTCATTTCACTACTACAAAAATGGCTTTTTTTTGACGCTTTTTGCGCGTCAAGAAAGGGCCCAGATGATGCGCAAAAAAACGTCAAGGAAGGTAGGGTCAAGAAGCCTCTTGACGCGCAAAATGCGCGTCATCCCGTTTATGACGCGCGAACGATGACACGCATTTTATGACGCTCAATGAGCGTCATAAAATGTGCGTCAAGGAAGCCCCCGTCATAAAGGATAGATTACACGCATTTTTGCGCGTCAAGAATGTAAAAAAAAAATTAGAAAAAAAAACCTTTAATACATTCAGTTAATTCTATATCAAATGAACATTAACCTGATAATACAAAATAAATTATAGCAATATAATGTATTTCATATAAACAACATTAGAGAGTTACAATGAGTTTACAAATGAATTCATATGCTACAAATTACATTTATCAACCAAGTAAATGGATGATGGAAGAAGAAATCCTTGTTCACCTAATTAATCCTTCGTCATTGAGCTTTTTGATCTTTGTCCCAAACAGAAGAAGAAAACATTCATTTCAATGCAGTCCCAAACAGTTAACTACCCTTAATATTTTTTGGATTCACCCTGCGTAAAAGAGTTTTGTTTTACATTAGATTTGGCAGCTGAAATAAATAGCTTACAATGTACACATTCAGCTTATTAAATAGCACAAAGAACCAACAAGTTTTTTTTGGTATTAATGTGCTAACCTAAACGATACAGATGATGGATGAATGAAAACTTCTTGAGAACTCCTGACAGTCTTGTAAGCCCTGTTATGACTGAATGGCTTCACAAATGAATAATGTGCATAAGATATGTGATACGAGATTGGTTTAAGGCACTGGTGTAAACCTGTGATTAATACACCTCACAAGCTTCAAGGCACTGGTGTAAACCTGTGATTAATACACCTCCAGGTTAGAATTAACATGTTTTGAAACTTTAGATGTAACTATATAAGTATATAGAAATAATTGGCAGCGACCGAGTAACTTGGTTTCAACGCATGAGCAGCAGCAACATAGAAAGCAGATTGACTGTATAATTCATTGGAGGAAATCTCGTTTCCGTTTACTAGAACTCCCGTTCTTGATGTGTCTTCTGCTAATCCATACTACAGAAATAGGATTAATCCTAACAAGAATTTGACCACCCGCGCGTTTTGCGGCAGAGAATTTTTAGTTTAGTGGTAACTTTTTTTGGAGTGATTGATCGATAGTAGGATCTTGATTCAAAAAATTGGCAAACCTACCTAGTTTTTGTTGCTTACATTGCCAAAAGTGATATTCCAAAGATTGCAAAGACAGCTATGAAACTGCGAGAAAGTTACATCCAAGACAGAAGACGAATGAAACCTGCATTTCATAGCATCACATAAGTACCAACTACATCTAAATGAGAAAGAAGTGGAAGAGCTGAGTTCATACAAAATACATCAATTTGAACAGAAAGACCTTGACCCATTAAGTTTCTAGTCCAAGAATGAGTTATAATGAAGCAAGAGAAATTACTAATGTCAATAACATGTGATTAACCTCCTTTGAATTTCTAATTTTAATTAATGCAATGAGGAAGCATACACTAATATTGAACACAACCACAATAGGACAAAAACCTCAACGTATTTCACGATGTCCTACAAATTAAAGTTTCAACACTTAAGTATCTAGATTTTCTTTTCCTTATAATTGATGTGTTTTGACTGTGTTCCTTTATTTGATATTACTTTTCCTTGTTAAGCTTTATGTTTATGACTTCATGTAGACCAAGTTAAATATGAACAAACCTAGAGAGGAAAGCTTTCTACCCACCTCAAGATACATGCAAAAAAAATACATAAGTCATAACATAAAGAGACCAAGGGAATTGAACTTAGCCATTGAGCCCAAAAAGTAAACAGTCCCAAAACGGTTTACAGCCAACAGATTAAGAAAGACATTGACATAATTTTCCTTTAAAAACAAACATACCCAAAATACTAAATAAAGAATTGCATAGGACAGGAAGCTAGAAGAAGAGAGTGCATTGTCCTACACAACATCAGAGATACAATAAAAAATAATTAAAGTCAGAGAAAGGAGCTTACAAATAGCTTTTCCAAATACCTACAGCAAAAGAGTATAGAAACCATGATAGTAGTTACTTTTTCAACTAATATAAAAAGCAAGAGATAGGCAACATAAACACACACATACCTGTACAAAAGAACACAGAAGCATACACCTCTAGAAGCCTGCAACATAACCATGAAATTAACAAAAAGTAAAAAAACTAAAGAGCTAAAAAAAAAAGATAACAATACGAAAAACTCAATGCATGAAAAAAAACTCAAAGCATACACCTCTAGAAGCCTACAGTGATCCCCCTCACATATACTCATGGAAATTTTTATATATATAAATAAGCAGGTTTATGCATATTCATTTAGTTTCCTTTCAGACTTCAGAATGTAATAAAGTTGGCTCTTATCCACCTCCAAATATCAAGTGGTCATAAAAAACAACACGTCCAAATCGTCAAAACTTTGACAATTGTGTTACAATAATAACAACTGAGCTGATGATAGAAATTAAATAGATGAACTACCTAACCAGTAGACTAAACCATATCACTCTAGATAGTCTAATTTATATATTGAAAAACATTGCCCTCTTTCTATCTATCTATCTCTTAACACATAAAACCAGTAAAACGGAGGCTGAAAAGTCGAATACACAAGCATGAACCATCAATGAAACAACCTAATTCCATTATAACGAGATTTATGCTTGTTACGATTCATTACTCAAAAAACCAGAAAGATGTGAAAATATGAATGATGATGAAGAAGTTGTTGCTATTATGTCAATCTGTAGAAGCAATAGCCATATTTCACAATATTTCATAAACACCCCATTAATTGACTGCTTCAAGATTCAATACAGGATTTCAAGATTACAATCCCTAAAAAACTAATTCCATTCATGTGGTTGAGGAATCTCATCTACAACCTGTTCTTCTTCCTTTTGTTCTCGCAGAATCTCCCAACACCTCTGTTCGATAGTATATAGGCAATTGTTACCAATTTCTAACCTAGTGTTCGATAATCGTTTGTAGATTTCGTTAGCAGAATGAGAATAAGAAAAATACGATAGTTAGCATAGGATTCACGAACAAACTAACGAAGTGGATTGCAAAATAGACGTACCACTGGAAGCTTATCGGAGACGAGGGCCTGAATTTCATCAAAAATACCTAGGGTTTCGATGTCGGCGAATAACCGCCGTACACCCCGTCCCCCTGCCGCAAACCTCTAGATACGGCGAGTACAGAGTCAGGAAGGAAGATCCGGCGGATCGATATGGATGTCTTTGGTGGCAACGCCGTCTTCGGAGAAGCTAGGGTTAGCCGGAGCAACGGATTCGTCTGTGCGTGAGACGAGCGTGAGACGACTGGGGAGGTGTATAGCGGCGGAGGAGATGAATGAGTGTATAGCAGATAGAATTAGGGTTTTAGGGGGAAAAATCGGCGGAGTAGAGTGATGGAGAGTTAGGGGGATTTTTTTTGGAAGGTATAAGCAGGAACTGAAGAAACAGGTATGAGCGGGAAATGAAATTTTGTGGAAAAAAAATAGGGGAAAAACATAAAACAACACTTCTTTTTTTTTAAATTCTGACAGGAATTTTATGACGCGCAGAAAAGCGCGTCATCTAGTCTTAGAATTTTACAATTCTTGACATTTTTTTTCATGACACTTCTTTTTACGCGTCATTAAAAAGCGTGCGTCATCGTTCGCGCGTCAAGAAAGACCCTTTTTCTAGTAGTGTTTATTACGGATTTAATCCCAACCTCTAAACCGTTACGGATTTCATCCCTGACGTGGATGATTATTATTATTATAAGTATTAATTTAATAGTAAAAGTAAAAGTTATAATATTATCTATGTGTTTGTGTGTATGTAGACGTAGATGGTAAAGTGTACACTCTTGTATTTGTATGTTTGTGTGTATGTAGATTATTTATAAACTGTTATATTTTTCTAAATGTACGAATATATTTACATCTAAATGTACGAATATACGTAAATTTTGAGTAATTGGTTCTTATGTGATTTACGCACCTACGTACGCATATAATACATATAATTTGTTACATCATAAGTATTTTTTTGGTCGCAGATCGTTTTCAAGAAGCCTTTTCCCGACCAATACTTTTTGGTCGGAAAATTGTCACAATTTCCATTACTGACATGTTTGTGACCGAAATGTTTGTCTAAAATTTCAGCTTTTTCTAGTAGTGAGTGTTCGTTTGAGATAGTTTATATGAGTTTATTAAAAATATTTCCTTAGCCATTTAGAAATAAAAGTTTTTTTTTAATTAGATGAATCTAACTCTATGTTAATAAGAGTGATACTTATATTGAATAAAGTGTTAACTGTTAATTAATCTATAATGCTAAGGCTATGTATAGTGATGTAAGGTTAAAAAACAGTACCACGTAAGATATGGTATGATAGTAAAAAATGTGTGCAGTAAGTAAGTAATTGTGTGAATTTAGTGTTTTATATTTAAAAGGAGAAAATGATATGTAATTTTTTTTTGAACGGTGAAAAGGAAAAAAAAAAACAATCATGTCGTTAGACTTCTGTAAGTGCCATCCCACTCTCCAACCACAATTTACACTTGAAAACCGCCTTAAGAGGTTGTGTTACAAACCTTAAGGGCAAAATAGAGACTATAACACCCCATTACACATAGTCTAATAGTTAGATGAGACGTAGAAACACTTAGAATGACATTGCTACCCACAGTTTTTTCTAGCAAATGGTTCCCAAACTATGTCGCAAATTTAACACATTTTTTTTGCAACCTAATTAATTTTCTTTCAAAAGATTTCTGTTACAAAATGTGCTCAAAAATTGTTTTTCCCTAGTCATCCTACCAAAATCTAAAAGAAAATTTTGTTTTCAAATGTTTAAAAATTAATCTAAAAAAATAATCTCTTTTTATGATATATCATAATATAATAGTATAGACTTATATATTTTTTTTCTTATGGGCATATAAAACAAACATAAAAGATGTTAATCTTGATTATTTTGATTTTTCTTTATTTTCATATTGGGTTAAGCCATCAAGGAAAATTAAAAGGAAAAAAAAGGGAACACACACAAAGCTCGGTTGAAAGGAGACTTTTATTCATGCAAATACTTGCTTGTGACTGCATATATATAACTTGCAAGTGTGCAATAGTGATCTCTTTATTATCATCATCCTTACATCTCCTTTTCTTTTTTAACTTGCACTAGTGCAAAGAGTCCTTATCACCCCGTTACTACCCGTAAGAGGATCAATTTCACTCATCTTAACCATGGCAGCTGCAAAATCCGACTTGAATCTTGACGTACTGCGAGCATACTCGTTCACAATGCTATCCGTTGAGTCTCCATTAAAGAGTACTTGGTCAGATATAAGAAGACCCTTGTTAGTGAGTAGATTCCTGAAGTAGTTGTTGTCGAATTTATTTGGTGTCACTAAATCAAGTGGTTCCAAGTTTCCATCGCTACCAGTCGTTGGGCAGTTTTGCCTAAGGGAGGTAGCAAAAGCAGAATCTATAGGTAAACTGTTGTTGTATATCCTGCCCCTAAATCTTGTACATCTGGCCTGCCCGAGTGTGTGAGACCCTGCAATACAAAAATTGTTGGAAATGTGTCATCAATTATGGTAATGCAAGAAAAACGAAAAAAAAAATTGCGACAAAATATTGCGTAGGATGCATGGCATACAAGAGATTCTTATAGATTTGTGACACATTTACGACATAAACGGTTTGTAGGAATATTTTATCGATCCGTCTTTTATACAACTTTGTTACAAGTGAAATCTTTTCATTTCATAAACACTATTGATTATATTTCTTTTCTTTGTAATACATAATAAAAAAATTTAAAAAAAATTAATAAATAATAATAATAATAATAGTAATAATAATAATAATAATAATAATAATAATAATAATAATAATAATAATAAATTCATAAATACTGTTGATTACATTTTGTTTTATTTCACAAATACTATTGGCGGCTATATTAGGTTTTACAATGTTATTGTTATATGTCATTATTTTTTTTATTATTATTCATATACAAAATAGCAATAAGAAAATATGCAGATGAAAAATCGAATTTCGCGACTCATTTGTGATGCAAAAATTCTCGGTGTCTTTTTTATTGGAAATTTAAATTTTACGTCGCAAATGAATGGAAATATCAGGGTTTTCTTCTTTATTTCATTACCGCTATTAGTAATTCGATTTAAAAAAAAAATAGGTTAATTTATCCAACTCTTTTCTGCTTCATGGTTTCTAATTAATTAAAGTAACTCTCACTTGTCACTTGTGACACATTTTTGACAAAAGTGAGATTTTTTCTTATCCATTTGCCACTTCTTTGTTACGTTTCTTTTTAACTTTGTTACCGTTATAGTCACAAAATCGAAGCAGATTGATCTAACCTGATAAAGCCACCATTTCTCTTGTGTTGAGTCCCTTATTTCGAAAGTTACTAACAAGTTGACTTAGATTAAAATTCCCTCTTGGAAGATCAGTAGCAGCTTGAGCCGCGTTCGAAGTTGTAGAATCTCTTCTTCCGAGTCTTACCACCCACGACGGACCCTTTACCGCCACAGAAGCATCACGAGCTGCAACCGCCAGTATATCAGCACACGAGACAACTCCAGGACATACGCTCTCAACTGCAGCTTTAGCAGCATCTATAACTTCATAGCCCAACACACCATCATTCGCTGGTGAGGCCTTCTCACTACCAGTACCTTCTAGCAAAAGGGACGCATCACAACCCTGTAGAATTAACCAGATTAATATTTATAAACACCATGTTCATATTACATCTTTTTGTTGAACAGCAAAGGCTTGGACACTCGGGATCACCCTTCCGCGCCATATAACAAAGGAAACCCGCAACTAGAAAAACATATGGCTCAACCCATAGCAAATTGCCTTAGGTGAAACTCCAACTCACGAGACCTCCCATATGGAAAATAATGGGGGCAGTAGTGGATCCAGAAAAATTTGTTCAGTGGATGCAAAAAAATTCAGTAAAAAACATAAATAAGAAAAAAACAGTATTAAAATGAGTTACTTTTATTCAAGAAGTTGATAACTTTAGGTGACTTGGGTGTCAAAAATAACTAAAAAAAAACTATTTTCATAAACCTTAGGTGTAAGGGTGACTTATCTGTCAACTTTTCCACTATCAAACTCTGCCTTACGTAAAGTTGCCAGAGGTGCCAAAAACTGCTAAAGAAGCTATTTTCACGAACCTCATTTGGTGTACGTCTTAATCATTCGATTCAAGTAATTACCACTAAATTTTACAATTTGAGTGGGTGTCTAGAACCCCACTGGGTCTTAGGTGAAACCACATCTGCATGGCAGTGCTGCTAGGGCAAAGCCCCTTTGGTATTCTTATTACATCTAATTACAAACAAAAGAAGCATGGATTGAAGAAAGATCATAACCTGAACGAAACAGTCGTGAAAAACAAGGCGAACAAGAAGAGCTGCATTGCGAGGATTACTAGCCACTGCGTCCCTAACCGATTTTCGAATGGTTTTAAGTGCTTTAGGGCATGTGTTATCGTAAAAGGTGGTTGACAATTGAGCTTTGCATGGCATGTAGTTCAATGACAGAAGAAGTACAATAAACATAGGAATCAGAATTGTTCCAATATTCTTGTAAGAACCCATGTTCTTAAACAGACAAAGCCTACCTTGAGAGACTTTTCTTTTTCAAGAATAAGTAGCTTAGTGTGTGTAAGACTTGAGTACCGATATGCACATATATATACACACATATATATAAATAATAAAAGGACTGGCCAATTTTTTGGATGAGTCTTATATGACCAAGCATGTGAATTTTGAATCATTAATATGCTTTATATATTATAAAAACTTGGTGGTAGATAGATACAAGAAAAGTGTGCTCGTGGCAAGAACAACCAATACCTTGATTGCATAATTTTAAATTTTCTTTAACGGCTCATAATCTAACATACATCGGACTAAAAAAAAATTAACGGTAATTTTTGGCTCAGCGGTGTATCGGGACTAAATTACATCAATTCTCGCGTTAACTTAATATATATCAAACTAAATTACATGATCAATTCGCGCTTTAAATTTTGAGGGAGTGCTATCACTGTAACTCCTAATGATGATTTTGACATTCGACCCACCCTAACCTCTCAATTTTTAAATAATTGAGAAAGTCACAAAAGTGATTTTGGTTCTTAGTGATGAGTTGATGTTTCTTGGTTCTAAAACAATTATTAGGGCAATTCCATTTTAACCTGTAGCATCAGTTTAGTGAGATTTGTTTTCTATCACTTGGTCGTTTATTACTAAAAGGCTTGTAGTGCAGGTGGTGAGAATTTAATTTAGGTCTCTATCACAATAAATACAAATTGAAGTAAAATTTTGTGCATGCACTAACGTAAGTCGCCTAAAAGGACTTATTACACAAATATGTACAATCAATTAAGATATTAAATTGAACATATTACACAAATATAATCAAATAAAATTTTAAGTGAGGTGTAAGAAGATTAAGAACTTATTATCATTCAGTAATATCTAAGTCCCATGAAAGTTAAACCTTAATATTATTAATAACTGAAATACTTTCTGAATTTCCTTCACTTCTCTCTTCTCCCTCAAAAACCAGTAAATGAGAAATTGGAGACAGATATGGTTTTTCTTACTGTGACTTCTTTTGCAAGTTATAAGGGTATACATAGAATTCACCTCTAAAAAAACTAACATCCTTTCACTTTACTGCAAGTTAGGGTATACAGGGGCGGACCTAAGAAGGTCTCAGGGGTAGCGTCCGCTGCCCCTGAACTTTTACCCCAACGTGCAATTTTTGTTTTTTAAGTTTTTGGTTTTCGCGACCCCTGAAACGAAATTTTTGCAACCCCTGGAAGAAATTTTATGGTTTTTACCTAAAAATATGATCAAAAACCCCTTGAAAATATGATCAGAAGTCCGTTAATTACCTAAAAAAAAATTTCGGGGACGCTGCCCCCAAACCCCGTTAGTCCCGACAAATTTTTTTTAACGCTACCCCTGACTTTTTCTTCTGGATCCGCCCCTGAGGGTATACATAGAATTCACCTCTAAAAAACTAACATCCTTTCACTTTACATGTACCCAAAAAAAAAAGGAGTTCTTTAATTTCCAACAAAGATAATAGGAAATTTCTAATGAGAGTAATTAAAGCAATTACAAGATCAAAACCACTATATGATAATTTATCATACAAATAGTACATAAGAATTCGACATAAAATGGTAAATGAGTACATAAAAATCTAATATAAAATATATGTATGGTAACCTAATACATAAGAATTGCCGTTCAAAAAAAAAATATACATAAGAATTCAATACAAAATAATAAACTAAGTACAGTTTTATAAAAGGATATAATAATTATTTTGTCTGTTCACTTTTCCTAATATATATATGTTAGTTGACTAATTGTCATGTATCATAATCATATTAATTGGTACCTAATATTTTTGGACTAACATGATATTTTTAACTTGAGCATCCCCCCTAATATATATGTGTTAATATTGGGTTGGGAGGACATAAAGGTTTTATTAGTTTAGGATTAAAAGTGTAAATTTAACATAAAGGGTTAAAGTTAATCAATATTAAACATGAGGGGTCTATCATGTGAAATTGCAAACCTATTTTAAAAAAATGTGGTTAGAGATCAAAGTGGAATAGATAATTGCTATTTGACTTCATAAGTCAAAATTAGCTGAAATGTTTCGGTATCTACAACTGTGAAAAATAACAAGAAAAGACATAAAGATCTAACCGACAATTAAGTTATTAGCCATCCACATCAATAGCAAATAGTCACATGAAACGGGGTACGATCCGGTACGGGAAACAGAAACTGGTACGTGGTTCGTTCACCTCCTAAAATTGGGTACGAAAGAGGGTAGGTTCATTCGGTACGCTAATTCGATACGTGGTACGATGTACCATATAGTCCGATACATAGTATCGTATACAAAACATTTTTCATATAATTTTAATATAAAATCACAAATTTTATAATAATATCAAAATATATTATAATCTATCTAAGATTCAAAACATTTCATAATAAGAATTCCTAATAGAATTCCTAACAGAAAGTTTATAAGCATATCAAAACATTTCATATAGAAAATTCACTAAACTAATTTGTGATTTCTGCCTGATTATGAATTGTAGTTATAGGAAAATGGGGTAAATAGTTGTCAAAATATATGTTAAATTTGGTGGGAAAAAACAGAGTGACTCTTCATATTTCAGACAAGTGGGAGAAACACAAGTGGGAGAAACAGTTTATTTATATTTTAAATAGGAGAAACACTGAATCGGAACAATGGGTACGCGATTCTTAACGAATCGAAACACCGAATCGGAAGAAGCGGTACGCGATTCGGACGAGAACGATACAATTTGGAAGTATGAACGGGAACGATAAAAACACTGAATCTGGAACGCGTACCACCATCGTTCGGTACGTTTTTGTACCCCGTTTCGGTACGGAAAATTGGATACGGGGTTCGTAGGGTATCCAGCGTTTCCTGTGACTATGATTAATCCTTCTTAGTGATTTGAATGCTCATCATCTCTTCTTGGTATATTGTGGCTTTATTTTTTTTTAACAGCACATAGTCTTACGTGTAAACCTACTCTTCCAGGGTCATGTTCAAGGTCATGTATAAGGTCGACTCCTCGACTGCCATGAGAGTTGAGACCGTACCCCCAGATGCGTAGGAACCGACTGGAATTCGTAAACGCTCACCCCCTGTCTGGTTCGAACCAGGGATAAAAGCCCTGATTCGTCCTTTCACCCAGATGTCTATAGAAATGGCCCAAGTAGGAATCGAACCTACGACCTCCACAAAGGAAGGGGGGCAGGCTGTTACCACCGAACCAAATTCACAGGACTTTTGTGCCTTTATTATTCCACATAGCGTGAAGACGTGACTACGTGGCAAGGGCGAACCTAGCCTTGTACCAGAAATAGCACGTGTCACCCCTTTAATTTGTACGCAAATTAGAAAACTTTTATTTTTTTACGTATGATAAACCTAAAAATTTATATGTGTAATACCCAATAAAAAAATTTCTAGTTTCAGTCATGCTACGTGGTCCACAACCTTTAGCCTAATGGATAAGAATAATCACTTATGATTAGTTGAACACGACATATATATATAAGTCATTCAATCCAATCCAAAGATATATGGTGATATGAAGGAATTAGCAAATTTGGCGTTTTTATTCTGTTTTGAACCAAAGTTGCCAATTATAGAAATTGGAGTTTAAAGTTGGCGGTTGTAGACTTATTAATTATATGTTTTCTTTTGAACAACGTAGACTTTTCAAACAATATAGATTAGAATTAGCTAGCTCATGATAGGTATGCTAACCAAGTCAAGAAATGAGGGTGCATGGCTGTCCTTGATGAATTTCCCCAAAAGTTTTAATGTGCTTTACAGGTTGTATTATTAAAATAACTTCGTATTTTATCATCATTTTATATAGTTATACCATCCGGTATACCCCCCCCCCCCCTCCCCCCGTTATGGGGCGTTAAATCAAAAAGGGGCGTTATACACCGCCCCTCAGGGGCGTTATAGGGGCGTGATGCCCTTTCCCGTTAAGATAATCACGGGCGTGAAGGAGTTGTTTGTTTGATTTTTTGTTTTATTTTTAATTCAAAATCCTATTAAAATGCCACCTCAACATAATAACATCACACCACATAACATGGGTATACCCCTCCCATGTTATCAAGTAATGTTATCCAGTCAGCGCCCAGTCACCGCCTACATGGCACAATAACATGGGTTTGATAACATGGGTATTAGGCGGAACCAAAGGGGGGTCAGGAGGGTCCGTTGACCCTCCGGCCGTCAAGGTCTTCTCAACATAGATCTTCGTCACCCGCTTGATTTTTATAGTTTGACCCTCACAAAAGTTAGTAAAAGAGGAGATTAGCTGGTGTAAATAAGTTATGACTGAAAATGGTTCATCGGAATTTTGGTCGGATGTGTGCTTAAGTTGCAGAAGAGGAAAGTTATGAGGAAGACGATGGAATTTAAAAGACGAGGGTATTTTTGTAAATAAACATGTTCAATAAAAGGTGCATCACTGTTAAAAGCAAAAAAACGTCAATGTCTTGTCTTCCAGAAATTTTCTTTCCCAAACATTATATTATAATTTTAAGTTTTTTTTTTGAGAAGATATTATAATTTTTAAGTAACTATTTTATTTTACTAGTATTTATTTTTCTTTTTTATATTTACTTGTGAGATTGAAAATTATTATATATATATATATATATATATATATATTATATATATATATATATATGTATGTATTTTCGACCCTCCGGTTGAAAATGTCTGGTTTCGTCACTGTGGGTATACCCCATGCTATTACTATAAAGTATAAACACAAAAGTTTCATTATTATCTACATTTATATATAATACAACACAAATTGGTAGATGAATAGTAGATTTTTTATTTTTTAAATTTTGGCCATATGATTTTGGTGTTTTGATATTTTCTACCCCTAAGCTTTTACGATTTTTTTTTTTAACGTAATAGTAACTTTTAGTTTTCATAGTTTGGTCACATTGTTTCATACTCTTACGTTTTGTACCGTTTAACTTTTAAAGTTTTTTTTTTATTTTAGGTTTTGTTGTCTTCTATTTTGGCCACGAAACTTTTAGATTTTCTACTTTCGTTTTTAGCATATCGTTATAGTTTTATACTTTCACTACAAGACTGGTAAACTTTTATGTTTTATACCCCTTAACTTTTTTACCCTCTAACTTTTAAACTTTTTTTTTTGTTTTACGTTTTATTGTCTTCTACTTTGGTCACGAAATTTTTAACTTTTATACTTTCGTTTTTAGTATACTTTTATAGTTTTATACTTTCACCACAAGACTTTTAGACTTTTATGTTTTATACCACTTAATTTAGTATATTTTTATAGTTTTATACTTTCACCACAAACTTTTAGACTTTTACGTATTATATACTCTTAAATTTTTTAATCCTCTAACTTTTAAAGTTTTTTTTAAGTATTTTTTGTCTTCCACTTTGGACACAAAACTTTTAACTTTTCTAATTTCGCTTTTAATATACTTCTATAGTTTTATACTTTCACCACGAGACTTTTAAACTTTTACGTTTTATACCACTTATTATTTTTTTTTTTTTCGTTTAGTATACAAATTCAACCCCGCAGCAACGCGCGGGGTGGGTAAACATCTCGTATATATACAAACTACATTAAACTTTATTTATTATTTTATCTTTAATAGTCTTTCTTTACATTAATGTCCTTTTTTATATTAAGAGTAAAATAACAAAAACACATTATAGTAATTGATTTTTTTAATTTATTTGTAATAGTTGATTATTTTCTTTAAAAAGTTAAGTTTTTAGCGAAAAAGTTAATTGCTTCTTCTTATATTAAATTATTTTAATTTACTATAATCAATTAAATTTTAAACTTTTAAGTAAAACTATAATTTCTTTTATTAAGTTCTAGATAAAATTGTTAATTGTTTATAAATGAGTCGTGCATAATAACCTCATATGTTTTTCTCTATTTAATCCTAGTCCATTTAAAAAAAAATATTGATTTTCAACCGGTGCAATAAAAAACCCATATCAATTCGTTTTCTAAAAGCTTTTCATTAGTATTAGTTTTAGTCTTTTTAAATCTTTGTTTTTTGACATTGTGTTTTGACAATAGCAATGTTTTGTGTAACTGTATTATCCTCGCGGCAACACATTAACAATAAAATCTAGTTATAATATACTGCATAACTATTATTGATCAAGTGATAAGTTTATATATATGTCTTACCTAATCATTTAATTTTGTAGCCTTGACTCAATATCACATATCACATGCATTATGATGGATTCATAATCTTTCTAGGTTGATTCCACAAACTGCCCCTATATTAAACAATTCCACTATTAAATTTCCATAATTCTAAACAGTACACCCGAAACAATCCCATCCATATATTTTAGTTATATTAAAAGATTAATATTAAATCTCTAACTATACATTAAATATGATCCTATTTTAATTAATGAATATAATTTCATTCTACATGAATATTGGCCTACGATCAACTACTCTTGGAAACTAATCAACACTTTGAATTAAATATGTGAGCCACTTTGAATTAGATGCATAGATTCTAGCTGCTTTCTGTGTATTACATATATATATATATCAAATCATATGCTACAGTAGCTGATGGCTGCCATTATTGAACACACACAGTGGATGTGTTTCTTGAGATTGAGAGATCAACTACTTCTTTGGCCCATAACAATGAATGGTTTTACTCAACTGGTTGGTTGATTTGAAGCAATCTGATTGCGAGTTCTAACCATATATAGTAATAGTCGATTACACCTGTGATATATTGAATTATTTTAGAAATAAATATCTTTCGGATCTTATCCATGAAAATATCGGGTTGGGTTTGATTATTATCTTCGTTTTTATTATTTCGTGTCATAATGCTTAACTGTTTTAAAATGTTACATGTGTCTGTTGCTCGTGGTGAAACTTTTTATCTGTACCCGATGCCGTCAAATGTTGTTACTCGGACATATATATCCGTCCAAGAGACTCGCACTTGCTTGAGTCTCGGTCATTTACTGTGGAAATATAACTATATCTCACTAGACCTTGTAGGACACGATACCGGGAAAATAAAGACGAATTTGCAAACACACGTCAACAAACAAATTTTATTAAATTGTGAACAATATTATTACACTACAGAAAGGGGTAGAAGCAGAGAACATAAAATAAAGACGAGAACAGAAGTAAACGACAAAGCCAAAGCTCGTGTTGAACACGATTTCCTTAAAACAGATTTTCGGTCTGTTTCCCAGGATACGATGGCCAAAGCAACGTATTGCCGGAGTTGAAGACTTGCCTGAGACTGCAGAGAGAACTCGAGATTTGAGAGCAGAGGAGAAAGGTTTTCGAAAACTGTCTTCGAGGTGTTGTTTCTGGTTTGCCACGCACGGTTTATATAGCCACGGGATAGATTGTTCTCCAAGACAATCAATCAGTATTAAAACGCAAAATAAGTTTCCAGAATAACAGATTGCGAATTAATTACGAAAATCGTTGGATGGAGTGTTCTCCAAGACCGAATCAATTCCAAAAATAGCTGACGGATTTAGCAAAAACTGGTCTGCGCGAACCTGACCATTTTCGAGTCGCATTCGTGTCCGCAGGATGCGCGAGCGCGCCCAAGTTTTTTATCCGAAATCTCAACTTATTTGCACCCCCCCCCCCCCGCGCGTAGATGTTGGAGTATAAAGTGTCAATACAAGTTGATATCCATCCAAGTTCCTTGACTTATAAACCACATTCCACTTTGGACATCTTCCAATGTGGGATAAGTTATTTTAGCTCAAACTATATGGTTAATGGACCAACTTTGAGCATCGATATCTCATTCACCTCTTAATTACTTTGGACGTTTAATATCTCGTTGGAAAGCCCTTGTCGTAGGCTATTCAACCATACCAAATAATCCATCTAATTATTATATTTACATATAAATAATTAGGTCCAAAGTTAGGAAAAAACCTTATTTTCCAAAAAATTTCCAACAATCCCCCACATGAATGGAGATCGATGGGAAAATCACTCGATCATTCTGAAATCTCAACAGTTGAGTCCTGCATAGGATAGGTAGGTGTACCCTTTGAACCTTCCCTTGTAAAATGCACTTAGCCTCCTGGCTGTCAGTAGACTGCGATGTCTTTGAACTGAGCTACCGTTTGTGTAGGCGACAATACACTTTACACATGACTCTTCCTGACAATATCAACTCCTCATAGTCGTGTCCGTTATGGTCCTGAACACTTGCCTGGTTCTGCGAGAGTCTTAAGAAATTTGCCCCAAAATTTCTCTTCGAAGCGACCCCACTTCTCTCTCACATAGGTGATTCCTCGAATCATTAAAAGCTGTAAGCTTATCCTCACTATCACTGTTTGATAAGGAATGGGTTTGGAAGTTTGAAACTCCCTTTTAAATTTTGGGTGTAGTCATACCAAGACTTCCCCCACAGTGATCTCCCCAATTCATACAAGTAGGTTGTCCTATTGAACCTAGATCTTGGGATCTCCAGTCACATAGGTTAGGTTTCCTTCGTACGAATTATACATTCACGGGCTTCAATCCCATTCCTCTTGTCGACCTATATACTGCCTCTCTGCTTAAGCCTTTAGTAAGCGGATCCGCTATATTATCACATGACTTTACATAGTCCACCGTGATAATCCCCGTTGAGAGCAGTTGTCGAATAGTGTTATGTCTACGTCGAATGTGTCGAGACTTCCCATTATACATTGCGCTATGAGCTCTGCCAATTGCCGATTGGCTATCGCAATGTATAGTAATGGCCGTTACCGGCTTGGGCCACCTGGGTATGTCCTCGATAAATTGACGC
>JBCNJP010000008.1:66016738-66032853 GCA_039602395.1 Deinandra increscens subsp. villosa | reverse complement strand
CTTTTAGTCCATCCATACATGTTCACTCCAACATTTTCAAATTTCTTAAATCGGCCCATTTAAAGATTGAAGATTACATCAAAATTATTGACATAACTATATTGATCTTCCCATTTAACATATGTAACTATGCTCTCCTAAACAGTTCAAAGCAACTCACTTCACCCTTATTTATCTTTATGTTATTCAATAATAGTATATAAATCTAGACTCAAAGCATATTAGATTATTAGTGAATGAAATTGGACAACCCTACAAGGCCAAAGTAAGGATCTAGTTGCCTTTTGACATGCAGACTCTTAAATTTAGACCATATTTTTGTGATCACATCAAACCAAGTTGCTATCTGTTTCCTTTTATCTTTAAGTTTATCAAAGTGAAATTTAACATTTTAATGTTCCTTTTAAATCTACTTTATGTTTATTATTATATCTTTCTATTAAACACTATCTATAAACTCACGATTAGCATACCTGTAAATATCAATACATAGTTAAATTTTGCATTCAAATAAGTTAGTTTTTTTTTTTAAATTAACCAACCTAATTTATATAATCATGTAAATTTCAATACTAGTCAATGATAATCCAACATTAACCATGGCGTACACATTGGTGACCCACAAAAACAGACACAATGATATTGGTTCGGTCTAGGATAATTTGATTATTACATAACAAGTCTTTTGGACCCGTGCATCGCACGGCTGGGGTCTAAAAAGATGTAAAGTAAAAAAGAATAAAATTATAACAAGCATATTACAAACATTATAATAGTTTATCTAAGTTTTTGAAGATTAGACTCACGAAGAATTTGTGGATTAATTGATCAATATATGTTTGATTTCTTAGTTGATTCAGACGCACGGGCGGTCTTTAAGAAAACATTTTTTTTTTAAAGGGTAAACCAATCGTGCGTTGCATGGTTGGTTTATTCTTTTTTAAAACGGGTGGTCTTTAAGATAAACTATTATAATCTTTGTAATTATCAAAATTAGGCCAAATAGGAAAGTTTTGAAAATTTGGCAAGTAAATTGGAAAATTCTAGGCAAATTAATAATGTTAGCCTAATTTGTATAATTACTCAGTTGACTTGTCAAATACAATATGTCATGGTTGAAAGAGTCAACTTAAATTTAAGATTTGTTGATTTAAAATAGAAATGCATGGTTAAATTTTAAAATAATATTTCATGACAAATGGTAGGTTTCAAAAATTTTGACATAAAAATAGAAAGGATAATTTTTCATGATAAATGGTAGGTTTCAAGAATATATTGACATCAACAATCAACAATTTATATATAAACTGTTTTAATAAAAAAAGGAAAATAAGGGATGACATTAACAATTACCTAAAAAGTATGACCACATCCTCTGTTCCCTTATGCCAATTTACATCCTTTAATCCCTAAATATATATAAGTTGTTTTAATGTACCAAAAAATGGACCTGTTCATCCTAAATCATTTTGACAATTTACACTACAAATCTCTTTCTCCACCTTCTGTTAACGTGGATGAAACAATCATATCGACAGAGCTGTTATCTTTCACCAAAGATAAAAATTAAGTCACTCAACACATACCTTCACAAAGATTTGGCAAAGTAGATAAGCTTAATCTGCACAATACTGAAAACTTAAATGGTTATTAAGAGCACTATAGCAGTAACACAAAACGGAAACATCCACTTATACACCAATCACATTAGACCAAAAGTTAACCTGCAATTCAAACGAAACTATCCGAAATTAACCTGCAAAAATACTAAAAGACATAAGGCCAAAAATTCAAGCATCAGACCAAAAGTTAAGGACATTCAATTTCAAAACTAACTTATTAAACATGAAGGATCAGTCCAATTGACATAAAAAACCCAAAGAGCATCAATTACATTCAAACGAAAAAATTAACAAATGTAAGTCAGCCAATGAACACAAAAATTAAAAAGCAAAACAGTAGAATACATACACTTAATTTCCATCATTTCCTGGTTTGACCATATACAAATGACACTGAAAATGAGTTAAATAGGTTAAAATCAAGGAAAAATGATTTATTTAGTGAAAGAAATGGAAGAAACATATGCAGAAATCACCGCTTCTACAATTTCCTCTTGCTCAGATGAAGTTTAAATCAACAATACACTAAGAACCCTAACTCATCATCATGTTTTTTTTTCCGTGAAGCAACAAAAATCCTGTAAATTGCTGATTGAAGCACTTATAATGAATAAAAATTCAGAGTTAAAAGTATTTATATATAAACACCTATAATGAATAAAAATAATAAATTATGGGTACCTTGGAATTGTTAATAGCATATAAATTCTACATTTTTCATCATAACATTCAAAAACCTTCTCCTCTTCAAAATCACCCGCGTGAAATGTATTTCATTCTAATCCCGCGAGTACATTTCTTACACCCTATATTAGCAAGGGCTTCGATCAGGTTTTTTACGAAGCGCCGTCGATAGGAGATTTGCGAAAAAAACCCTAATCGTCGCAAGATGATAGCTGTTTGATTTAGCAGAACTGCAGAAGAATCTAGTACAGAGGAAGAACGTGCGAAGATGATACCTGATTGAAGCGCGGATTAGGGTTGAAACTGGTGGAGTATGTCGATTCGCCGTAGGGAAGAATGTGGGATGAAGCAGAAGTGAATGAGCGGTGAAGAAGAGAATTGGGGTTTTGATCGGCTAATTAGTCGATCGGGTTTTCTTTTGGGTCATTAAGATCCGCTTATTATTTCGTGGGTTTTGTTTTAGGCGGGAAATTAACTTCGGGGATGAATGTGGTGATGCCACGTCAGCATCTTGAAATTCTTTGTTTTGTTTTAGGCGGGAAATTAACTTCGGAGATGAATGTGGTGATGCCACGTCAGCATCTTGAAATTCTTTTATTAAAATAGATGATTATAATATTACCTATCTGTTGGTTGTATGTAAAGTCTTCGATAAGGGTACTATTGACAAAAATATTAGGTTACCATATAGTTGAATTTTGTTGCCCAACATTGCTAAAAGAACCATTCTATAATAAGTATTACTTGGAGGCGTTGTCCGATGAATCCCAAGTTGCAATAGTTTTGTTACTTTTGTAGAAGTAAGTTGATACACTCTTGGCAGTTTTTATTATTGTAGTTTTGTTACTTTTGTATGTATATATATATTACACTAGTTGAATTTTAATTTGTACTAATGCGTGTATATATGGTTGATGATGACACGATGGATATAACTAGAAGTTTTGAAGTTATGTTTCTATGGTTGATGATGAAGGATAGCTATGCTTGAATGTTTAAACTATTTGTGTAAACATTTGGGAATCGAAAGATGTTTGAATGTTTAAATTACTTGTGTAAACATATGAATCTACATTTATAATTTTATCGTCTTATTGAATTTTGATTTTATATTATAAATAATGTGATTTTTGTTGCAATGTGTCATTAAAAATAGTATATATATATATATATATATATATATATATATATATATATATATATATATATGTGTGTGTATGTCTTTGTGTGTGACTGTAATAATCTATTAGTGGCATAAAAAACAAGTGCCACTAAAACTATTATAGAGTGATAAATATGATAATCTTTAGTGGCACTAAACATTTGCCACATGGCGGAAGAAAAGTGCCACTAATTACCAAAAATTTTGTGTGGCACATTGAAAAAGTGTCACTAAAGGCTTTAGTGTCACCACTTTTAGTGACACTTTACTTTTGTGCCGCACATTCCTAAAATGGCTTCTATTGGCATTTTTTGCTTTTAGTGGCACTTTTTATGTGCCACTGAATGACATTTTTTTGTAGTGCGTGTCACTGGCTAGTGGAGGAATATATATAAGAGGTTTTTTCTTTAAAAAAAAAACGTGATGAGATTAATTAGGAAGAATATTGACTTGAATGTTTTCCATAAAAATACCCTCAAAAGATCAATTTTACGTTTTGTTTATTTAAAACAAAAAACACCCTCAATAAATCATAAACACCCTCAGCAAATTATAAACACATTAAAAAAAACACCCACAACATATCATAAACACCCTCAACAAAACTTAAAAAAAAACACACCCAACAAAAATTAAACACCCTCAATAAATCAATAATTAATGAGGCTAATGACAATATTAAAAAAAACACCCTCAACAAATCTTAAATACCCTCAATAAATAACTTTAATAAGGGTGTTTCTCATAGTACCATAAAAAAACCATCTATTAAGGCTATTAGGTCAAAACACCCCCAACAAGTTAGAATCAATAGCATCAACAAATCATTTTTGTAGTAGTGATCCATCTGCTCATATTGGGTAAGCCGTCAAGAAACATTTTTATATAAAAATTTATAAAAAAAAAAAGAAAGAAGGAACACACAAAACTTGGTTGAAAGGAGACTTTTATTTAATGCAAATACTTGCTTGTGACTGCATATATATAATTTGCAAGTGTGCAACACTAATCTCTTTATTATCATCATCCTTACATCTTTTTTTTTAACTTGCACTAGTGCAAAGAGTCCTTATCACCCCACTACTACCCGTAAGAGGATCAATTTCACTCATCTTAACCATGGCAGCAGCAAAATCAGACTTAAATCTCAAAGTACTGCGAGCATACTCGTTCACGATGCTATCCGTTGAGTCTCCATTAAAGAGTACTTGGTCAGATATAAGAAGACCCTTGTTAGTGAGTAGATTCCTGAAGTAGTTATTGTCGAACTTGTTTGGTGTCACTAAATCAAGTGGTTCCAAGTTTCCATCGCTACCGGTAGTTGGACAGTTTTGCCTAAGGGATGTAGCAAAAGCAGAATCTATGGGTAAACTGTTGTTGTATATCCTGCCCCTAAATCTTGTACATCTGGCCTGCCCGAGTGTGTGAGACCCTGCAATACAAAAATTGTTGGAAATGTGTCATCAATTATGGTAATGCAAGAAAAACGAAAAAGAAATTTGCGACAAAATATTGCGTAGGATGCATGGCATACAAGAGATTCTTATAGATTTGTGACACATTTACGACATAAACGGTTTGTAGGAATATTTTATCGATCCGTCTTTTATACAACTTTCTTACAAGTGAAATCTTTTCATTTCATAAACACTACTATTGATTATATTTCTTTTCTTTGTAATACATAATAAAAAAATTTTAAAAAAATAATTAATTAAATAATAATAATAAATAATAATAATAATAATAATAATAATAATAATAATAATAATAAATAATAATAAATTCATAAATACTGTTTGATTACATTTTGTTTTATTTCACAAGTATTGTTGGCGGCTATATTAGGTTTTACAATGTTATTGTTATATGTCATTATTTTTTTTTATTATTATTCATATAGAAAATAGCAATTAAGAAAATATGAAGATGAAAAATCGAATTTCGCGACTCATTTGTGATGCAAAAATTCTCGGTGTCTTTTTTTGTGGAAATTTAAATTTTACGTCGCAAATGAATGGAAATATCAGGGTTTTCTTCTTTATTTCATTACCGCTATTAGTAATTCGATTTAAAAAAAAAAATAGGTTAATTTATCCAACTCTTTTCTGCTTCATGGTTTCTTATTAATTAAAGTAACTCTCACTTGTCACTTGTGACACATTTTTGACAAAAGTGAGATTTTTTCTTATCCATTTGCCACTTCTTTGTTACGTTTCTTTTTAACTTTGTTACCGTTATAGTCACAAAATCGAAGCAGATTGATCTAACCTGATAATGCCACCATTTCTCTTGTGTTGAGTCCCTTATTTCGAAAGTTACTAACAAGTTGACTTAGATTAAAATTCCCTCTTGGAAGATCAGTAGCAGCTTGAGCCGCGTTTGAAGTTGTAGAATCTCTTCTTCCGAGTCTTACCACCCACGACGGACCCTTTACTGCCACAGAAGCATCACGAGCTGCAACCGCCAGTATATCAGCACACGAGACAACTCCAGGACATACGCTCTCAACTGCAGCTTTAGCAGCATCTATAACTTCATATCCCAACACACCATCATTCGCTGGTGAGGCCTTCTCACTACCAGTACCTTCTAGCAAAAGAGACGCATCACAACCCTGCATGCATGATTAACAGATTAATATTTAAAACATCATGTTTACATATATTATATTTTTTCTTAACAACAAAGGCCTGGACACTCGGAATCACCCTTTCGCCATATTACAGAGGAAACCTACAACTGGAAAAACCCCTGGCTCAACCCATAACAAATTGTCTTAGGCGAAACTCAAACTCACGATACCTCCCATATGGAAGGTCATGAGGACAGTGGCAGATCCAGAAAATTTGTTAAGTGAGTGAACAAAAAAATCAGTAAAAAATACATAAATAAGAAAAAAAGAGTATTAAAATGAGTTATATTTATTCAAGAAGTTGATAGCTTTGGGTGACTTGGGTGCCAAGAGCTACTAAAGATAAGCTATCCTTAGGTGTCTCGTAAAAAACACTTTTGATGCCTTAATCATTCTATTCAAGTAATTACCAATAAATTTTATAATTCGAGTGGGTACTTAGGAACCCTACTAGGTCTTAATCCGCCTCTGCATGTGGGTACCGCTAGGGCAAAGCCCCTTTGGTGTTCTTATTACATCTAACTACAAACAAAAGAACTATGAAAGAAAGATCATAACCTGAACGAAACAGTCGTGAAAAACAAGGCGAACGAGAAGTGCAGCATTGCGAGGATTACTAGCCACTGCGTCCCTAACCGATTTTCGAATGGTTTTAAGTGCTTTAGGGCATGTGTTATCGTAAAAGGTGGTTGACAGTTGAGCTTTGCATGGCATGTAGTTCAATGACAGAAGAAGTACAATAAACATAGGAATCAGAATTGTTCCAATATTCTTGTAAGAACCCATGTCCTTAAACAGACAAAGCCTACCTTGAGAGACTTTTTGTTTTCAAGAATAAGTAGCTTAGTGTGTGTAAGACTCAAGTACCGATATGCATATATATACACATACATACATATATAAATATATATTTTTTCTTTTCATGAAACTTTTCATATAAATAATAAAAGGACTTGCCAATTTTTTGGATGAGCCTTATATGACCAAGCATGTGTATTTTGAATCATTAATTTATATATTATAAAAACTTGGGGGAAGATAGATACAAGAAAAGTGTGCTCCTGGCAAAAAACAATCAATGCCTTAATTGCATAATTTTAATCTTTTTAACGGCTCCTAATCTAATCTAATCTAATATACATAATATACAGCAAACTAAATTACATGAATTCGTTAACTTTCGAGGGAGTGCTATTATCACTGTAACTCCTAATGATTTTGACATACAACCCACCCTAACCCCTCGTTTTAAATAATTGATAAAGTCACAAAAGTGATTTGGTTTTTAGTGACGAGTTGATGTAACTTGGTTCTATACCAATTATTGGGGAAATTCCATTTCTAACTTATTATATCACTTTAGTGATATTTGTTTTCTCACACTTGGTCATTTATTACTAAAAGGCTTATAGTGCAGGTGGTAAGAATTTAACTCTATATGAAGAAAATGGTACAAATATAGAAGCAAATAGGCATGACCAACATAACAAACGTCATTAACCATTCGTATTAAGATAAATATGAACCTAAGCGTGTACTTCAACCCAAAAACACATAAAAAGGCAATCCTAGAACTACCTAGATTATTATAGTAGTGTGTCTGATCAAGCTTGTTTCTCTTGGTCAAATAACTCTCCTATATAACATGTAAGTATGCCAGTACTAGAAAAACTATTATTTATGACGCGCAAATACGCATCAACTAATTAATCCTAATCATAAAGAGAGATTACACTCATATCATAACTCAACAAGGTGCACTTCCTGGACTTTTCATTTGCAAATATCACTTTCATAAATATATATTAATATTTATTGCTTAATAACATATAAATGCAAATAAATTAAGTCGTAAAAAGTTTGTGCATTCACTAACGTAAGTCGCCTAAAAGGACTTATTACACAAATATAATAAAATAGAGTAAATTACGGATTTAGTCCCTATGGTTTGCATGAATTTCAGGTATAGTCCTTAGGATTCATTTATTACGGATATGGTCCTAAATGTTTGCCAAACCGTATCGGATATAGTCCCTACCACTAACTTCTGTTAAAATATTTTGTTAAGTTAATATTAAAAGACCACTATACCCCTGCTCTTTTAATTAATATATATTTAAAAAAAAAAGCAAATCCGGCCACTAACTCCGGCAAATTTCCCAACTTGCAATTGGAACCAGAATTCACCTCCATTTCAGGCATCCGTTACCTATAAATTGGAACCAGAATTCTTTGTGAATTCATAAAACTAATAAATTAAAGAAATTAACCTAACAATTCTTCAATTTGGGATAAGACGGGGTTTCCAATTGGGTATACAGAGCTCTTCGCCCCTTTACAATTGCCGGCATATATTCCACCGGCGTTGTTTGGACCGGTGGATGGACCACAACCAGAAGACTTACCCGCTTTGCCAGACGCCATTTGTCCCCGACGATTTGCAGGATTGGTGTAACGAACGAATGTGGGAAGCTTCCGGCATCGGTGATTACCACCGGTCATCTTCTCCGACCATTCTCCAGTCATCACCACCACGGCATCGGTGATTACCACGGGCATCGGAGAAGCTTCCGGCTTCGGTGATTACCACCGGTCATCTTCGCCGCCACCACCACGACATCGGTGATTACCACGACCATTCTCCAGCTTCCGGCAATCGGTGATTACCACGGTTGCATAGCAACTAAACGAGACAACTGATACTAAGAAAAAGATCTACAACTGAAAAATCTGACCTCAACATTTCCATAGATCGATCGCTCCAAGACACATGTGAATCCGGATGGCTTCTATGGCGGTTTTGGAGTCTCCGCCGAGGCACGCCGTGGCGGTAGGTCGTTGTCTCTCGGAGGTAGGGACGAGAGCATCTAGGATATGATTTAGACATTAGACTTTTTATTTTATTTTAATATTTAAAGGGAGGGGTATAATGGTCAATTCACACTCACTTAACAGAATTTTCTAACGGCGTTAAGGCTCAGGGACTAAATCCGATACGGTTTGACAAACGTTTGGGACCATATCCGTAATAAATGAATCCTAAGGACTATACCCGAAGTTCATGCAAACCACATGGACTAAATCTGTAATTTACTCAATAAAATAATATATTAAAGACAAAATTACAAATTTTGTCCTTTAAGTTTGCACGTTTCTCATGTTTTGTCCTTAAACTTCATTAATTACACTGAATGTCCTTTATATTTTTTATTCTTTCACCTTTTGTCCTTTTTAACAGATTCTGTTAAAATCCACCGTTAAGTCAAGGGTATTTTTGTCTTTTTACTTTTTTAGGGGTATTTTTTGTAGTTAACTAAATACGGGGGTGTGTTATATAAATATGTTTTTTCTTTCTCATTTATCACCCCCACCCTCCATCCTAACCCTAACCGATTGATGGTGAAAAGAAAGAAAGTTGCTACCCCCACCTCACTTGTTACCTCCGACGACCTTCATACGGCAACCTGCAACTCCGGCGACCTCGAACAAAATTACATAAGCAGAATTGTTCGCCTAATCCTTTAAATCGTGGTTCCCCCTAGTTTTTCCAATAATCCTAATCCTTCAATCACTAGTGAAATCGTGAGCCGACTATGTTTTACCAATTAAATTGTGGTTTCCCCAAATCGTATTTAATACCTTTCAAGCACCACTGAAATCGTGAGCCGGTGCATTTTCGAGTGAGGACTAGAGAACCAACCTGTATTTGAAGAAAGAAACTATTAAAAAAGACGATTATTTGGGGGGACAAGTTTTGGATCTTAATTTTTGCCTGGGTCAAATAAAAACAACCCGTCAAAAATTGCAATTGTAAAATGAATCAAGTGCAAAGCTTCTGGTCATAGTGCCCCAGTTGACTCCGACGCCGACCTGCAACTCCGGCGACTTCTATCCTCGCCAACGCCGACCTGCAACCCCGCATCCCTCCTCCTTGTTCCGGTTACATATAAATACCAACAATATCACCGATAAATCCTAAATACTATCACCAGCAGATGTCTCCGTCGCCCACCGCCGTTAGATCGGCTATCGTCGACGGCACAACGGGTGGAGGAGCCGCCGGTTTTGAACTCGCTTATGGCAGCGATTAAACGATCGCCAACGAATTAGAGGCGTCAGCCGGAGAATTTCCTTTTGTATCAGCAAACGACGTCGTGTTCTTCAAATAGCCCCAAATTTCCGCACACGGCGATGTGAGAGTCGAGAAGAGAAAGAAATTTTGGCTGATTGTGGATTAAGAATTGGGCGGCGACGATGTGAAATCAAATTCCTAGGAATGGATTAAGAATCGGATGATTATGGCCGGAATCGTCCGCCGGAGATGGGGCAGGAGCAGACGCTGCCGTCTCTCTTTCATTTCACCGTTAGGTTAGGATGGAGGGTGGGGGTGATAAATGAGAAAGAAAAAACATATTTATATAACACACCCCCGTATTTACTTAACTACAAAATATACCCCTAAAAAGTAAAAAGACAAAAATACATTTGACTTAACGGTGGATTTTAACAGAATCTGTTACAAAGGACAAAAGGTGAAAAAATAAAAAATATAAAGGACATTCAGTGTAATTAATGAAGTTTAAGGACAAAACATGAGAAACGTGCAAACTTAAAGGACAAAATTACACAAATAAAATCAAATAAAATTTTAAATGAGGTGTAAGAATAACATTAAGGACTTATTATCGATCATTAATATCTAAGTCCCCGAAAAGTTAGACCTTAATATATACTATTTTTTTTAACGGTCAATTAAAGCCCTGGAAAACCATAGAATATTTACACTAGTTGAACTCATTTCAGGAAAAATCCACCTTCGCAAGCAGCCGGGTGGTAAAACCTGAGAGCTCAAGGATCGAACTTGTAACCTTCCAGTCCCAAGTCTCCCCCATCGCCAATAACCACTAGGACAAGTCCTTGTGGTAATATATACTATCAATAACTGAAATACTTTCTGAATCTCCTCCACTTCTCTTATCCCTAAAAACCAGTATATGAGAAATTGGAGACAGATTGTGGTTTCTCTTACTGCAACTTCTTTTGCAACTTAGGGTGTATATAGAGTTCACCTTTAAACTTAACATCCTTCACTTTACATGTACCAAAAAATAAAAAAGGAGTTCCTTGCAAGTTGCAACAAAGATATTTGTTGAAAATGTGAAATAGCTACAAAAACTATAGTTGTTTAATTTTTTAAGGGGTCTGTTAGGGACACCCCCTTAAATTTTGGCTGGCACCTCCAAATTTAAATTAAAAGCTCACATAATGCCATAAGAGTCACCTATAAAAGGGATGTCAGCCAAATTTTTATTATTATAATATAAAAATTTATTGTTATATTAATAATAATAATATTATTATTATTATTATTATTATTATTATTATTATTATTATTATTATTATTATTATTAATACATATAAATAAATAGCACAAATAAAATATGAAAAAACCTTCAGGGTGACATAAAGGGCTGGAGGTGAGATATAAGACTCCTTATATGAGATTCAGCTCACCTCTTCAACCAAGAGGTCACCTACAAGGAGAAATTAAAGGTGAAGCTAAGGACTCGGAGTGACCTAAAGGGCTGACATCTTACCATCCAGACTCCCTCTAAGGTCTTTGTGACCTATATTATCGCATCTCCTATGTATTATTACACTGTTACGTGCATACACACACACATACAAACAAATACTAATACGCTATCAAACCACACACATATATACATACATACATGATAGATTTTGACTTAATATATGTTTATATATACATACATATGGTCACGTGGATACAACATCATATAAGAACTTCGTTGATATTGTATGTACTATATGCATATGTATATACACATAACAACACGCTTACATGCACACATATATGTACATGCAATATTAATATGAATAAGCTTAATATACGTTCATATATGCATATAAACATGCATACCGCACGTACACATATAAAATTATTATTGTTATATTAATAATTAATAATACTAATTATTATTATTATTATTATTATTATTATTATTATTATTATTATTACATATAAATAAATAATACAAATAAAATATGAAAAAAACCTTATGGGTGACATAAATGGCTAGAGGTGAGATATAGGACCCCTTATATGAGATTTAGTTTAGAGACACCCCTCATATAGGTGAACGTTTGGGCTTAAGGTGACGTTCCCTTAGGGACACCCCTCATATAGGTGACCTCAAGACCTCCGAGTGACCTCTAAATGAGGTGTATTTAAAAAAAAAGGGTGTCTTTAAGATTTCCCTTTTTTAATTTAAAAATATGTGCTAGATTCTGATAATGTATTATGTATGTATTGGATTTTCTTGTTGAGAAAAAGATACTAGATTTTTTTATTTTGAAATATGTACAAGATTTCTGAAATTTCTGATGAGAATAATTAAAATAATTACAAGATCAAAACCACTACATGATAATTGAAGGACCACCGTTCGTATTTTAAACGATAAAATAAATCTCCACTAGATATTTGATACAATTACAACGGAAAGACAAAATTCCTACACTAATACAATACAAGAAAAAGAAACCTAACTATTACAATACAAAGAAATAAGACAATACAAATAAATGAAATACAATACAAACGAAAATAAGAGAATTACATAAACAAAAGAAAGAACAGTGGGTTGAAAATATTATGTTGATTAAACAATTACTAGATTAATTGGGTTGAAGAAAGGAGTTTTAAATTATGAAAATATAGATTTAAGAAAAGTTTTAGACGAAGGCATCGGGTAAAACCCGTTTCCCTTAAAACAAATTCCGGGTCTACACAAGATCCCGTTTTGTTTCCTAGGGTACAATCGTCGAAGTCGAGAGTACGACCGGGATAACTCTAGACCCAAAATTACCTTGAAGCTCTTGAACTTGATGATGATCTTCAAGAAGGTTGGAAAAAGTTCTTGAGATGAAGATGAGAGAGTTTTAGAGAGAAAAGAATTATCATGTTCTTGGTGTATTTTTCAACCAAGAATTACCTTGGTATTTATAGGTGAGAATGAGTTGTAACAACTCATTCACCATAAACCAAGTTCATAACTCATGGTGTAACACTATTCAACATCATAAATTCAAGTTGAAACATATTCAACAAGAATTATGACATGGATTCAACTCATAAGACTCAATCTCCATTCAATTACTATTTTATTAAATAATATATATATAAATAATATAAATATTTTAATAAAGTTCCAACAATCCCCCACATTAATGGAGATCGAACAAAATTTTCAAGTATCACGGCAATTTCGACAGTCGAGTATTGCAGGATGGGTAGGTTACACCTTTGAACCCTCCTTTGTGAAGTATACTTAGTTTATTGGTGTTTGGTAGACGCGATGTCTTTGAACCAATCAACCTTTTGTGTAAACGAAATTACACTTCACACAATACCGTCCCTATTCTGGTTAGCCCTCATGGTTGTGTCCAATAATGGTCCTGGAACACTAGCCTGGTTCTGCGAGAGCTCTAGGATTTGTGCCCCTACAAATCCATTCGAAGCGACCCCATTTCTCTCTTGCATAGGTGATTACCACGATCATTAAAAGCATTGGCATGTGTGATTTACGCAAGATCATCTATGATTTACACAAAATCAATGGCCATCGTATGCTTAACCTCACACCATTCACTGTTTGGTGATAGGAATGGACTAGGAAGTACAATACTCCCTTTAATAGTTTTGGGGTAATCCCCCACAGTGACCACAGTTGATACGATTAGGTTGTCCTATTGAACCTAGAGCATGGGATCTCCAATTTCATAGGTTAGGTTTTCCTTTGCATCAACTTTACCCAATGGGCTTTAGTCCCATTCCTGTTGACGACTTCAAAACTAAGTCTTCGCTTAAGCCTTTTGTAAGCGGATCCGCAATGTTATCCTTTGACTTCACATAGTCAACAGAGATAACGCCCGTAGACATTAGTTGTCGTATCGTATTATGTCTACGTCGTATGTGCCTTGATTTGCCATTGTACATTACGGATCGGGCGCGCCCAATTGCCGACTGACAGTCACAATGTATGCAAATAGCCGCAAGTGGCTTAGGCCACATTGGAATATCTTCCACGAATTGATGTAGCCATTCCGCCTCTTCACCAGATTTATCTAAGGTGATGAACTCAGATTCCATTGTGGAACGTGCTATGACCGTTTGCTTAGCCGATTTCCAAGCAATACCTGCACCACCAAGCGTGAACACATATCCACTTGTTGATTTGGTATCCTTTATATCCGAAATCCAATTTGCATCGGTGTATCCTTCGATAACCGCTGGATATCGGGTATAGTGTAGTCCATAGTCTCGTGTGTATCTTAAGTACCTAAGTACACGAGTCATTGCTCTTCAATGTTCCGCGCACGGATTGCTCGTATACCGGCTTAGTCTGCTATCAGCATAAGCCAAATCAGGTATGGTACATGTCATTAGATACATGAGACTCCCAATGACCCTTGAGTACTCTAGTTGAGAAACCCCTTTGCCTCTATTCTTCTTTAGATGGCGGGAAGTATCAATCGGAGTTTGAGACACACTCTTATCGTCCGCATTGAGTTTCTCAAGAATCTTGTCTACATAGTGAGATTGACTCAACGTAAGACCATTTGGGGTTCTGATGATTTTTACACCAAGTATAACATCAGCGAGCCCCATGTCTTTCATGTCAAATCTCGCTTTCAACATGTCCTTAGTGGACTTGATCATCTTATCGTCACTTCCAACGATAAGCATGTCATCCACGTAAAGATATAATATCACGTAACCCCTTGGCGTGGTTTTAGAATAAACACACTTGTCGCACTCATTAATTCTAAATCCGTTGTCAAGCATGACATGATCGAATTTCTGGTGCCACTGTTTTGGTGTTTGCTTCAAGCCATATAATGACTTGACGAGTCTACACACCTTGCCATCTTGGCCCGGAGCAGAAAAACCCTCAGGTTGTTCCATGTAAATCTCCTCTTCTAAATCACCATTTAGAAAGGCGGTCTTAACATCCATTTGGCGAACCTCCAAATTTCGTAGAGCCGCTATAGCAAGAACCAACCTTATAGAGGTTATGCGTGTCACAGGTGAGTAAGTATCAAAGTAGTCTAGGCCCTCCTTTTGCCTATATCCCTTGATCACTATCCTCGCCTTGAACTTATCAATGGTGCCATCAGCTTTCATCTTCTTCTTGAATAACCAACGGTATCCAAGTGGTTTGCAATCAGCAGGAAGATCTACTAACTCCCAAGTGTGATTTTGTAAAATAGACTCTATTTCACATTTAATGGCTTCTTTCCATTGAGGCCCATCAGAAGAGGATACCGCCTCGCGGTAGGTATTGGGCTCACCCTCAACCATGTAGGTCAAGAAGTCCGGACCAAAGGATTTTTCGACCCTTTGTCTCTTGCTTCTTCGAACCTCACCTTCTTAAATTTCAGGTGGTTGATGAATTTTTTCATAAACCTCATCTTCAACAAATGGTGTTGAAGAACTCGCGTGATCCTGTGACACACACGGGAACACGTTTTCAAAGAATGAAGCATTCCTTGATTCCATGATAGTGTCTTCCTGTATATCGGGATTTTTCGAGTCATGGACAAGAAACCGATATGCAGTACTGTTTTGTGCGTATCCAATGAAAACGCAGTCCACAGTTTTGGGTCCTATCCTTTGCACCTTAGGCAAAGGCGCTAACACTTTAGCTAGGCACCCCCACACTTTCAAGTATTTGTAGCTAGGCTTTATGCCCAACCACATCTCATAAGGAGTCTTATCCTTATCTTTGCGGGGTATCTTATTTAAAAGATAATTGGCCGACAAGATGGCGTCCCTACATATGTCCGCGCTCAACCCGGAACTGATCAACATGGCATTCATCATCTCTTTCAATGTACGGTTCTTTCGTTCCGCAATACCATTTGATTATGGAGAATAAGGTGCAGTGGTCTCATGGACAATTCCACTTTTGTCACACCCCGAGAA
>JBCNJP010000008.1:65995051-66016238 GCA_039602395.1 Deinandra increscens subsp. villosa | reverse complement strand
ATTATGTGATAACATGTATATTATAAACCTTGGGAAAGCATCAATAACCCTTTTCTCTTTAATGCATTCTTCACTTGTGCATGAATAGATGACTTCAGCACCATTATCGCTCTTCTCCACCTTCATCATGCACCAATTACACGCCATATAGAACCATTTAGGGTCGATGAACTTGATGGTACCCATAACAATCAAATCCTTTGGCTAAGAAGAAAATGAATTTGTCAAATCAAATGTATGTAACATAATCCTACATTATATACAAAACAAATAAAATATATAGGTACCTCTGTAACTGTGACATCCGAGAATTTCAAGGTTAACTTCCGTTAGACAATCTCCGTTAGTTACGTTATAAGTGTTAACTTAGTAACTAATGCTTAACTAGGCCGAATACGTCCACGACCTTTGGTTGATCACCAAACCCGCCCAAATGTGTTATGTGTTCATTATTTATAGTTATTATGTGCAATGTGATTTAAATACATGATTTAGTATTATGAATAGCATGACAATTCATGAATCGTGCTTATCTTGCTTAGAATGTAAAATTAGCCACTTTTGGTTACCAGCGAAACTACCGGGCGAAACTATAATGTCGCCCGGCAGTCAGACTGTTGGCTCACACGTGATCAGAGCCAGTTTCGCTTGGCCAGCGAAACTGCCAGCGAAACTAGCCCCTGATATATATATTTTATAAAACCCTAGAAGCCTCATTCTTGCACCTTTTCTCCAAAAACACACACACTCTCCTGGAATCTCTGGACCAGCCCCAAGACACACCAAGATCAGCCATCATTTCTGTTGGTGAAGATCATCCATCGATCCTTGATCAAACCGTGAGTCCTATAAACCATTTCTATGTGATTTCTATGTGTTTTCTATGTGTTTTACCTTAAAGCATGACCAAACCTTCATGAAATCGTGTATGCTTCTGAGATAATGTTTAGGGATGCTAGATCTGTTATAAAGTCTGCAACTTTACGTTTGAAATCCATCCATAATGAAGATTTATGCCATTTTAGTCATTTTAGGTTTAAAATGTGTTTTTGGTGATTTGATGATGATTATCCATGTTTAAGGTGTTAAAGCTTACTGTTTTATGTTGGTAAATGATCATACATGCTAAATATTGAATCACATGAAATATGGAAGCTGTTAGGTTGATTTTTAGGCTGATTTGTGAGTTTTTCGCGACCAGCGACACTGCGTGTTCTCTGGGCGAAATTATGTAGCGAAATTATGTATATCTTCATCCAGCGACACTATGCAGCGAAACTGTAGTGTCGCCGGGTAAACCAACCAGACCTGTCCGAACGAAACTACCGAGCGAAATTCCCTGAACGAAAGTTCAAACCAGTTTCGGGCGAAACTAGGCTAGCGAAACTGTGCCAACAGTTTCGAGCGAAACTAGCCTAGCGAAACTGTGTCATCGGGTATTGCCTAGCGAAAGTGCTGCCCGTGCACACAGCGAAACTGCCTAGCGAATCTATGCTAGCGAAACTGTGACCAGACCTAAACCCAAACTTGTGCAACTTACTTGAATGCTATGCTATGACTTACATGATTATGCTATGATGAAACATGCTATGATTTCTGTAATATGTGAACCCTTGTTTATGATCAACCATCGGTGTCGTGTGTCGGTATGTCGAGTCATAGTTCCAACGTGCTATGTTATGGGCCATAGTGACGTTAAGTTAAAGATTAGACACAAAACTAATACTTAAGACCTAAACGTGTTCATAGGTCTTCGTTAAGCAAACGATATTTGGATTAATTAGCAAGTGTAGCTGAGCAACCTAAGGTGAGTTTCACTAACCCTTTAATTGTGAGCCCGTTTGGGACACAACGAATGAACTTAACGAAAAACAACGCTGACATTTTGAGGTATTACCAAATGGGATACCTGTTATGGAAGTTGGAGTGTTTTATGGGGAGCACTTGCAACTGTCCATCCTTGGGGTTTCAATTGAAATCCGGAAACGACCATTTTGACACTTAAACTCTTTTTAGGATTTCAAACGAAATCCAGAATAAACATTTTAATATGACTAGTGTAGGTTAAAGTCTAAACCAGATGATATCACATGATTTCTAAGGATGCCTTAAAAACTTAAAAGTCCTCAATTTAGTACTGTTGATCTGAGAAGCGAGGGGATGTTGGGTAGATCTACTGAGGGTTTGACAAACCCTGCTCCGCGGTACACAAATGTGTAACCAACCGGCCGGGGGCCGAACGGAGTTCAATATCAGCCTATTTTAGTTGTGGGCCTCCCAAATGGGACACAACTGGAGGCACCAACCATCGGCAAATGCCGAACTCTGTTACGTCAGCTTTCAGCCCTAGTACGACTTCCTTAGTGCATGGAAACCGGATTAGCTACCCGCGATATCGGTTGACCGCTTTAACTTTTACTTAACTAGTGCATATTCGGTAATTCAACACTTGGAAATGGTTGCAAAACTAATAATTACTATATGTTGATACATACGATTATGAGACCGGGCCAATGCATGTCATGCCCACCGTGAACTCACCAACCGTTAGGTTGACACTTGTGTGGTTTTCACTTTTGCAGATCGCTGAGGAGTATCCGCTGGAGGTTGGCATGGCACTTGAAGATTTCTTAATTTAAACTCAAACTTGGGAATTTAATAACAATTCATGTTTTGTAATTTAAGCACGTGGTTAGTGCTAAGATACTTATGTTTATTTTCCGCTGCGTACTTTTAAAACTGTTTTTATTATGAACATTTGGACTTTACTCTGATTCGTTTAGTATTTGTAACTAATGGTTGTGGTCCTGGTTTGCTCGCACCCCTTAGCGGTATAAACTCCGTTAGTGGTTTATTTGGGGGTGTGACAGTAACCGAGTCAACTTCTGCAGTATTACAAAAATCAGTGATGGTCAGGAAGTCAGACTCCAAACTGTAGTGCATAGATTTTGATATAGATGAAAATGAAGCAGATGTCTGACCCTCAAAAATTGCAGTAAAGCTGTCATGGAACAATATAAATATTAAATAGTCGATAAACTTTATTAAAAATGATAAACAATATAAAAAATGATAAACAATATAAATATTAATAGATAGTCTGTGTTACCTATCTCTAAAAGCAGCAATTTCCTTGACATCATCAGTGTTGATGAAAAGTAGGCTTCCATCGTAAGCATTACTTACCGAATACCTCCCTGTTTTCAATCAGAAACTGAAGTTAAGATTTAAACTACTTTATGCAACATACTTAAATCCCAAAAGTACATACCTTTATACACAGAAAACTTGCCAAACTGCAATATGACTGGGAAATGAGTCAACTCAACATGTTCAGTTATATACTGACACATCTCATCACAATATTGATCAAATAAAGTGACAAAAATCTTCATACCACTGAAATAGGTTAATAAGTTAATCTTAATTTTCAATTAAGATATAGTTAGTAAGAGGAGATGTATTGTTAGTAAATTTTTTGTTTATTACCTCAGATCCTGAAGCTTCACTGTAATCTTCTTAGAGTCTTGATTTGTAGTAGTTTTGAAATGACTCTTCGCAGATGACCATACAACCTCACCAATGATATCTAAATAAAAAGGTAAAGAAAAGAGAATTTAGATAATTAAATGATATGTATAACTAATATCGAATGTAAAGCATGATTCATTCTCGAACTACATACCAATGCTTTCAACCTTGGAGACCTTGTGTTTTATAATCCGTTCGAAGTCAACGAACGAAAAACCATGTTCAGTACCACTCCAATTGTCAGCAATTGATACAACACTATCAGAGTTAAAACACACCTTCAATGGGTGGTCTATGTACCTCCAATTTCCAGTATTTTCGCCAAGAATAGGTTTTTGAATACATAAAACATTTTGTTCAACAAAGAAATTTTGAAGAAGGCCTAAAAACCTTGATAGGCATGAAGCAGTAATTCGATTGTCCTATAAAAGGAAAAAAGAAAAGAGTTATGATTAATATCAAATAAGTATAAGAAATGAAATCATCTAAATATAACATACCTCTTGGTCAAGGAGAATCATCTCTATAGAGTATGTCCTGGAAGGATTGTTAAACTGAGCACGCCTCCATGTCTTTAAAACCCTCACGATCAAGAAATGATCGGGGTTTTTGATGTCCAACTCACTAAAGTTATCAACCTTCTGTAACTGTAGTTGAGCCATACCGAAATGCTGCTACTTTGTGCTTATTCTCGAATTTGGGTGAGTATGAGAAGGAAGTGGGAAGGGTATATATAGATATTAATTGAGTTATTCGAGGGAAGTATTTTTGCTTGATTAATAAGAAATTTTAAATTTGGAATGAAGGAAACTGATTTGCGCATATCATTTATGATAATAAGAACCTTGTAAATATAGCATCAGTAACCAAAAATAGCGCCAAATGTATAATAATTTATAATACTAACAAATATCAACTATAAATAAGTATGAATATTTTGAATTTAATTTTTCAAATCATCTAATTTACAAATGTGGTAAGTGTGCAAAAAGTCTATTGTTTATTATTATTTAGATGTTAATTGTTAAATTTGGAATGAAGGAAACTGATTTGTGTATATTATGTAGAGATAATAAGAATATTTTAAAAATAGCATCAGTAACCAAGGTATGATTTAAATGTATAATAATTTGTAAACCTAAACTAATATCATCTAAAAATAAGTATGAATATTTTGAATTTTATTTTTCAAATCATCTAGTTTACAAATGTGGTAAGTGTGTGCAAAATGTTTACTGTTTATTATTATTTTATTGTAGGTTTTAAGTACTAAATTATTATTGTCTTTTAATTTGTTTTACTCATTAAAATAAAACAGGGAGTGTATAATATTGGTCTCAAATTGTCATTAGATGTTATGTTTACTGTTTATATAACTATTTTTGATATGTACTAAATTATTATCATATTTTGAAATATTGTTATTTTTGCTGAAATTTGTCTAGGTTTACAATTGAATAATGTAAACATAACATGAGAATACATTGTATCATCTTTTATGTTTACTGTTTATATAACTATTTTTGATTTGTACTAAATTATTATCATATTTTGAAATATTGTTATTTTTACTAAATTATTATTATATATATATTGTCTTGTTCAATCGTGTACGGTAAATTTTGTTTTGTACATTAGGTTATGGTGTATCAGTCTAGACAAATTATTATTGTTATGTTAATTTGTCATTCCATTAAATAAAACAGGGAGTGTATAATATTGTTCTCAAATTGTCGATAGATATAACAGTTTATGGTGTATGTAAAAAGTGTGTTTCATGAATTTTGAGTCGTATGGCATACATATATCAACATTCTATTTATTAAATTTGTATATAGATGGCAAAAAATCAGCCACATTTGATCATATAAAAGTAATATTCATTTCATGGAGCAAAAGTGGTTCTACCAGAGGAAATCAGTTTGATGATATCATATTTCCCTTCAATTCAATATGTATGGAAAAAGTGGTATATCCACGTCATAATAAAACTTGTTAACTCATGAAATAATATGATTATAACTTTCAATACTTCCTTTAGACGTGGTATAGCAGACCATAATATAATATTTCCATTCAATTCAATATGTATGGAAAAAGTGGCATTTCCACGTCATAATAAAACTTGTTAACTCATGAAATAATATGATTATAACTTTCAATACTTCCTTTAGTCGTGGTATAGCAGACCATAATATAAGCAAATTCATACCAAAATAACCAGGTCATAGAATATCCCCCAAAATATCCATCATAGTAGAAAAAAAATATCCATAAAACTACTATGACCAAAAATATCAATCAAAATATTACTACCCATAAAACTATCATCTGCCAAAAAGTAACCCAACATAAAGCAACCATGATCTGCAGAAGGAAATCATTAGAACGTACCATGTGCTTGTGCTGTTCAGGTTCTTCCATGCCTGACAACACGAAGAAAGTCACGATCGACGATGTACTGGAAGGTACAAACGTCACCTTCTTTCAGTCCAATATTGTCCATGAATGCTCCCCATCGTTTTGCAGCAAACCTAATTACAAAAACTTATATTAATATTACTATTCTTCATTTAAAGGAAGGTTACACATGAAATGTAAATTAGCAAACAGTTCGTAATAAGCAGTAATAGCGTTGACCTATAATTTTCAGGTGTTCTTCCTTTCTCCCTTCTGAGACGAAGGGTGTGCAGATCACCATCATCAAGTTTCACTTGAATCATCATTGTGTCTTCAACGTTTGCAACAGTCGCCATATCATGAGGAAGGCGCTGCAATCAAAATTATAATAAATGATATGACTAAAAAATAAAATCAATTGATTTTTAATTTTTAATACAATATATAACAGTGAACTTACATAGCAAGAACGCTTACTAACGGTCAACTGTTGAACCAAAGTGATAAATTCTGGGTTACGATCAAAAACATTGTTAACGGCATAATCCTGCATTGCAACATCCTGATTATTCACCAAAGGTTGAATGTTGTTTGGAGGAATCAGGGACAGGTCGAGCTCGCAACCATTTGCTCCAAAGATAGTTAGATGCCAGTTCTCTTCATCAAGAATAGAGAAAATAATGACGTCGCGACGTTGTAATCCAACAGCATTCCTAATGCCTCTCCAACCTTGTGTGATGCAAAGACCACGTCTAGTCGCTCTAAGTGAAACATCAAATATCAAATCGTCCCTCAGGTGGAGGGAGATATCATGAGAGGGAGCTACACCGTTAAAGTAGTTCCTGAAAGCCACACCCGGTATCCTCTGAAAATAATTGTATAAAGTATTACTAAAATTGTATAAAAAAATGTTGTCACTGATGACATTTCGACTATTTCTATAGATGAACAAATGAAAGAATAGGCAATAATAAACAGTAATAAAAGATGGATTAGCAACAATAAACAGTAATAAAAGATGGATTAGCAACAATAAACAGTTATAAAAGATGGATTAGCAACAATAAACAGTTATAAAAGGTGGATTAGTAACACTTACCAGTCGATCAGCATATGGGAAACGGATTACCTTGAAGAACCTCTTCATCTATAGAAAAGTACAAAAAAATGGATTAGCAACAATGAGAAGAAAAATTACATAAAACCGGTTAATTCGGTAGCAAAACACAACCATACTTATAATACTACCAAGAAAACAAAGGGCATATATACACACACACATAAGTATGTAACCACACATAAGTAAGTAAAGCTCGCAAAATATGAAGGAAATCTTCAAATCATTTATGATTTTCACCAATTTAAAACCACTTTCAAGGGATTTGGTTAGTACTGGATAAGGTTAGTGAACGAATAATGTTAATAAGTGCTACAATACTCGATGTCTGATTTAATCGGTGGGTGATAAGCTGGGTTTGTATCATCGGAAGGAAAACATAAAAGAAGCCCTAAAACGAGGTTTGATGACTGAAATCAACCGAATTAATCGGTTCTGTAATAGGAACTCCAAGGTACACATACATATCAATTCAAGAAATTAGGGTTGAACAATTTAATCAAAAAACCTCAATACACCGTCGATTGAAGAGAGGAAAAATACAATAAAGAGATGATGAAATCTAAATCATACCTTGAATTGAGTCTTAGAAAGGCAGCGAGAGAGAGTGAATGATCGTCGGGCAACAGCTTCGAGACCGATCGTCTCGAAGAACGGCAGAGAGGTGTAAGCGGCGTTGATTTTAGTTGTTGATTAGGGTTTTAATTGGTATATGTGGGTGAAGATGGGGCGACGGGTCAGAAGGCTGAACATTAGTCGGTGAAGATGGGGCGACGGGTAGAAAATATGGGTTTAAAGATCCGCGTGGAAGATTGCGGATAATTATAGGTTTAAAAATTTTTGCCCAACAATGGGGAAAATTGAACATAAGTGTTTACACCTAGGAGGGTTGTGGTTATGCCATGTCACCCTTAAAACTTTTTGTTTATTATAATAGAAGAGAAGATTGCTATTTTTTTTTAAATCGTCCTACAACAAAATAAGTTTAATGCAACCTTTATTTCATAAAAACGTTTCATTAGATAAGTTACATTAGATCAAATATTATTAATATTATATTTTTTATTTTTATTATAAAAAATCCGTTATTGATCATATTATTTCTTAATTAGTATTTGAAGGGAGATTATTTTATTGGCATGAATAATATTATTTATTATTATTTAAATTATTTATTATTTACATACTTAACTACATTAATCTTATTGTTTAAATTTTTATTATTTACATACTTAATTATATCAACATCACCACTATAACACCGACGTATCCACTACTTAAAGAGTACAAATTATATATAAGAAAAACAATTGCTCAAACCTCTCACGGTTTTAGTGTGCATCTTTTGGTCCAATCATAATTTGACATCATATTCCTTCCGCTAGTAAGATGGTGCCACGTAATTTCATGAGGTGTTGTTCAGCCAATAAGTTGGCATCGTCTACTATGTGCGTGGGCTTTTCTCGGCTTGGTATCTGTCTATTGCATCCCAGATTTATGTGTTGCTGAGATAGACTTTTTATAACCCATTTGGGTTTCCAAAAACATATTGTTGTTTTATTTTGGCTATGATGATTTTCATTTTTACGGTTTAGACTTTCGTGGTTTTGGCAGCGACACTGTGTTTAAATTGTTGTCGTTAATCCACTTGAGTTCAGTATACAATCTGAGCGGATCTAAGCGGTTACCGCCATAATGATTCACTTTTAATTTGAGCCTTCTTTTACTTTCTTATTTTATATAATGTTGATTGTTCTAATTTATCATAACATTTTTATTTTGACCTTAACATTTTTCTAACAGCTGGTACATTAAAATAGAAGGAAAATAGCAATCATCAATGAAAACAGGTTGCCTCTTGGAAAAAAATTAGAAGGTTTTGAAGATCCTTTATATTATTTGACTTATAAAAAATGTTCTACTAATATTAGACAAAAGTTTACTGAAAAAGTTTTTGAAGTTATGTAATGTATTAACACAAGTGGGTCAACCCGCGCTTCGCCGTGGAGTTGACCCGTTTTTTGAGCTAAAAAGACTCTCGCTTCACCACAGAATCAGACCGTTAAAAGACTCTATCAACTATAACGGAGAAAGAAAACATGCTGACATTGGCAAGAAAGCAATTCAGTGTCATAAATGAGCGATAAAATGACACACATAAAAGAGCAATTTATTTGTGACCCACGAAAATAAGGAACGCCTAATTATCATCCTCTGAGTTCCAGCATCTGACCATAAGCTAATTGCCAAAAAAAAGCAACCAATGCTCCACCAAAGAAATAACAAATTCATAGCAACAACCATAAAATAGAATAAGACAATAGCTTTTAAACAATTTCATATACATGAAATTTGGCACCAAGGTTTGAAACGGTTGAGTTGCATAAAAGATCATATTTGCCTATTTAATAAGTCTTATTCTATTTGTCTTGGTCCTATTTAAAAAGTAAAACCTTGGTGCCAAATTTATATTAGCCTATCTAAAAAGTCTCATTCTATTTGCCTTGGTGCTATTTATATTTGCATGTCACTTAAATTTGGCACCAAGGTTTGAGCCGCATTTGAAAAAGTCTTATAGTGACATGGTTGAGTTGCATTTAGTGCCAAATTCATATTTTTCAAATTCATACAGTGACAGAGTTGCATTTCAATTTGGCACCAAGGTTTGACTTTTTAAATAGGCAAATATGAAGACCATGAAATTTGACCTGTGAAAGTGTAAATGTGAATTGAGCTGCAAAAATGCAGAAAAGGGTGACTTTTGAAAGTCCAATTTGGCATCAAACTCAGATTGGACCTTGAAAACTCAGGCTGCAAAAAGAAAACTCAGTTCAATTTTGGCATCAAACTCAGGCTGCAAAAGAAAACATATGTATTAAAATAATATCACATAACTAAACATCAAACTCACGTTGGACCTTAAAAATCAGTGAACAAAAACATCCATAAATAAACAATTCTAAAAACCCATCATAAAAGCGGTGTGGAGCTGTCTTCGTCAACCACATGCCCAAACATTTCCTCCATGCTCTCCCCATTGACGGGCTCGGGCAGCGCATGTCGTCGGTCGAATACCGATCTATCTTCAAGTACCGGCTTATGATACCCCTCTTTCCCGTGGACGAGAGGTGCCCTGTTTGCCGCAAGGCGTGTTTGGACTCGTTCGGGGGAGCACGCTGTCCACTGTAAAGATCTCCCGGGGTTCAAGTATCGTCATGACTGGGTCCGGGATGTGCTTTTTGACATCTTCAGAAAAGCTGGGATTTCAGCCAAGAAGGAAGCCCCCGTCAACTTCTTAACTGACCCAAAAGAGGGGCGTTCGACCCTTAGACCGGCGGACATCCTGGTGTTTGGGTGGTCAATGGGGAAGCACGCCTGCATCGATCTGACTGGGGTCTCTCCCCTTGTGGGCTTTGGCTCTGGAGTTTTCATGGCGGGGCAGGCTGCTGCTAAGGCGGCTGCGGGTAAGGTGGACAAGCACGAGAATGCATGTCTCGAGAATCAGCATGTGTTTGTCCCCTTTGCTTTTGACACGTTCGGGCACCTCGCGTCAGAGGCTGCGGACACGCTCGGGCGGATCCAGAAGGTTATGTATGGACATATAGTGACTCCTAGAGCTAAGAAACTTGTTTTTATCCGCTTAGGTTTTGCTATTTAAAAAGGGCTTGCGGCGCAACTTGTTGCCCGCTTGCCCCGTATGTCGGACTGAGTTGTAACCTTTATTTTGCGTGATAATGAAATATTACCATTTAACTAAAATGGTGTACAAATATTGAAACAATCTAAATCAAATTAAAGACACATTAGATGTATCAGTTCTAACTTAAGCTTTAAACTTGTATTGCTCTTTCAAATTAAATATCTTACACAACAAACACTTTGCATGTATCAGTTCTAACTTAAGCTTTAAACTTGTATTGCTCTTTCAAATTAAATATCTTACACAACAAACACTTTGCAGCAAACACTTTGCAGCAAACACTTTGCTATCTCTTAATAGAAATAGTAGGCACATATAGGTACATCTGAAGCCTTTAGCCAATCTAGCAATTCAAATTGGTTACTCTAAGATATATGAGCCAGTGTATCTTTCTTATCCCAACAGAATGCCAGTGGTGTCCCCCACAGTTCTTGGATGCCAATGAAACTTGATTGACTTTGTTAGGGATTTCTTAAAAAAAAGCTATCAACTTTATTAAACGGGCCAATCGAGCATTTTATTAAATGAGTTGATTTGCCTATTTAAACACCAAATCATGTGCTATAGGACATTATTTAGTTGCAGGTGAATGATGAATTTATTTCTAAAGAAGCATTTAAACTGATAATATGAAGAGTAAACACAATTTGAGGTTGCCTCTAACAGAAAAGCAGTATGGGCAGAAAGTGACTGTGGGTTACCTAGTTGTCCTTCTAGTAATATTTGTTTCAGTTGATCAAATGTAGTGTACCGCAAAAATAAAAATTACATTTAATTTCCATTCCAAACATCATCATACATCAAATAAATTGTGTTCACATGGAAATCTTCATTCACATGGTGCAAATTTCCTAGAAACTGTTTGAGTAATCAAGTTTCTATCTTTTTTCCTTTTTTTAGCTAGAGAAGACATGAATTACCTATATTGGAGGATTTATTGCAAGTAGAATTGGAACCTCGAGTCCATCAAATGCCTCTCCCCAGGCTTCCTCTGAAAGGGTCTACCACAACCCTTTTGACTTTCCAAAATCACTTGTTTGCATCCTTGATGCAGCTCTATCCAACAGATGAGCAAACACCTCAAAGTTAATCATCATCAGAGGTAACCAGAGGTAACCACCCTCACTAAAGCACAACATGGTTTGTTAAAGCAATTAAAGTGCTACAAAACTTTCAAAGTCAGATGGTACTTCGAAAGAAGAACCAGAAAAACAGCTAATACACAAAAAAACTAATTAAAGGATTGATTTCTTACCTCTACTTTCTTTATATAGAGTAAAGTTGGTACCACCCTACCTTTTGTGTCACCTACAAATCAAACCCAAAAGTAAACACAAACAAACTACTAGAATAAAACATTCCCAAAATAAGCCGCCTATAAGAAGCGATATCCCTGCACAGTCAGTAGGAGAGAAAAACAACAAGCGACCTACAATCACAAAACACACAAAAATTAGGCATTTATAAAACTGTCTGAAACTTCAAACAAATATAAACGCATCAGTTACACTGCGGGGCTAATGTGGGTGCACAGGTGGTTATCCCTAAGTAATCAAATATACATCATTTACTCTAATCAAACAAATACATCATGTCATCACCAAAGAACAGCAACAAACTTTAGAACAATATGTAGTGGAATATCAGTTGCCCAGGAACAAACACCGTACCACTATTTTCAAAATACTTGGCATTAATATTAGACAACCTAATATACACAATGAAGAACAGAGGCCTTTTTTCCTTAAACAAATAATTTAGTATATAATTGTTTTGTTGAATCGAAAAAGCAAACAAATGGTTAAAGATTACCCAAACAAATACAGTCTTATAAAATCAAATCCTGCGAACAAACCTGCCAAAAAAAAACACATATATAAGAATTATATCAAATTACTATCCATCTAAAACAATGCTAAAAAACTTGTAATGTACACAAAGAAGCATAATAACAAAGTCATAGTGAAAGCTTACCCATAAAAGCCTTTTAGTAAAAATAAGAACTAAGAAATTCAGAATAAGAACTAAACTACAAAATGCATATCAAGATACTATGAGAAAGATTAAACACATAATACAGACCCAAAAAGATTACTGAACCCACCGATTGAACCACATATATTCCTTATTTCTTTCCTTGTCATTAGCATAGATCTGTGCTTTCTCTTGTAAATATATACGATATTTTTCTTGTTGTATTTGGCATCTCAATTGCAACCTTGTATCAAAATATCGAAGGGAAGATTAACAGTGACGAAAACCCTAAAATACATCAAATAGCAACTACACATTTTTACTAACAGATAGATGGTGTGCAGAAAAATTATCAAAACACCTAACTACTATTAGCGTTCTCAAACAAAGAAAAGCAGATAGCCGATCTATGAACGGTAAGCATCATGAGATTAACAAAGCAAAACAAATATTGTAAGTAGGATACGGAGAAAAACACAAAAACTTGAAATAAATACCTGCGATCGGATCTTGGATAACATCTAAGAAGAAAACCCCAAAAAAGATGCCAAACGTTAAGGTTGGCCAGGCGTTTCTCCATCAAATTTCTTGTTTCTCTCTTACACAAAAGCACCACAGACCTTCTTCGCATTCAAAAGATCTGTGGGAGCAGTGATATCAGATGCTCAAGCGAAGCCAAACACCACGGCGACACAGAGAAATCGAAGGAGCAGATAGACGATGGGTCTCCTTTTTGAGAGAAATCGTTTGGTGGAGCAGGTAGAGAAATAGGACAAATGTTTGGTGGAGCAGATGGATAAAAACGTGTAAAATCAAAAAGTAAACCACTTGTACCTTACGCAGGTAAAATGGTAGTGCATTAGAGAGTTGTAACTTATGTTTTAAAAATGGTACCATAAGTTGTATTATGTTTATATAATACAACGAAGAACTAATACAAAATGATAATAGATTATATTAACTTAAGTACAATTTAAACATAAGAACGAACGTTAGATCGTGATGGCCCGTCGTGAAACATGGGCCGCAGGTCACCGACTTGTTATCACACAAAAATTATTTGAGATGCTAAATTAATTATTTGTTAAGAAAACACAATTTAGGACTTCCTATATGGTGGCGTGAAACACCATTCCCTTAGGGCGTTAAGGGTGGCGTGAGCGTTCTCAAAAATGTTAGGAAGAAGATACAGTCCACTCACTTTTCAACCAATCAAATTAATTATTTCAAATATATAAAATTAAATAATTAGTTTAAATAAATGATTAAAACACCCTCTCCCACTCATATGGTGTGAGAATAAATATGTTATTGACGTGATGCATACTTATTATATACACTTTTTCTTCACATTCACTTATCATACCCCATACGCCTAATGCCTAAGGACATAGAGTCATCCATGACCGTGATCCACGGATTTAGCAGCCAACTATCCGACCAATTACATATAGATGACTACATTAGTGAGTTACATCAAGAAAGGGTATTATATCAATCCTCACATTCCATGAGTTACATCAAGAAATAGTTTTACATCAATTCTCCCATTCTAATGGATGGTTTCTGCCATAGATATGATCGAGGTTGTTTTATCTCATCCAACGCTAACTCAAGAGATTTATAACATCTGTTGAAAATCTGATCGTTTCAGGCACGTCATAACACTGTATGTAATGTTTCTCCCACATGGCCAGTCAGTTGATTTCATCAGAGAAGCAAAGGATCAAAACTGTGAGGATGCCTCTCATGAGGGGGAGGAATAATCTCAAATGGCTTGGTGATGATCCTCATGGTCCTAATTTGGGAAGGATCTTTATGATTTTTTTAAGCCTAATTTGGGAAGGACCTTTATGATTTTTTTAAAGTTTATTTTATATTTAATAAAATTAAAATGACTATCTCACCCCTCACGTGTTACGTGCGTGGCCTAAAGTTACAAAATGTGTTTAATTTTATGAACTTTTTGAATGCTTTGTGTTTGACGCGCCATAAGTTAGCTTATAAGCTAGCTTATCAGCTAGCTTATAAGCTAGCTTTTTGACCTTACCAAACAGAGCTTTTTTAATAAACTAGCTTTTTTTAAAAGCCCCGTTTGGTAACGTCAAAAAGCTAGCTTATAAACTAGCTTTTGAAAAGCTAGTTGGAGTAGCGTTTCAACTAGCTTTTATAATATTTCTAGTTTTACCCTTCCCTAACTTATAAATAAATATTTTTATCTATATTTATGACATGTACTTTAATGTCATTTTATATTTTTCAGCTAGTTTATCAGCTAGTTTTTACCACACGTTATTTTTTATCAGCTAGCTTATAATTTATCAGCTAACAGCTAGCTTATCAGGTAGCAGCTAGCTTATCAGCTAGCAGCTAGCTTTTCAGCTAGTGGTGTTAAAAAGTTCCGTTTTAGACGAATTTGATGTTTAGACTAAACCCGAGAGACGAAACTTATAGTTTACTCTATATTAAAATTAAGAGTAAATTGTCATTTCGTCCCTATGGTTTGCTCAAAATTGCCATTTCAATCCAATAGTTTAAAAATTGCTAAAATTGTTCCTGTCGTTTGCAAAAATTGCCAATTCAGTCCAAAACCAGCAATTTTTTGGACTGAATTGGTATTTTTTTTGCAAAACCACAGGGACGAAATTGGTAATTTTATATAATATTTTGGACTATTTTTTGCAAACCACAGGTTGCCAAAATTTAAACTATTTGACTGAATTGACAATTTTGTGCAAACCATAGGGACGAAAGTCGCAATTTACTCTAAAATTAAATTAGGTGAAAGTTGAGGATAATGAATAGTAACAGACATACACGTATATTTAAAAGATTAAAAGTGAAACATGATGACTAAATGTAAATATATGTTGCAGTCACTCAAAAAAGAATACAACTAATAAAACTAAAAGTATAATTTAGATAAAGATTTTAACCAAAAAGCCACTAAATGTAAATACAAGGATACAAATCAAAATTTATAACAGTTATGTAAGAATACCGTTCGCAAATTTAATTAAAATATATACTTTTATTTTTGACGATTACAACAAAGAGAATAAAACTTACACTATTACAATACAATGAAAATAAATGCAATCTACTCTTATTACAATACAGAGCAAGAGAAAGAAGTTACAATACAGTTATAAGGAATAAAGAAATACAATACATGGAAATGAAATTACAATTGCAATTAAATAAAATGCAAGAATACAAATGAAAGAAAAACATTACAGTAAAGAGATTTTTTGTAAAATGAAATGAAACTTTAAAATCAATTTAAGAATTAAAATGGTGACAGAACGTTTGAAAAAGGTTTTGACAAAGCTTTAGATGTTTTGGAAAAATTAAAGAAGGATTGTGAAATCCTTTGGCGAAGGCTTCGGGTCAAAACTCGGGTCCCTTAAAACAAATTTCGGGTCTACCGAAGATCCGTTTTGTTTCCCAAGGTACAATCGCCTAAACCGTATTGTACGGCCAAGATAACGCTAAGCGCGTAATCACCTTCGATTTCTTGAAGGAGAAGATGAAGAATGAAGAAATTCTTGAGAGAAGATGAGAGGTTTAGAGAGAGAAAGAATTATGTGAATTCTGATGTGTTTTGTCTCAACCAATGAGGCTGTATTTATAGTGGTGGAAGTCTTGGAGAACAATTAAAATAAATTCGTAGTCAAACTTTGCATTAAACATCTTTAATGCAAATTGGTTTCTAATTAACGCGAAATTTCCTTAATTGCTCAAAACGCGTTCACAGCTAGCTGTCATTCCAGAAGAACTCCACGTAATAGCTGTTTTCCGGAAGAACTGATCTTCTCGTTTAACTTCCGTTCCAACTTCATCCGGAAGAATTTCTGGTTCAACTTTCCGCTTGAACTTCAACCGTAACAATATTCGGCTGAACTCGCGCACCGCTAGCTCAGTCTTCCGGCTGAACTGGTTCCGCTTGAACCTGACCGCCTGGACTTCAGCCAGATCAACTTCCAGTTAAACTCAAAAACAATAAGGCGGCTCTCAAGCGGCTCGTGGCGATGCGAGCGAAGTGCAAAGTGCACCATCAAAGCCCACATTGCTCAGCCCACCACGATGCGAGCATGTGCTATATTTGAATTCATTACTTTTTTCTAAAGAATCTAATTTTTTTTTGAACAGCGATTTCTCAGTCGAACCTGATGTTCAGCCCACCATGATGACTAAGTGTCTCAAGTCTGCGGGTGCGAGTGAGTTAGGACACCACCTCTTTGCCCCAGTTCGGGGGGAAACTCGGCCTGCGAGCAAATAATCTAATTGACTACATTTACCTAATTTAGCTAATTAAGTAGCAAAGATCAGAAAAACAAAAATTAATAGAAATAAGGAAAAAATAAAGGACTCATCTGCAACTCAGAGCACAACTATAAGAACCTGCAATGTAATAACACAGAATGCATATAAGATATCAGTTCTTCCTAATGGACCATAGACAGTAGCTATTTTGAGAATAACAATATCAACTTAGATACAAAACCTTATTTAAAGTTGATAATATTCACAACTGATGTAAACTATTTATCATAAAGGTAGTCTCAAACACAACCAAAATATTATATCGAATGTTTTAAAACTTTAATGTTTAGTCAGAAAGCGTTCGAATAGATTGCTATGATATAAAAAGTTAAAGATATTGAGAAATCGATGTACCTTGAAACTAAAAACAGCAAACAGAATACACCAGCAAACAAACACAGAGTTGAATATTAAAGGTTAAACAATATGCAAATGAATTAAAAATGGAAACTTAATAAAACAATCTCAAATGCATTCAGATAAACTAAAGAAAAGTAACAGACAAAGCAATCAGTAATTTTAATCATAACTTCTGTAAATCTCTGTTAATGATAAAGATAGTTAAAAAAAACAGACCAAGTCTTATATTCAATGTTGACAATCAATCCAAATAACTATTGAATATTTAGATCAACAGGATACCCAAATACATAAATAAAGTAACATAAATACGCAATTTTGACCTCAATAATAGTTTAAAGGAAGCAGGATCAACTTACAATAAGGATTTTTCAATGATATGAAAAGTAAAAGAAATTGAAAAAAATTAATGTACCTTGAAGCTAAGGAACAGTAGATTTAAAATAACACATCTGCAAAGAAATAAAAATTTACAACATATTACACAAAAGAAACCAAAATCCACACAAAGGGTACTCAAGCCAACACAGATACCTTCTTTAGGGACATATCTGATAGACCAAATAGAGATACCTTAGGTGAGCCACCGCATTGACCAAAAAAATCCCGATCGAGCCACACATAACAAATACAATATCAATTGACTCAATTGATACTTTTCTCAAGCAAGAATGTTTAATATTTCAGTTACAAACCGATTAAACTGAAAAACAAACCAAACCTATACCATTTATAACCAAAGCAAAATCCATATTAAATTCAGTATATTAAACCAAAGGAACCAAAATCTTATATGTATAGTGGGTCATAGATTTTTCTATGTGTACAGCCCGTTAAACATCTAGCTGATTGCAAAATACATATTCAATTCAGTCATTGTAAAATGATATGTTGATGTTTTTAAAATAATGTCAAGCTGTCAGCCGATGAAATGTTAAAGGAAAATGATGGATGCAACTCTGTGGTTTCATTACTAATTGTAATGCAGCCTTTAAAGTATTCAAGAAACAGGGCCATAGGCAAGAAGAAATTTTTAGGGAAGACTAACGAATGAGGGAATTATAGGATAGCTAACTAAAAGACAGGAAAAACAAAGATGAATATGGACCATAGTAACAATATATGCTTTAAAGACAACATATAAAATATCAGAAACAGTAACGGGAACCATGCTAACGGTAGATGGTTTTAAGACGGACTAACATTTTAACATAATCATCAACCAAATAAGAAGGCAATGTCCACAGATCTTCAAACATAAGAAATCACATTGTTAAAATGGAACACATCAGCTCTTATAAAAATGATAGAACAACAAGTCATGTAAGGAAAATCGAAAAGAAGAATATAAGTATAGTCGAACTTGAAAATTTAAATATAAGAAAAATTGAAATTAATTTTTTTAAGATGTGGAGAACAACTAATATATAATTTTTGTATGTTTTTTTTCCTAAAAAGATAAGGTTAATTAGTACAGCACCTGTAACTTTAAATTTCATTTTACCATGTATCAGTAAAGTATTAAAGTATTTAACAAAACGAAGAAGATGAGATCTATACATTAGCAGTGGCATAAAAGAAAACAATAATTTTGTACATCATATATTTGTTCGGTATAATTTTTACTAAATTTGGAACAACCTAGGTAATCAATAAGATAACTACTTGGTAGTCTCATACCCTCATATCTTAACTTTATCTTTGGTTCCATGTATGCTATCACTGAACAACCAAGTAAGACGATTATAAAAAATACATTGCCAAGACACGATTGAAATACCTATTTAATCTATTATAAATACAAACCCATTAACACACACAAACAGATGACTTTAAGGTCATTACTCACCAAACCAATATTAGATGCATAGACCACCAAAAGACATTAACTGAGTTAGTAACTAGTTATTATTGCTTTATTTAATTTTGGTTAATATTTATGTAAACTAAAAAAATTCACTCTTAGAAAGCATAATAACAGCCTGCAAAAGAACAAAGAATCACCATGAGTGGCATAATAATACTCATTAAACTCAAAGCAATAAATATGAAGCCCTTACATAAGCATATATACCTGTAACAGTTGTATGAGGTTATTGGGTTGGATAACAGTTAGGAGCACAACAGATTTTAAATGATATGAATCACCAAAACAGGTCCATTTGGGTTGTGCTCATCTCCATCAAGCAAAACGTGTCAAAATTTTATTAAATGCAGCCATGTAATGAATTTGAAGAATAAAGGATGACAAAAAAACAGATTCAAGTTCCAACAAACGAAAATCATAGCCAATGTATACTATACACATAAGAAACGACCAAATAAGCTATTGATTTTTATCACTCATAGAATAATATAAAACTGAGAAGCTAAATCTACCAATTATCTCAGTTTACCAACAATTAGCAACCACAATCCCCCAAATCAAACATGCAACAAACCAAAAAAAAAATAATGACGGAATTGAGATTTATCAAAGTCTGCGACACGCCGGCCGCGTAATCAAACCATAAGATGAGAGACAAAGACGCACCCAAACAGATCGTCGCATGCATATCGAAACCCTAATCGCATCTCTATCGGCGTCTTACCCTAAACTGAACCATCAAAAAACACCAGAAACCTCCATCATCGGTTACATTAGTCAACATAGCATAAACAAACCACCATCAGGTCATCGGTTTCAGTATCTGGAAGTTATCATTGACGGTTTTCGAGATCTTTTGAAGGAGGCCAAAGACCTGAGTTTGTGGCGGTGCAGAACAATGACGGAAAATCACTTTTCTCTGGCGGTTTTGATCGGTGATGAAAGGTAGATGGCAGAGATAGAGAACGATGTGAGGAGAAATAGACGTGGTCAAGAGAGATAGTGGAGTTTGTGAGAAGGATCGGTTGAAGAAATAAAGAGAGAGAAAGAAATGAGGTCGGGTGAATGTAGAGAGACGCTTGTATAACATATACACACATCGCAAATGAGATGGCTTAATGCTATTGGAGCATTTAATGGAGTAGTTATTTTCTGTTGGCCTAAGGGAAGTACAGTGAACTGTGAGTAGGTGGTTTGAATGTGTTTTGTTAATATATATAATTTTAATTTATGGAGATCATCTTTTAGTCCATCCATACATGTTCACTCCAACATTTTCAAATTTCTTAAATCGGCCCATTTAAAGATTGAAGATTACATCAAAATTATTGACATAACTATATTAATCTTCCCATTTAACATATGTAACTATGCTCTCCTAAACAGTTCAAAGCAACTCACTTCACCCTTATTTATCTTTATGTTATTCAATAATAGTATATAAATCTAGACTCAAAGCATATTAGATTATTAGTGAATGAAATTGGACAACCCTACAAGGCCAAAGTAAGGATCTAGTTGCCTTTTGACTTGCAGACTCTTAAATTTAGACCATATTTTTGTGATCATATCAAACCAAGTTGCTATCTGTTTCCTTTTATCTTTAAGTTTATCAAAGTGAAATTTAACATTTTAATGTTCCTTTTAAATCTACTTTATGTTTATTATTATATCTTTCAATTAAACACTATCTATAAACTCACGATTAGCATACCTGTAAATATCAATACATAGTTAAATTTTGCATTCAAATAAGTTAGTTTTTTTTTTTAAATTAACCAACCTAATTTATATAATCATGTAAATTTCAATACTAGTCATTGATAATCCAACATTAACCATGGCGTACACATTGGTGACCCACAAAAACAGACACAATGATATTGGTTCGGTCTAGGATAATTTGATTATT
>JBCNJP010000008.1:65969533-65994551 GCA_039602395.1 Deinandra increscens subsp. villosa | reverse complement strand
GTGATGAAGCTGATACAAGTTTCATTGCATAAATCTGGTTTTTTTGTTTAATGATGGATTTAATGTTCATTTTTTATTAAAAAAAAATCTTTTTAAAGAGATGCTTGATAAAGCTTCATTGTTATCAAACTCTTGGGCTGTATTATAACTTGGTTATTTTTTGCTCTACATAGTTGTGATTTGATTTTGTCATAATTTTCACTGGATTGAGTGGAAAATTATAGTCGTGTGTCTTGAATCTCCCTAATACAAAATTGTAATCCTGCTTAAATGTTTGATTGTTTAAACATTTTTTTTCTCAAACATTAGTAATTGGTTTTTCTTTAACATAACTGAAAGTTGTGTTCCAAGAAAAACAAACACTTTGGGTGTTTTATGGTTTACTCTTTAGTGTTTAGAGGAAAATGGAATATGTTTCATGAGGTCATCATAGAGGAAGAAGGTCTTCATGGGAGTTGGGAAAAACAGGGAAGTCTGATTCTATTTCTTGGTTTTTTTTTTTCAAGTTTTTTCTAGTCGGATTTAGTTCTCCTATATGACCAAGCAATATTATTAATTTTTCAACAATAAATGTGTTGTTTTTTTTTTTTGTTGTCTTCAAATTCTGATGTGTTTCTAAAACTGTTTTACAGTGCCAAAAACACAGCTTAATGAGTTAAAAAAATTTAAGTTTTTTTTACATGTGAAGTTTGAATTAAGGGGGGATGTTAAAATGTTATAAAAATGTAATTCAAACTTCAAATTATATTTTGTCTTAGTTTTATGTCTATTATTATTTCTTTGTTTGTGTTTCTAGTTGTATGTTCACATGGTATTTTTGGGCTAAAATGGTGGGCTTACAAGGAGGAAGCTGGACTTACATAAACAAGTTGGGCTTGACAGCTTGGATGGAATGCAATAGCTGCAACTCTTGTACGATCATCGGTCAAAGGGTTTGTTCGGATAAATAGAAGGATTGATATCTATTTTAAAACAACCGATTGCTACACGGAAGAGGGTCTCTAGACGTTCTTGTTCAATCTCTCTGATCTAGGGTTTCTGGTGTTCGTCATATTGATGAATTTGCTCGTTAGATCGTAGTGCAGATTTGATATTGAGTCTTGTGAGGTTTTAGTGTGATATTACTTGTATAAGATTTAGTTGATTCTTGTACTTTTGAGTTGTATTAACTTGTTTTGGGTAATTCATTCATCGGTTTGGGTATCTTGTAGATCTGATTACTATATTTTGACATTTGAACTACATGATTAGGTGATTTGAACTACATGATTCCTTGTGAAACTTAATTAAATCTCTAGATAAAAATAATATGATACTAGAGGGATTAAACTAGCCGATTGGTGAAAGATAAAATAAAGAGGGAGGTAATTTTGCTTTGAGCCCCTAAGGTTTTGTAACATCCCGATATTCACGTACTAGGTAACTACATATCTTATTATGTTTACCTACAAGTGGGGCGACCCACGCTTCACGGCGGCATCTTTGCATGTTAAATATGTCAATATATAATGCGGGTCAACATAATGGAGGCCAACGGAGAAGAAATTGCAACATTAAAACCGAAAATCGAATAACGGCGAGAAAAGACTTGACGCAAAGCGGGGCTCCCGAGAGGTTGTATGTGGATGCACCTGAGTTGTTATTTTAAAGATAGATATAGTATTATATAACATTTGTAACCCTTTCAATTGGGATCGCATTTACAAAAAGCATAATTGATGTGTGGGGCACCCTTGGTTATGTTTGAAGCCTTAGCTTCTGCCACATTCACAAAAGTCCATGTTGGTGAACTCATCTAGGATAATGCAGGCATAAAAGATTTGTTCAAAAGTTGCATTCATCATTGATTTTTCTTGTCTTTGCACATCAACTTCTTGCTATTATCCTCTCGATCACCTGTTTCAAGTGTAATGTTAGAGCATTATGTTGGTATGAACATGTTTGTATTTAAGTTAGGTTTTCTAATTTTTGTACCTGTTCCTTTTCTTTGAAGAGCTTCCAAAGAGGAGTGCACCATATATGTATTTGTCTTCATGTTTCCTTTCGTTCGACAGCAAAATTATTAAAACCAAATGTTATGAAGTACTATATCTAATATATCAAAGAAAGCTACTAGATTTTAAAAAAACAAAATATTTTATTGCAAACTAACAAAACATTTACCTTTAGGAATGCTAGCTAATCCTTCTACAATGCAAGATCAATCTTTAAACCATGATGTTAATAAGAAAAATGTCTTCATGAATTGCATCACGTTCTTGATCATCATGAAGCTTGGAAATTTGGGTAAAACCTTCCCATCAAGTTGCATTAAATTTGGGTAAAACCTTCTCATCAGTTGAAATAATTTAAACATCATGTAGCTACATAGAATAATCCTAACTTATGTAGCAACGTCATACAGTAACATCTAATTTCAAGTAAATCCTGGAAAATTTGGACTTATTCCTAAGAAATCATATTCATAAATCTCGTTCACTTCTAATGATTTGAATAACTATATTCTTTTAAAGGCCAGTTACATTAAGAAAAAGTAACAAACTTAGGTAGAACTTTAAGTTTAGGCCATCAATATTTTAGGGCTAGAAAAGGCCATCAAAGTTTTAAAATTTTCAAGTTTAGGTAATTAATCCTTTAGGACATGGCAGTAGCTTTGACTATGTTGATTTTTTTTATGGGTCATTTAGCCTACAAAAAGGGGAAAAAATATAGAAATTTGACCAAAAGTTGGTTATGCTTTGACCATATGTACTTTTAATTTATTTCTAACAATCTTTATGCAATGTTGAATGTAACATAATTGATATCAACTTTGAATTACAAAAGCATAGTTTGACCTTAAAAGTCCAAAACCTACATCCTATTTGTAAAATCCATCCCACAAAGAAGATTTTACCTGATAGATGTGAAAGTCAAGCAGGTAGCACCACAATTTGAGGTTGCCTCTAACAGAAAAGCAATATGGGCAGAAAGTGACTGTGGGTTACCTAGCTGTCCCTCTAGTAATATTTGTTTCAGTTGATCAAAAGTAGTCTACCGCAAAAATTAAAACTACATTTAATTTACATTCCAAACATCATCATACATCAAATAAATTGTGTTCACATGGAAATCTTCATTCACATAGTGCAAATTTCCTAGAAACTGTTTGAGTAATTAAGTTTCTATCTTTTTTCCTTTTTTTTTAGCTAGAGAAGACATGAATTACCTGTTTTGGAGGACTTATTGCAAGTAGAATTGAAACCCCGAGTCCATCAAATGCCTCTCCCAAGGTTTCCTCTGAAAGGGTCTTCCCACAGCCCTTTTGACTTTCCAAAATCACTTGTTTGCATCATTGATGCAGCTCTATCCAACAGGTGAACAAACACCTCAAAGTTAATCATCATCAAAGGTAACCACCCCCACTAAAGCACAACATGGTTTGTTAAAGCAATTAAAGTGTTACAAAACATTCAAAGTCGGATGGTACTTCGAAAGAAAAACAAGAAAAACAACTAATACACAAAAAACTAATTAAAGGATTGATTTCTTACCCCTACTTTCTTTATATAGAGTGAAGTTGGTACCACCCTACCTTCTGTGTCACCTACAAATCAAACCCAAAGGTAAACACAAACAAACTACCAGAATAAAACATTCCCAGAATAAGCCGCCTATAAGAAGTGATATCCCTGCACAGCCAGTAGGAGAGAAAAACAACAAGCGACCTACAATCACAAAACACATAAAAATTAGGTATTTATAAAAATGTCTGAAACTTCAAACAAATATAAACGCATTAGTTACACTGCGGGGCTAATGTGGGTGCACATGTGGTTATCCCTAAGTAATCGAATATACATCATTTACTCTAATCAAACAAATACATCATGTCATCACCAAAGAACAACAACAAACTTTAGAACAATATGTAGGGAAATATCATTTTCCGAGGAACAAACACCGTACCACTATTTACAAAATACTTGGCATTAATATTAGACAACCTAATATACACAGTGAAGAACATAGGCCTTCTTTCCTTAAACAAATAATTTAGTGTATAATTGTTTTGTTGAATCGAAAAAGCAAACAAATGATTAGAGCTTACCCAAACAAATTGAGTCTTATAAAATCAAATCCTGCGAACAAACCTGCCAAAAAAACACATATATAAGAATTATATCAAATTACTATCCATCTAAAACTATGCTAAAAAACTTGTAATGTATACAAAGAAGCAGAATAACAAAGTCATAGTGAAAGCTTACCCATAAAAGCCTTTTAGTAAAAATAAGAACTAAGAAATTCAGAATAAGAACTAAACTACAAAATGCACATCAAGATACAATGAGAAAGATTAAACACATAACACAGACCCAAAAAAATTACTGAAACCACCGATTGAACCACATATATTCCTTATCTCTTTCATTGTCATTAGCCTAGATCTGTGCTTTCTCTTTACGATATGTTTCTTGTTGTATTTGACATCTCAATTGCAACCTTGTATCAAAATATCGAAGGGAAGATAAACAGTGACAAAAACCCTAAAATACATAAAATAGCAACTACACATTTTTACTAACAGATAGATGGTATGCAGAAAAATTATCAAAACACCTAACTACTATTAGCGTTCGCAAACAAAGAAAAGCAGATATCCGATCTATGAATAGTAAGTATCATGTATCAAAGCAAAACAAATATCGTAAGTAGTATACGGAGAAAAACACAAAAACTTGAACTAAATACCTGCGATCGGATCTTGGACAACATCTAAGAAGAAAACCCCAAAAAAGATGCCAAACGTTAAGGTTGGCCAGGCGTTTCTCCATCACATTTCTTGTTTCTCTCTTACACAAAAGCACCGCAGACCTTCTTCGTATTCAAAAGATTTGTGGGAGCGGTGATATCGGATGCTCAAGCGAAGCCAAAGACCACGGCGGCACAGAGAAATCGAAGGAGCAGATAGACGTTGGGTCTCTTTTTGAAAAAAATCGTTTGGTGGAGCAGGTAGAGAAATAGGACAGATGTTTGGTGGAGCAGATGGATAAAAACGTGTAAAATCAAAAAGTAAACCACTTGTACCTTACGCAGGTAAAATGGTAAGGAAATACTGTTGGATTTAGGTGTTCAGACCCGACTAAATCAAGTACCCGACCCGGTCAAGACCCGTAAGAGTTACACCGGAGGCAACGGGTATTAAAGACCGCTTACCTATATAACCGGCGAATTCGCAGAAAGATTAATTATGTGTTTATTAAATAGTTTAATTAATACATAATTAATTACTTAAATCAATATTAATCATTAAGATTAATTAAGCGACAAAAACGTTAAATATTATTAACGTAATGGACGAAAATCGACGGATTATTAGTATGACTAATATTTGGTTAGCGACGAACATTTAAAAGGTTAAAGGTTAACTTTGGAAATTAAATGGTTCAATTGGGAATTGAATTAAATCGAGGGGTTAAACGGAAACAAGGTCAGTTATAAATATAACTGATTAGGGAGGCGAAACCCAAATCAACTCAGTGAGAATTTCGGCCGTCGCTCTCCCCTCCCTCTCGCGACCGACGCCGACGGCACCCCGCCGCCGCCGCCCTCTTGTTTTCGCCGACCCCTCGCCCGTCGCTCGCCACCGTCCGCCGCCACACTAGCCACCGCCACCCTCCGCCGCCTGGCTAGCCGCTGCTGCCGTCCACTCCGCCGACGACACTCCACGCCGCCGCCGCTCTCAGCCGCCGTCGCTCTCAGCCGCCACCGCTCTCAGCCGCCGCCGCTCTCAACCGCCGCCGCACGCACAGCCGCCGCCGCTCTTCAGCTGCCGCCGCAACCCCACCGCCGTGCGCTCCGCTGCCGCCGTCGCTATCACCGTCGCTAAAGCCGCCGCCGCCACCTTGCCGGCCGCCGCGCTTCCTTGCTGTCGCCGGTTCACCGCCGACAAACCCTAGCCGTGAACCACCTTTTGGTGTGTTCGGCTCGTCGTCCGCAAACCCTAGTTCGCGCCCAATTCGACGTACGAGATTTTCTCGGTGCTTGATTCACCGCGTAGTAAATCCGTATTCGCGAGGAAAGTCAGATTCGTCAGACGAATCACTTCTGCGAAACCCTAGCGTCACCCGTTGACTTCCGGTGTCTCGAACGTCTGTTTGAATCACCGCTCAGGTATATCTAAACTCGTAGTTAGTTTAGATTAAATTATTTATTTTATAAATACTTCGCGTTTGTTTAAACGCGATTATGGTGTTTGCGCGTTTGGTGATTGTCGAATCCTGTTGTTTTGGTTTACGCTAATTACCTGGTTTTCGCGTTAGTAAATTAATACGTTTCCGCTGCCTATTAAATTAATAGTTAATTTAATTATCTGATTTAATCCACTCGGTAATTGTTTAATAATTATTTATTGTAAATAATTATTTCCAAACAAAAAAAATAATATATTGCTATTACCGAGACCCGAATGCCACTGTCGTAACCCAACAGTGGTATCAGAGCCTTGATCACCACACGCAAACCCTGGCCGGTCTCTTTTAAACCGGCACACTTTCGCGAACTGGGGTTCTGAACCCGAAAGTCGCGAAATCGAATGAATCGCCTTTTAAATATGTTTAGTCGATTTGGATCCACTAAACATAATCCGATTCAACGTAATTGATTGAATTATCTTTCGTGCATATTCGGCCCAACCCTGTATTATGTTGTCATGGTTTCGTTATGGTATGGCCCATTAGGCCCATGTGTTTTGTTTTGGATTGGCCCAAATTTTACTGGGTTCAAAGTTGTAATTATTTAAAATAGAATAGTTTTATTTTAATTGTTATCGCTCATTTTCGCCTGGACGAACAAGACGAGCTTGATACAAAGACCCATTTGAGATCATCCCTGTATGGGATTTTCGAAAATGGCTAGAAGTCAAAACAAGACCGACGTTTCCTATGACTCGCAGGAGCTTGTTGAAGCCAGTGGGAGCAACTAAGTCGATCAGGGAGTTTTCTGTTCTCGTGGTTGATTTACTTTTATGTCCCTTGCCCTTATTTGATATTGTCATAGGCTCTGACAATATCGAAGCCCCTGCTAGGCCGGATATGTACATGTGTGTTTGCTTGTTTTTGGTTGCTTGTCTTAATTAGATTAACACGTCAACTTAAAACCCAAACTTGGTTTTATCAAAAGTGAAACTAATTTTTCAATCGATTAAATGAAAGTCCTAATTTTGTTACGACTTCACAAAATTAAATAACCAATTTAATTCGACATTAAATTCGAATTTTTCGATAATGCAATCGAACGTTATTAAAATTGGTTATCGTCTCGCGACACATAGATCGTTAATACTTAGGTTATCTAATTGATCGTCCCGAGTGAGATAGGATTCATAATCTTTGCCTTCACATTAAATATTAAAATTTGACAAATTAATCCTATCTAGTAAGCCTAAAACCGGTAGTCTATGCCATCCTAAGTCAAGTCTAACTTGGAACATGTTTACCGATACATCCGTGTTGGAGTATTTCAACACCGCACGTGGTGTTTAGGGTATCTTCCAAGGTAAGCGTATTGGAGTATTTCAACACCGTACGCTCACACTGACTGCTTAGGACAACTACTATTTTCTTTACATGCACCTTTGGTATTGGAGTATTTCAACACCGTACCTCTGGTCGGCTTGTAGACAAAATGGGCATAGATGGGGCTAAACGTAGTTCGTTGATCCGTTCGCGAAAGCCCCATAACGGGAGTTGTGATAGTAGACTCACAAGTGACAATCGTTGTCCGTTCGGGTACTTAGAAATTTTGAAAGCACTTTACGCTGTCTGGAGAAATTGTCTAACTGACTGAATTCCCAATTCCTATTCAAGATTAGCTTGCCATCCTTGAATACGAATCAAACATCGAAACACTAAAACATTTGCCTGTTGTTTCAGATGGCTAACCGCGCAAACCAAGAGATTTTCCATCTCAAGTCTCTCCTTGAGAAGGAGAAATTTAGTGGCGCCAACTTCCTTGATTGGGAAAGGAATCTGAGAATCGTCCTGAAAATGGCTAACATGGAAACCGTGTTAGATGCTGAGGTTCCTGAGGAACCTGAAGCTGGCACGCAAGCGGCGCGAAACGCCCATAACACATTGCGTACAAATGCCAAAAATGTCGCATGTCTTATGTTAGCCACCATGGAATCTGAGATTCAGAAAAACATGGTTGACAGGACGGCTTTTCAGATGATCGGTGATCTGAGGGGCATGTTTGAAACTCAGGCCCGACAGGAACGCTATGACACCGTTGTGACACTTATTAGTTGTCGCATGGTCGAAGGCGCTCCTGTCAGCCCTCATGTCCTGAAGATGAAGAGTTACATCGACCGTTTAGCAAAGCTGAATTACGTCATACCCGCCGAAATGGCAACTGACCTAATTCTTCACTCACTGTCCAGTGCCTTCACTCCTTTCCGGTTGAACTTTAACATGCATAGCATGGTAAAGTCAGTGACTGAACTTCACGGAATGCTTAAGACCGCTGAAGTTAATTTTGTTAACGGTAAGGCACCCGATGTACTCGCGATCCGATCAGGAGGCGTCAAGAAGCCTGAGGTAAAGAAGGGCAGACGTGGGAACAAGAAGAGGGGCAAGGCAGCTGTAACCAGAGCGTCTGGAAGCTCCCAGAAAAGCAAGCCTAAGGCAACCAAAGCACCACCGCCCGAACAGCGCGAGTGCTTTGAATGCCACAAGATGGGGCACTGGAAGAGAAACTGCCCAGAATATCTTGCCAAGGTGAAAAGTGGAAAAGCCCAGCCGGGTAATTCCTCAGGTTTACACATAAGTTTATGTTGTATGATGCTTCACTTATTCCTACAAAATATATGTTTGACATACTTTACATTTTGTAGGTGCATGAAGCTGAAAGAAAGCAAGCCAAGATGATGCTGAACTACCTTGCGATTGTCGCACAAATAAAGTTCGTGTCCTGAGTTTTGATTTAAAACAATTCTTGGCGATTTTAAAATAACTGATTTTGTTTGGTTTTCCCTGGCTGTTTTCCAGGATGAACAAATTGCTTTCTTTGGATTTTGAATATGACATATTTTGACAATGGTTGATTTTCGAAACATACATGTTTGGTTTTAATCTACTTTGAATTTGATTCAACCTTTTGTTAGATTAAATTCAAAATCCCATAACAACATATCTTCCAACCTGGTGCACTTGATTTGATTAAGACTAGCTCAAATGCGACATGATAACTTTTGGTTATCACATCCCGTTAAAGCTATAATGTCTTAAGCGTTTATCGTAACAGTTACGTGACAACGCACGACGCAATTATGGTTCATAAAGTCCTGTGATTTTAAACCATCCAGCGTCAATAATATTAAATCAAGTCGAACCGATTGAAGATCGCCGCTTCGATCTACAATCGTATGAACATATCAATCCTCTGCTTCAAGTAGACGTCTGATCATATAAGTTCGAATCACCAGCTGAACAACTACAGGAGTAATCACCTGCTGGTTACAGTATTGTAGTATGGTCATACCACTTCTGGTGCACATTACCATAAAATGTATACACCTAGACACATCTTGGAAGTCTTAGACTACAATAGTTGTACTCACGTGTGTTTTAATCCGACGAACACTAAGTGTCATATACGTCGGTCCAACGTTTTCAGTATGAAACTAGTAACACACAAGACTAATGACTTGCCACAACAAAAACCCTTGACTTCATGTAACCATGACACCCCTTTCACACATCACTTGCATAACTAACTTCCAATCCCAAGACCGGTATCTTGCGAAGATGGAATTTAGCAATTACATGTCCAAGAATAGATCTTTAAATATCTAAAGAAAAGTGACTCAGATAAGTCACCGGAATATGTCAACTCTCGCATCTAAACGAGATGAGCCAGATAAATAATGATTCGCCAACAATGGATTGTTGTCAAGCGGAACATATTGACATTCCAGTTAGAGTTGGCATGTTTAACCTTACCTGAATAAGGAAACATCCTCTAATGTCGGACCCCAGGGTCCGATAGGATAAATCATCTTCTCGATCATCACGAGATACTTTCAAACAATCATAGACGATCGCATCTTCATGCTATCAAACTCTGAAATGACTTTGACAATCGTCTATGAACTTATGAGCAAGTCATAACATCTGGATATTAAGTTTAGACTCTCGTACAACATATTACGAAGTCAAACAATTTCGTTCTTGTAAACGATAATTGATTACAACGTTTTCTTCGTGTAAATCAATATCCAAGCGGTTTGAAAGAAAGATGAAGATAGGAATGTCAATCTGCCTCAAGCAAGTGGGAGCATCGCCATAGATCCTTACTGGAATAACAATCAAGTGCCGATCTAAAGATCATTTAAATTTTCTGAGATGAAACGTTAAATGACACCTCAAATAATTATAAGTTTCAAGATTATATTAAGAATTGATCGTGATATGACTGAGCAACCACACGCGATCAATCTCTTGAAACAGTTCAAATCATACTAAATATGATGTAGACATGAATCCAATACTTGAATATTGCATAGAATGTTGCCGTAAGATGTTACGCCATGACCATAGATGGAAAATCACATCATCACTGCTAAACACTGATGAGAGAAAATATATGTTCATCAACGGAGTACGAATTGTATCCGTTGAACTTTAATAGCCACCTTAATTGAATCTGAACTAAGAATGCTATAAAACATTCAAGGGTTAATTTGACTCCATAAATAGTCGGTTAACATGCTCAAGTGATAACACAGTCATACGTGTGCTTACCAAGGGCGCTCCATTATCACAAGTTCGATTCACTTAAGAAGATTCACTGTTCAAGATAAACACTGAGTCTCAAGAAACAACAGATATTGGCAATTCTAAATCGAAATACGAGGATTTGATAGCGAATCCATAATTTCTGCGATCGGGCTAGATCAGCGAAATTAGTCTACTACTTAGTATACGAATTCTGCATCACTTCGATATTCGATTCTAGTGTTGGATGTCGAACACTGTCGTTTGCACCATATCATTCGACCTCCTCTAAGTTGTTAGACGAGAGTCTGAATTCTGCGTAACGAGTTCGAATTTTATACGTTTTATTATCCATGAATATTTCGTTTAATATTCTAAAAGGTCCGTAGTCGATCAGACATTGCGGGAGCGATGGCTGAAGCAAGACTATTCTGACTCTGGACTCAAGGTGTTGACCTCTAGACTCACAAGGCCTCATTGGAGAATGACGCCGGGACGTAACTCGTATCAGAATGTCTTCATGGATCTTAGCATAAGACAAATCTGATTGATGGTATACTCAACGGTATCCTTAGACCTGAGACACATGAGCGACCTCCCGTTTGCCAAAGAACATACTTTGATTGTAGCTTAACGCTGTCGCGTAACTGCCAGCCATAACGGTTACTTTTGGGAATGGATCTGAAGCTTAGTGGGAGCTGTATGTAGTCAATATGGGATTCTGTACTCTTGCTTTTTCAAAGCAACAGTTTGACATCATGGGCCCTCTCATTTGTTCCAAGTGTAAAGTGTAAGGCCTTACCCAAACTTACTGTGTGTTTGATTGGACCACTTCGAACAGCAAAACGAGGAATACAATAATCGAATCCAAAGAGAATGAAAAGATCCATGTCTCTGTTTCGATTGATGTCACATACAGAAGGATCTGATGACTTTACAAATACCATAAGTCTGAACTATATCACAAGTTTGATGATATGCCTTGGTTGTTTTGACTTGAAGTGTCATGACTGGTTGGGACAGCCACGTGTAGCTAGAGCACCTCTGACTGTAACTTGATTAATAGTCGCGATCAGTCCAAGTGGGAGACTGTTGGATTTAGGTGTCCAGACCCGACTAAATCAAGTACCCGACCCGGTCAAGACCCGTAAGAGTTACACCGGAGGCAACGGGTATTAAAGACCGCTTACCTATATAACCGGCGAATTCGCAGAAAGATTAATTATGTGTTTATTAAATAGTTTAATTAATACATAATTAATTACTTAAATCAATATTAATCATTAAGATTAATTAAGCGACAAAAACGTTAAATATTATTAACGTAATGGACGAAAATCGACGGATTATTAGTATGACTAATATTTGGTTAGCGACGGACATTTAAAAGGTTAAAGGTTAACTTTGGAAATTAAATGGTTCAATTGGGAATTGAATTAAATCGAGGGGTTAAACGGAAACAAGGTCAGTTATAAATATAACTGATTAGGGAGGCGAAACCCTAATCAACTCAGTGAGAATTCCGGCCGTCGCTCTCCCCTCCCTCTCGCGACCGACGCCGACGGCACCCCGCCGCCGCCGCCCTCTTGTTTTTGCCGACCCCTCGCCCGTCGCTCGCCACCGTCCGCCGCCACACTAGCCACCGCCGCCCTCCGCCGCCTGGCTAGCCGCTGCTGTCGTCCACTCCGCCGACGACACTCCACGCCGCCGCCGCTCTCAGCCGCCGCCGCACGCACAGCCGCCGCCGCTCTTCAGCTGCCGCCGCAACCCCACCGCCGTGCGCTCCGCTGCCGCCGTCGCTATCACCGTCGCTAAAGCCGCCGCCGCCACCTTGCCGGCCGCCGCGCTTCCTCGTTGTCGCCGGTTCACCGCCGACAAACCCTAGCCGTGAACCACCTTTTGGTGTGTTCGGCTCGTCGTCCGCAAACCCTAGTTCGCGCCCAATTCGACGTACGAGATTTTCTCGGTGCTTGATTCACCGCGTAGTAAATCCGTATTCGCGAGGAAAGTCAGATTCGTCAGACGAATCACTTCTGCGAAACCCTAGCGTCACCCGTTGACTTCCGGTGTCTCGAACGTCTGTTTGAATCACCGCTCAGGTATATCTAAACTCGTAGTTAGTTTAGATTAAATTATTTATTTTATAAATACTTCGCGTTTGTTTAAACGCGATTATGGTGTTTGCGCGTTTGGTGATTGTCGAATCTTGTTGTTTTGGTTTACGCTAATTACCTGGTTTTCGCGTTAGTAAATTAATACGTTTCCGCTGTCTATTAAATTAATAGTTAATTTAATTATCTGATTTAATCCACTCGGTAATTGTTTAATAATTATTTATTGTAAATAATTATTTCCAAACAAAAAAAAATTGCTATTACCGAGACCCGAATGCCACTGTCGTAACCCAACAAATACAATGGTTTGTGCTATAATAACTTGTACACCATGTTTTAAAATTTGTACCATAAGTTGTATTATGTTAATATAGGATAATGTGTTTGTTATTATGAATATGTGTTAGAAAATGATATTATATGAATAAACACGTGTTTATATGATAAAAATGAGCGAGATGAACGGGTTTAGAAATGGTAAAATATGAATAATTTCATGTTTTAATTGAAGATATATGTGCAAATACGTGTTTAAATAGTAAACAAATGAATCATAAGTGTCCCGACACTTAGAAGTTATTGAAAATGTATCATAAAATGATTCCTAACATGAAATGATAAGTATACTAAAGTATGAGGGGCTAAAACGTAATTTAGCAATAGTGAATAAATAAATATATATAAGTATATATATATTATCGAACGTATCCCGAGCCTTAGAAAAACCTTAGAAACCTTAGAAAATGTTAGAAGTATGTTCCATAATGTTTTGGGGCATAAAATAAAAAAACCATAGAAGTTTGAGGGGTTAAATTGCACTTTATAGAACTATAGGGGCTAAAAATGAAAAAATCAAAATCTGGCCGGAACTTCACTAGCTCGCGTATCGCGAGCCCCCCCCCCCCCCCTCTAATCCCTGCGCGATACGCGAGGGACCTATATCAGCAAAAAAAATACACGTGCGATTTTTGGCCACGTATTCGTCTTGTTCACTACGTTTGGCATCTCCAGACGTCAGATTTCGATCGATAGTCACCATAGACACGTGCTAGGACCTCCCACGACCAAGATTAGTATTAATAGAAGGCTCAATTCGACAGAAATCCTCACCAATTCACTAAAACATAACCCGAAAACCCTAAAAACGAGCCAGAACTTCGTCGGAGCAATACGACCAATCAGAGAAGATTTAGAAGCTGGAATTCTGCAGTCACCCCTTATTTGGTATGTTTAACAATAACCTATCTCAGTTTTTTATAATATTATGTCTAAGTATGGTTTATAGAAATGATCTAAAATTAGGGTTCTTGAGCTTGTTTTGTCAAAATCAGGCGATTGGGTGGGAATTAGGGTCTGTATTTTTGTTGGTAATCCTAATTTAATGTTTTTTAAGAAATCCCTAAGTTTATTTCACAATTGGAAAATGTTTGGTTAAGGTTTTGTTAACGGGTCAAAATTAGGGTTTTCATAACGTTACTTTGCCCAAATTGACTAAACGATATTGAATTAAGCTTTGTTCTTTTAAAGGATATTATAAACTGTTATAATAGATAATACCCTAAGTTGGTTTGAATTAGAAATGAGTTTTGATAATAAAACGAAAAATTCAAGGAATTAGGGTTTCTAAATATGATTATTTAATTCAAAATAATCCAAAGGGGATGGGGGTTGATTTTTGGCATGATAACATGTTTTCATATAATATAAGTATATATGGAATTAAATTGGATAAATAATCAAGTATTAAAAATACCGAGTTAATCAGATATTAGAAGTTCGTGCGGACCGGAAGGGTAGACGCCTGTACACTGGGGTTTCTGGCATAATGAGGGTGTCGCATAAATCCCAACTGGGAATTGGCATCCCTCCCTGGGCGATCCCGGAATGAGTGTCTACTTATAAGAATACGCATCTTCATAATTATCAATAAAAGAAGATAATACGCCTCCAGGGGCATTTTAGTCATTTTGACCCCTAAAAGTAAATAAACTTAATAATATATATTTTTAAGTAAATAAAGTGTTAAAATAAACATAGGAAGTGTTTATTATATAAACCTTGCGTTAACCCCATACAATACGCAATTAGGTTTAATCGGAAGAGATAACGGAGGTTCTGTCTGAAAATACTACCTAAGAGAATAAAGTGAGTTCTATGAGCCCACTTTTAAATGTTTTAAAGGTTTTACTGTTTTCGGGCTGATATACATGCAATATTAATACTTTTAAAGTATTCGAAATGCCTTGTGCCTGTTTTGTGTTAATACACATACGTGAAATATTATAATGCTTACTGTTTTAAAGTAGTTATTACCTGTTATAAACTCTTTTCGGGAAGGTTATAATGAATGGGTAATAAAGAAGTTAAACTTTTGAAATAAGTTTAAAAGGAGGAAGTTTTAAAGAAGGTTTTAATCTAAGCATAGATTGTCTTAAGGAGGGTTGAGGGGAATTGTACAATTCAAGCAGTGGATATAAAGCCACTGGAGTAGCGACGGTTACTCAGGAGGTCGGGAGGCGACGGCCAACTGAATGGACTAAGCTTAGTCCCAGTAGACAATGCTTAGTAAAGAAGAGGTTTTGCTTATAATGTTTCGTATGACTCTTTTATATGAAATGATTATTTGCGCAGTAGATGGGTCCTAGAGGCCCGATGTATTTTAGAGTATTAAATGATATTTAATACTGAAGGTTTAAATGTTATGTTCGGTATAATACTCTTATGTCTTATATCCATTAAACGTTTATAAAGAAGGGACCGTTAGGTCCAAACTGTTTAAAGTAACCTTTCAAGGTCAAGGTAAAGTTTTAATACTTAGAACTCACCAGCGTAAGCTGACCTTTTAAAAGCATGTATATCAGGTGAGGTTAAGGACCCGAGCATCAAGGGAAAGGCTCATGTTTGAGCGGAGTAGATGTGCAAAGTATTAGGAGGAGGCTATACGGGCAGGCTGACTTAAGTAATGTAGATAGATGCATATCTATTAATCATTATCTTTTATAGTTATCATTAACCGTTGTAGTAGTTTTATCTTACTTGTACTTGGCATTATAAATAAATAAATAAAAAGTTTTTAATTTCCGCTGCTTTTGTTATCTCTGTTATACCTTGCGTACATGAGTAAATCCGATGAATGACCCCTTCTAGAACTAAGTCTGGGAGTGGGCACCACAGGTTTGGTTAGTATAAACATTTGAGTTTGAGTATAATTATTCTTTCTTCAATTCTTGGCTTTAGCTTTAAAAATTCTAACATAATTTTTGAGTCGTTTTGATAAAAACTGTAAAAAAAAAAAAATTATGAATGTGAGAATAATTTTACACATTAGCTGTCTTTTAGAAATGCTTCAATAAATGTATCTAAATTAAAATTGATGAATAAAATGGTGAACTTGTGTCTTGTGTGCATAATCTATTACCATAATCAAATGAACAATATGAGTGTCACAATGGTCGGTATAATCATTTCTCTAAAGAGGTATCTTATCTTATAATCCTAATAAAGCAATAAAATTCATGTCACATGTTTTATTTATAAATGGTTCACATTACCATCGCCACATGTCAAGCTCATAATGAATTACCAATTTAGTAAATCATCAATTAAATTTAATTACCAATTTTATCAAAACTAAATTTTTATTTTAAAATTTTGATCAAATTTATATATACTTGATTAATTTACTCAATAATATTAGTCTTTTGTGGAAAGTAATCAACAAGTTGCCAAACATAATAAATTTATTAAATGTATTAAATTATTATTTAATATATTATACGAATTTTATATCAATCATAATTTTAAAATTTCTTAATCAATATCTTTTTCTCTGTATTTGTCTAATATTATAAATCTATATTCAGCCCGTGTAGTACACAGGTTACTAACCTAATAAGTGAATAAAATAGAGTTTTGGATTAAAACTATACACGAGAATAAGACTTGCATTAGCTTTTTTATCGATTCCAAAGTGTTCATTATACTGATACATATTCTAAAATGAAAGTAAGCTTCTCACACTTATGTCAACCAAAGATATATTATTCTTCACTATATACTTACTCCTTAATATGCTTGATTGCAACAAAACAAGGATTCCAATGGATCTAGGACTAAACTAACAAAGATTGAAGGTAGGGACCCGGTGACTTCTGTAACACCCGCATCCCAGGATAAGCACTAGGGAGTGTTACGCGTCGAATAACATAAATGCACATGGCACTAAATCAAAGTTACAGTGGAAGTCTTGAACTTTATTGATAACAAAAGTTGTAGAATCTACAAAGTACTTAAGATAATACAATATGCGAGTTCTATTTGAAACTAGAAGTCTATGTCTTCGTCCAACCAAAATTTAGACTTCTATACTAGCTTCTTCATCGTCCCATCCATGTCTAGCTATCCTTCTACTACATGGTACCTAAGATGTACGTCCAAAAGAAAAAGACAACATTTGGGGCTCAACATATTGCTGGTGAGTTTCATAAACGTAGCAGTTCATATGTAATTAAATTTGGACTACAGCATCATATAAACATGTATATCCATGGCAGGGATCACAGGAATCAGGACTGGGAATGATCGTCCAGGCAACTAGGTCTATCTGTATGCATACTACCTATTTGTACGTGTCACGTGGGCCCTCTTCCAAGATCGTATCTAACCCTTCAGGCCTCAACATTTATGGATACTAATGGCAGTCAAATATATACTTTAATTACAGAACAACACATCACGTTTCATAAAAAGTAATTGCCCAGTGAGAGAGTGACTCACCTTTGTCTTCACTCGAATAATCTCAGGTAGAATCTTCACTAAAAGCCTCGATCCAAACCTAATCGTGTATCGGGTTGTATTAATGCAAGGCTTTATAGCTTAAACATCTTCTATGTTCTATAATCCTAAAACTATACATTCTCAGAGGTCAAAATGACCAAACTGCCCTTTATAGGCAATATAACTTTTCTAATGATAATATGAAGACACGCATTCCTATAAGTAAACGCTCACTCTGAGATCGCCCAGTGAGGGATGCCAGGTCCCATTTGAGATTTATGCGACACCCTCGCTATGCCAGAAACCCCAGTGTAAAGGCGCTTACCCTTACGGTCCGTGTGAACTTCTAAATACCCGAATAATTCGGTATATTCAATATTTTATTTATTATCAAAATTGAACTCATATATATCTAATATATATATATATATATATATATATATATATATATATATATAAACATGTTCTAATACCAAAAACCAACTCCCAATTCCTTATAGATTGCCCAATATTTGATAATCATCTTTCAAAACCCTATTTTGACGTAGTTCTCAAATTATCATCAAAACTCTTTTTATTATCATATAAACTTAGGGTTTCTGTTCATAATAACATATTATGGTATACTTCAAAAGATGGAACCTTAATTCAATCCCGATCATTCAATTTTAGCAAAACAATGTCTAGAAAATCCTAATTTGACCCGTTTCTTAAAATCATACCAAACCTTTTCAAACCATGAAATAAACTTAGGGCTTTCTTAAAACATGTTATTTTAAGCTTACATACCAAAAATCATACCTTAATTCCAAACAGATTACTCAATTTTAAAGAATCATGCTTAAGAACCCTAATTTCGGATTTTTTTTCTAAAAAGCATATCTGGGTGTTATGAATCACAAAATTGATTAATAAAGCTTGACTGCAGAAAATTAGCTTCTTAGACCTCCTGGATTAACCGGTTTCGAGCTATGAACGTTCTTGAGAGTTTTAGGGTTTTTTTAAGCTTTGATTTGTGAATTAGGAAGTGAATCTGATGAACTAAGGCTCCTATTTATAGTATAAGGTGTTAAATATGGTCTAGACACGTCCCATGGTGACTAAGGATAAAATTTGATGAATCATAAGAAGTAATTATTCCAATGAATGATATTGAGACACATAAGTATGTGACTAGGATAGAATTTGATGAGTCATAAGAAGTAATCATTCAAATGAATGATATTGAGACACATAAGTATGTGACTAGGATAGAATTTGATAAGTTATAAGAAGTAATCATTCAAATGAATGATATTGAGACACATAGATATTTAGATATTTTAGGATATTATGGTGTATTTCTATCCTTTATACTTTCATATATCTTTAATTTAAACCCCCAAAACCTATTAGGATTTATTCCTAATTATTTCTAACTCTCGAGATACATAAAATGATGATTCTAATCACGTATATCATCATGTATTTATCCAATACTTATCTTTGCAACTACGTATTCACATATATCCTTATGCATATATACATATAACTCATATATAATATATAACACATAAATATGTATTTCCTAATATTCTAACTTGTTAGACACGTAATATAAGCATAGTCTTATATATTAACTATCACTTACGCATTTACCTGAATCTTGGGATGTTACAACACTTCCCTCCTTAAAGAGGATTTCGTCCTCGAAATCTGGATATCATTTAAACACGTGAGGGTATTTTGTTTTTATTTCGTCGGCTAATTCCCACGTTTGCAGCGAAAAATATATTAAATGACATTGTTTTACAATACTCAAACATAAATTACTTTACAAACATTAAAGTAGAAAATATGATAGTTCATGATTTATTTAAAAGCATATGTGACCATGACTCCATCCATATGCATGCCCTAAGTTGGATGTCCCATTTGCATATTGTTCGTGACTTAGTTACCTAAGAAATACATGAGTATAAAACGGTCAACATAATGTTGGTGAGTTCATAAGTTTAAGACTATACAAATAAATTTGTAAACAGTTTATGGCATATGAGATATTATAATGGTTATAGTGGTTGTAATGAAATGATTAACATGGACATTAATTTCAAACACTAACAGATTTACCCACTCGTGGCATCTTCCCCCAAGAATACCAAATGGAACAGAATAACGGGCATGTACTTATTGATTATATGAAGTCAGGATTGGAGCGACCAATTATAAGTAAGGTTGTCAACCCAAATAGATCTATTCACTAACTATCGTTTCGTACAAGAACTAATCGAAATCAACTAATAGTGGGATTTTGCGACAATACGTTATGTAACGAATTGTATTCTAATATGGGGCGTGAAAAGAACATGTAATCATACGTCTATACAGTTAGGCCATAATATCAAGTATAAAGTTTTTTGTATCATGATTTCTCTCCCAAACTATTTAAAACACTTTAAAAGAAAGTGGCCGCGAGACTCACCTGATGCAGGTGATGAAGGAACGCTGAATCGCACAGGATGCAGGTAAGTAAACAGTGTCCTAATAATAAATAATAAGACAGTTTTTAAGGTCTTGGTTCAATTGAGTAAATATTAGTCACCTAAGTGATCCCGGTGAAGTCTTGACGTTATATTCCAGTTTGTAATGTTTGGAAAACCCGATTCGAAATATTTATCGCTCAACTACAAGAAAAAAAGGTATCTAGGACTGAAAAATCAGTCTCAGATGCTCCATAATCAGTACCTAATGATTATCAGAGACTGAATTTTCCAGTCCCTTGTCAGTGGCGGATGCCTAGTCCTAAATAGTATGGTTAGTAAATGAAAATCAGTCCCTATTGTATAGCACCAACAGAGACTAACGGTCATTCACCGATACATAAAAATTCAATCTTTAGTCCGGGCCCAGGGGCACGTCATTTCAGTCCCTAAATCATGTTAGGTTATTTTAGTACTTAATATGCGTAGTTTAGGCACTGAAAATTAGTCTCACATGTTATGTTATTTTAGTCCCTAATATGTATTGTCAAAGACTGATCATCAGTGCATTGTAATACTTAATTTTAGTCGCAACTATATTTATTTGAGGCCTAAAAATCAGTCTCCAAAACTAGTCATTGTTGTGTTTTTTAGTCACTAGTCTTTGATTTCTAATACGATGTCTCAGTTTAAATGTATGTATCTTTAGAAACTGAAACATAGTCTATGATACGATTAAATTCACTCCTAAACATGCATTCATAATTTTTAACATATATTTTCCATAACTAAAAAGCAGTCACTAATAATTACCGAGGAAGCAAAATGATACCGCGATCAATTCAAAAGTTTACAATAGTACTAGATAACAAAAACTAACAAATGACCAACATTTCAAAAGTCAAAAATAGTACTAGATGACGAAAATTAAGAAGCGACCAATCTAACGGACTACGTGGAGTTGTCACCATCACTTTGACATCCATCTGAACCAGCAACACTAGAACTCACATGTGATGTTGTGATGTCAAAATATGGAAACTTACTTCTTAAGTATTGAAATAGTTATGCATTTGCATCTTTACTTTCTTTCAGTTCCTTTTTGAGTTCACGAACCTCATTTTTCATATCTTCACTCTTACTAGAATTAGGTTGATCAGATGATTCGGCCACCGCTTTCATCTACATGTCTTTTATAGATTTGCAATATACCTTTTCAAATGTCCAACTTTAATGAATCAATCTTCTTTGAAATGAAGAAAATTTATAAGGTAGGTAAAAAGAAAAAACCAATAATGATATGTTCAAGTTGCAAAGCTACAACATTTTCAAGAATGTATGGTTTTGATTGGTTTTTAATTTAGAGCACAGAACACACACACTCTAGAAATATCTCAGGTTGGTTACATTCTTCTCATACCCTATTGTACATACATAAAGGACTGGCTTCCACTATAGGCTTATGCCAATCAAAATAAGAACATGCTCCAAATAATTATGAATCAAAAAATCTTTTGAAGTTGTGAAAATATATATATCCAACCAAGTCTTAAACATTGAGGCAAACAATAAAGTATTTTACTGTTTGAAGTTCACATTATATACTTAGGCTTGAGTTTATAATTTTAGGCAAATAATTATATATATAAGTCATAGAAATATTTATGCAAATAAATATGTATAGCTTATAGAAATGATCATGAGAAAACTGATTGTTAAGGTCGTGAAAATATATATTTAAAATGAAGTCTTGAACATTGATAAATAATAAAGCTGGTTTATTATTTAAATGTTCGAAATTTTGTAAATTTTTAAATACGCGGTATAATTAGTTTTAGCCCTTGAAAATAATTAGTGTCGAATGAAATAAACATCATTTCAATATTTTCAAGACTAAAATAATATTCTTTATATTTTTAGGGTTTTTGTTTGCCGGTTTTACCGGTAACATCATTTTTATCTGGTTACGTTCCCACAACTTATCCTTAAGACACGATGGATTCCCAAACACTTTGCTATACATTTGTAATAATATTTTCGGTATTTTAAGAACTAAAAGAAAGTGAGTTTCGTCGGTTTGGATTTGTTTTACTAAAATCACGTTTTCTCGTCACGTATAACCCCATTTTGATCCCGATTTCTTTCCTACGCGTAGTTTCTTCGTTTCGGTTGCTATGGTCATAAAAATATTTAAACTTTTTTCCCAAAACAGGGCTGGAACAGCCGCTGCTTTTATCACCGTCTTAGTCCAAAATTTATGCTTATCTTTTATATAATGTGTCTTTATTTAACTAGCTTCTAAAAACCAAGTTTATGGTTTAACAAAACTTGTTTAGCGTCCATTTACCCATGATTTTCAAGTCTAATTTGTGCCATAACATCCAAGTTGTAGAAATGCAACCATGAGCTCATTTTTAGCCAACTTTAGGAATGTTAATAAGGAACAACTTCCATATCTTTTATCTATTTAAATCTACTAACATAATAAATGTTAGGACACAATTCTATCATGATTATATGCATATGGAAACTAAGAATTTGTTCATTTTTAAACAAAGCCTTGTTAGATTTTGTTTCATTCCCAAGAATTAAATAATAATCATAACATCAAATGAAACATAACAATTTAGCTACAATGTTCATAGTTAGCTACAAGTCACAAAAAAAAGGTGTTCATCTAGTGAACTTTTAAGGTGTTTAACCTTTTGGGGTTTCTTGTTCCTTTATTTGTTTAAAACTACAAAATGCATACATTTTAATGATTCATTTTGTGGTGAAATACTTTCAAGTATACCTCTTGGCTCATCACTTTATTTCTTTACCCCAAAACCCATTTTGTGACAATTTTTAGCTCCTAGAGCATCACAATATGGTTTGATCAAAATCACTATAGAAAATAACAAATTCATCATTTTATGTTCATCTTTTTATAGGTTTTTAAAGTCTAAGAATGAAGGGTTTATCAAGACTTTTCATGGTTCCTTTGGGTATAAATATGAAAGTAAAGAAAGTAAGAATGTTGATTGTGAAGCTTACTAAAGCTCACTCTTGATGGTCTTGGTTGCAACTTGGTTCTTATTCAAAAAAAAATGATGAAATGGTGATGATGGATGGTGATGGTGGCTTCGGGTGGTGGTGGTTTTGGCTGTGGAGGTGGTGGTTGTGACGAAGGGGGGGGGCGGTGGGTGAGTGGTTGCGGGGTTTCTTGAGTGAGAGGTGAGTGTGTGGGGCTGGTAGGTGGTAAGTACAAATGACAACTAAGTTTTTTAGGCATGTGCATAATTAAACAAAATATCTAGGTTTTAGGTTGATTTAGTTTTTATAAAACTTTCGAAGTCCTTCACATTTTTATAAGAAACAACATATGGAGTAATACTCTTGCATGGGAATTTTTATAAAAATACAAGGGTGATGGGATTTTATATTTTTTATGGGCCAAAAAAGAATAAAAATAAAAGGGAACGGGCTGGCCGATTGGGCACCCGGCTAGGCCCAATTCGAGAGGGAAACCGGCTGGGCCGACTTGTTCGGCCGCGGGACTTGTCCGGGGGTCGGGTCGGACCTTAGGGTGTCAGTTTGGACCTTTGGGCGAAGTTCCGGGTCCAAGAAATTAGTTTTGGGCTATTGGGCCTCGTTGGGCCCAATTCGAGTTACGGACTCAAGTGTAAGGAAGCGGTTTTGGTTTTTCAAAGTTGACGAGTTGCTCAGTTATTCTTGAATGTTAGATATTAATGATTGATCTTAGCTTCGTTTATAAAAACGATAAATTGACGATGAGGAATTAATTACATAATTTTCATGTTTAAGATTTTGTACGCGAATTGATTTAAGTAATTTGCCGGTTATATGTTTTAGACTCGATTGTTTTGATGATATTAAAACTAATAAAAGTTTTGGTTAATCAATCGTCTAAAATAGTTAATGGTGTTCGGTGTATTATTTTATAATGTCTGGTAAGCAAAATTATATAAAAGTCATTTTTATATTTGTTTTTCTTATTTTTGAAATTCCACTAGTCATTAATCGAATTTTTTTATTGTACGGGTAGGTTCTTTCAGTACAAACGCAGGAATTATCAGTGATGGATTTATCATGCATAATGCATAATGGTTATCAATAATCGTATTAATTCATGTAGATGCACATATATATATATATATGTATAAAAATAGTCAATGTACCGATTGACCTCGGGTTTTCTGATGGTTGTCAAATTCTTCCCTAGTTGGAAGAATTTTGTCCCGAAATTTAGTTTTGAGTACTGGTGGAAGCAACATTATCAAATAGGCGGGGATACTTCTAACGCATCTGGTCTTCGCGTTCCCAAGTGTATTTTGGACCTCGTCGAAAGTTCCATCATACTTTAATGATGGGAATGCGGCTTTGTTTTAGCCTTTTGACTTCACGGTCAAGGATTTGAACAGGTTCTTCTGTGAAGTGAAGAGTCTCGTCGATTGGATCTCGTTAAGCAGAACGACAAGTGATTCGTCGGATAGACACTTCTTCAGATTGTAGATATGAAAAACATCGTGGACGCTACTAAATTCCGGTGGCAAGAGTAGTTTGTACGTGACTGGCCCGATCCGTTCTAGGATTTCAAAAGGGTCGATATATCGTGGGCTAAGCTTTCCGCGCTTACCAAACCTTATGATACCCTTCCACGGGGATACCTTCAGCATAACACGATCTCCTTCTTGAAGCTCTAAGGGTTTACGGCAGTTATCGGCATAGCTCTTTTGACGATCTTTGGCAGTCTTTAATCGGTTCTGAATTTGGAATATCGTCTATGTCGTTTCAAAAACAAGCTTTGGACCAGTCAACTAACTACCACCAACTTCAGTCCAGCAGAGGGGCGGTCTGCACCTTCCTCCATACAATGCTTCAAATGGGGCAATGTGGATACTTGTGT
>JBCNJP010000008.1:65929565-65969033 GCA_039602395.1 Deinandra increscens subsp. villosa | reverse complement strand
CCTAAAAGAAACGGTGAAACTAAAACTAATACTATATAATAATGCTTTTAATAAACGAATTGAATTAATTACTACGAGTTTTATGCACCGGTTGAAAATCGAATCATTTAAAAAAATAGACTGGGGTCGTGTAAAGAAAAACTTATAAAGTAACCACTACTCGGTTATAAACAATTAATAATTTTATCTATAACTTAAATAAAAGAAATTATAGTTTTTATTTAAAAAAAATACAATTTAATTGATGATAGTAAATTAAAAGAATTAATTACTAAAAGAAGCAATTAATTTTTACATTTAAAAGCCGTTGCCTATTTGGTGCAATGGCATCCCAATGAAGGTTAGGGCACGGGCAACTCTCTTTTGAGAGACCCGTGTTCGAATCTGAGGGGAGGGGGTTTTACCGGTAGCTGCTCGCAGGCCGGGTTTCCCCCGAACTGGGACAAGGAGGTGATGTCCTGACTCGCTCGCACCCGCAGACCGAGGCACGGTTAAGACACTCGAGTCATCGTGTTGGGCTGAGCATCAGATTCGACTGAGAAATCGCTGTTAAAAAAAATTACATTTAAAACATATTTATTATTACAAATAAAGTAAGAGAATTAATTAATTATAATAATGTGTTTTTGCTATTTTACTTTTAATATAAAGAAGAAGATCATTAATACAAAAAGACCATTAAGGATAAAATAATAATAATAATAATATAAAAAGCTTATTGTATTTTGTATTTATATGTTGGTAACTAGAGATCAACCGCGCGTTGCAGCGGTAACCGTTATATATCACAGAAATAGCAACAAAGAGGATTATATTATAAAAATATAAGTACATAAGGTTATAATATCTTTAAGTAAAACACCAAAAAAAAAATATGCACAGAGTGCGTCTATACATAAACTATGTTACAACCAAAATCTGATCCAAGAAGTGTAGGGGACTGAGGAGATAATTCCAGATGACGTGTTGTTTTAACACCTGAGGATGTGTCATCTATAAAATTCAGATATTAAATAATTAAAATGAGTTCAAATAATAAAATTTTAGCGAGATTTAAATACGGAATATAAAAATATTATAAGAGTAAAAAAGTTGTCTAAACCTATTAAAATATGTAAATAAATTAACAAAGAAAAAGTTCAAAAAAGAATTTGGAGCTTACAATGTTTGAATCAGCGAGTTAGCATATAAGTTAGCATATGAGGGGCTCAAGCAGTTGTGTTGTCTTACATTTGAGTGTGTGTCATTGTCTAATGTAGTATATTCAAGGACTCAAGCGTTGTCGCGGGAATAATACGTAAACAAAAAAATTGAATTCGTATAACACAACATATAAGACATGAAGAAATAAGTAACGACCAAAACACTACACTAACAATGCTAAAGATAAATAAAACAAATAAAAGTAAAAGAAAAATTTATGAATAATACTATTTAAAAAAAGTTTACAAACGTTATAGGACAAGATGTTCCGAGCGTCGCTTCGCGCGCGGTGCGGTTGGATGGCAAGTTGTTGGACAACCGCTTGCGTACCGTTTAGACATGTAAAGAGACTTGGGTGTATATACCTTTAATTTAAATCCATCGCGTGCGTTGCGGCGCCGCAATTTGATGTTGTGATGTTGAAGATGTTTCCTTGATATGTAAATTGTGCAGGGTGTATACATTTTCAATTTAAAGATTAGCAACCAATAGAAATGGAATGGAACAAACAACCATTAGATGTTCATTAAAAAAAATGATGAACCTGATAATGAAATGGAACAAACAACCAATAGAGCTTTAAACTGGGAAATGGTATTTGAAATAAATAAATCAACAAACCAAGTATTACCTATAACAGTGAACGAAGAAGGTGATTTCAGTGCCAACCTAACAACCACCACCACCTAAAAGAACAAAATATGTTAGTTCAATAGGATTATTGTTTAGTGCCATTCAAGAAGACTAAAATCAACAATAACAAAATGCACTGGGTCTATCATACGAAAAACATTTGCCACAGTAAAACACAAACTATAAATGCAAACCCATAATTTTTTGACAGCGGGAGTGCGTACCCGATGCAGAGGCAAGCGTATCGTGAACAATAGTGTTACTTATATTTTGATTTGAAGCATATGACTGAGCAGGTGTTGATGCACCATTGCTACCAGAGGTAGGCACATTAGAGTAACCCGTCAACAAAAAGCGATTTTGATTGAAAGCAGGTGACTGAGTAGGTGCCGACGCACCACCGCCAGCAAATGGTGGTGCACCCCTAGGGACAGATGACGCAGAAGTAGGTACAGCTGTAACAACCTTCTTATGTACACGTGCCGGTTTAACCTTGTTATCCGAGTAACCTGTCAACATAAAGCAATTTTCATTGGAAGCGATTGACCGTGCCGGCTCGGCAGGCCGCTTGCCTTTGGGAGCAGAGGGCAGTGGTAACATCACGACACAACAACGAACAGAAAATAAAGAGCAGAACAAAGGCAACAGGTGATATAACAGGATAACTGTTGCCTAACACTTGCCTAATAAGCATGAAACAAACTATGCACACAAATAACTGAACCAAAATCAGAGTACGCATACAATTGAAGCCCAAACTGCATCTACACACCACACAGGAAATAGCATATGCAAATACCCAAATAAATCATACACATGGCAGATCAGAAAGCCAACATAAAAACAGCCCAACTGCAAGAAATCAAACACATAACAACAGCCGCAGGTAATGTACACATAATATATGATGAGCCCCAAATAGATAAACAAAACAGCCCATTTTTTAAAGGCATAGGAAAAGTGATCAGCTTTCAAAGCAAAAGATATGATAAACAAACAACGGTATGAGCAGAGGACGAAAACATACAGAGGGAGCAACAGCCAAGCTTGCAGCAAGTCACTATCACCTGCAATAAATGCCAAATGATCAGGTACACAATAAGATATAATTATACTTAACTAAAAAATATATAATGACACTCATACACCACATTTACAAAAAACAAACAAACAATTATATGTTCTAACCTGCTAACCACAAATGGGCTGAACACACACATGGAAATAGCTAAACTATTACTGCAACATTACAATTTACTATTTTATTTACGATTATGCTCTAACATGCTAACCATAATTGCGCACCTTCGGATGAAAAGATTTAACCAAGATGAAAATCAGAAACCAAGCACAGGCGAGTGCTACACCTCTTGCATCATATATTGGCAACGAAGTATAGAACTAATATACAATACTTTTATAAACCAACCTGTGTAAATCGTGACTAAGCAAGGACACACATTCCAAAGCCAATGTTAAATATTTGACATTTGATGTGCGAGCATAGAATTTCTAAGCAATTGCCAAACAATTTGAGTTAGTCAATATAAAAAATTCACAAAGAGTATCAATTAAAGCATATACACAGCACATGCAAATAATAAAACATATAAATTAGGTGTAATTCTTATTGTCCAGAATAAAACATACACTAAAATTCTAAAACCATTTAAAATCGCCAAATTTGAAATTACTAAATAAATATATGGGCTTTTAACCATTAGCAAAAATAAAGGGCACGCATATGATATTTCGAGAGAGACACAAAATCAAGCCTATATTTAAAGATAAAATGAACCATTTTGAAATCATCTAAATAGGCGTTTTCATAATCGCTTACCAAATAAACTTCCCAGCAGCCAAAGTAAATCCCTGTAAATCATCCTTAGAAAAGAGCAAATCATTTTAGTTAGTAGAATGCAAATGTTTGTAGTAGTTACATATTAGTGAGGATTTGATGCTTTCCAATCCGGGCTTCAAGGTTTCCATATAGCTGCAAAACATCAAGAAAATCACACAACCGATCATATAGTATACGAATGCAATTTATACATATATACAATTATAGACATGCGTGGGTAGCAAGAAAAGACCTTCAACATATTACTTAGTCCCTAATCTAGGATCGAACACATTTTAATTTTAATATAGAGAAAATTGTAACTGCTCAACAGAACATGATCAGACCTTTTTTGACCCATTACTCACCCGTCCAAGTTTGAACCCATATAATTTGCCACCTATAAAAGAAGACAACCAATTTCTGGACCATATTTCGTAATATTGTTTCATGCGACTTAAGCTGACATTTAGTTGTAACATCTATTGTTTAAGATATTTATAAATCTGTTTTTTATAAAGAAGATGATTTCTTAAAAGAATTAATTATAAACCTTCTGTCATATAGAACAATGCATCAACGAACAAAAGGATAAATATACATATTTTAGGCCAAAAACATGTCTAAAATTAAATAACAAAACGATAAAAACACACATCTTTTTATAAGTTTCTTATATGTGGCAAATGAATCTGTTTTTCCATAAAAGAAGTTATACCTGGTTCATAAATTCATCCACCCTCCATGTAATACTAAAAGAAATTAATAAATGGTTAATTCAGTGATGACACTAATAGTGGCCATGCTACTCACTGTTATAATCTATATGTTTTAGGATTATGTCTACCCCTTTCAGATTTCAATATTTGACCCATCTTCAAACATCAGTTTAAGATAATTTATAAATAGGGGAAAACCAAAGCAAACCATATATGTGGACGATCTGGATCAAAGCTGAAATCACCACTTCCACAATCAAATTAAAACTTGATTATATATCAATAATATCTGAAAACTACCTCAAATCCTCCAAGAAATCAGCATTATCAACACGGATCTTGAAGTGACTTGTTTATCTACATCAAGAAAAATACCATCAGTATGGTCACTAAACAAAAACATAACTGAAAAGCAACAATGAATATAAGAATCAGCTTTCTACATCAAATTGGGAATATATATCGTTGACAAAGTGATGGAAGAGTATTTAAACGAAATCTGAAATCAATGTATGTGCGTACCTTCAATGTTATACCCAAAAGGATTCCATGAATTAACTCTTATTTTCCTACTGTAATTTCTCCCATGTTTGTACCATAATGTGGATGACTGGTCAATACAAATTAGGCTTCTTCTAATTTGCAGGCAACACAAATTCAAAACTAAAGAAAGGGGGGAGTTGATCTCACCAAAATGCTCCTAATGTCGTATTCAACACATGAGTCGACTTCTGAATGGTTAGGCCAGTAAATCACCTAGAGGTTTACCGGATTCATTAAAAAATAGCCAAATTTCTCGAGTTAGGTTTTCACTTCAATCGGAAAAATATGATCTAGGGTATCAAAATCGCATGAACCAAAACATAAAAGAAGGGTACCTGAGAAACACCACAAAAAAAGGCAATTTAAACTATGATAGACCTTTTTTTAGCAACATCAGACACAAATTATTTAACAAACTGTATTTTAAACTTAAAAAAAACACACATAATGCTGACAATCGTAAGGCTGAAAATGGTGCTCACCTCCCAAAATCTAAGCACACACATACATAAAACAGAGAATAAGAAGACCAGGCATTGTTTCTAACACCCTGAAATGAATGAAGAAGCAACACACATTTATACAAACAACTCATAGGCATGCCAAAATGAAAACACAAAAATATTAAAGAAAGAACCGGCGAACAAAAACATATATTAAAAGGAAATGGAAGTAATTTTAAGCAAGCCATTAAACATGTAAATAAACCAAGAAGAAACATTCCTTGTAAAAATCATCACCATTCCAGACAACATAATTGATAAACCAAGAACAAACATTCAATTGCTAAACCAAGAACAAACATTCAAATTAAAACGATTTCATAGAACCTGAAGAAACATTCAACACAATTGAAGAAGAAATATTCAAATTAAATCAATTTCATAGAAAATAATTGAAGGTTGAACCATGGAGATGCCAAAAAAATGGAAATTTACCAACCTTGAGAACGAATTTGGAAGCACTAAGAACACATACCTTCAATACTCTGAAATCCAGAAAATAAACATGAACACCTCAAATTTAGGAAGAAAAAAAGAAAGCAGGAGGTGTCGATGGTATCGACGGAACATCAGAGAGCAATCATAAAGAAAACCCCCAAAAACGAAAGCAACAAAAACTCGAACCTGATGAAAAGGAGAGACGAAGCAATTGGCGCTCGGTTGAAGCCCTTTCATTCTGAAGTCCAAATCACCATCTAAAAATAGATGCAAATGTTTGTAGTAGTTACATATTAGTGAGGATTTGATGCTTTCCAATCCGGGCTTCAAGGTTTCCATATAGCTGCAAAACATCAAGAAAATCACACAACCGATCATATAGTATACGAATGCAATTTATACATATATACAATTATAGACATGCGTGGGTAGCAAGAAAAGACCTTCAACATATTACTTAGTCCCTAATCTAGGATCGAACACATTTTAATTTTAATATAGAGAAAATTGTAACTGCTCAACAGAACATGATCAGACCTTTTTTGACCCATTACTCACCCGTCCAAGTTTGAACCCATATAATTTGCCACCTATAAAAGAAGACAACCAATTTCTGGACCATATTTCGTAATATTGTTTCATGCGACTTAAGCTGACATTTAGTTGTAACATCTATTGTTTAAGATATTTATAAATCTGTTTTTTATAAAGAAGATGATTTCTTAAAAGAATTAATTATAAACCTTCTGTCATATAGAACAATGCATCAACGAACAAAAGGATAAATATACATATTTTAGGCCAAAAACATGTCTAAAATTAAATAACAAAACGATAAAAACACACATCTTTTTATAAGTTTCTTATATGTGGCAAATGAATCTGTTTTTCCATAAAAGAAGTTATACCTGGTTCATAAATTCATCCACCCTCCATGTAATACTAAAAGAAATTAATAAATGGTTAATTCAGTGATGACACTAATAGTGGCCATGCTACTCACTGTTATAATCTATATGTTTTAGGATTATGTCTACCCCTTTCAGATTTCAATATTTGACCCATCTTCAAACATCAGTTTAAGATAATTTATAAATAGGGGAAAACCAAAGCAAACCATATATGTGGACGATCTGGATCAAAGCTGAAATCACCACTTCCACAATCAAATTAAAACTTGATTATATATCAATAATATCTGAAAACTACCTCAAATCCTCCAAGAAATCAGCATTATCAACACGGATCTTGAAGTGACTTGTTTATCTACATCAAGAAAAATACCATCAGTATGGTCACTAAACAAAAACATAACTGAAAAGCAACAATGAATATAAGAATCAGCTTTCTACATCAAATTGGGAATATATATCGTTGACAAAGTGATGGAAGAGTATTTAAACGAAATCTGAAATCAATGTATGTGCGTACCTTCAATGTTATACCCAAAAGGATTCCATGAATTAACTCTTATTTTCCTACTGTAATTTCTCCCATGTTTGTACCATAATGTGGATGACTGGTCAATACAAATTAGGCTTCTTCTAATTTGCAGGCAACACAAATTCAAAACTAAAGAAAGGGGGGAGTTGATCTCACCAAAATGCTCCTAATGTCGTATTCAACACATGAGTCGACTTCTGAATGGTTAGGCCAGTAAATCACCTAGAGGTTTACCGGATTCATTAAAAAATAGCCAAATTTCTCGAGTTAGGTTTTCACTTCAATCGGAAAAATATGATCTAGGGTATCAAAATCGCATGAACCAAAACATAAAAGAAGGGTACCTGAGAAACACCACAAAAAAAGGCAATTTAAACTATGATAGACCTTTTTTTAGCAACATCAGACACAAATTATTTAACAAACTGTATTTTAAACTTAAAAAAAACACACATAATGCTGACAATCGTAAGGCTGAAAATGGTGCTCACCTCCCAAAATCTAAGCACACACATACATAAAACAGAGAATAAGAAGACCAGGCATTGTTTCTAACACCCTGAAATGAATGAAGAAGCAACACACATTTATACAAACAACTCATAGGCATGCCAAAATGAAAACACAAAAATATTAAAGAAAGAACCGGCGAACAAAAACATATATTAAAAGGAAATGGAAGTAATTTTAAGCAAGCCATTAAACATGTAAATAAACCAAGAAGAAACATTCCTTGTAAAAATCATCACCATTCCAGACAACATAATTGATAAACCAAGAACAAACATTCAATTGCTAAACCAAGAACAAACATTCAAATTAAAACGATTTCATAGAACCTGAAGAAACATTCAACACAATTGAAGAAGAAATATTCAAATTAAATCAATTTCATAGAAAATAATTGAAGGTTGAACCATGGAGATGCCAAAAAAATGGAAATTTACCAACCTTGAGAACGAATTTGGAAGCACTAAGAACACATACCTTCAATACTCTGAAATCCAGAAAATAAACATGAACACCTCAAATTTAGGAAGAAAAAAAAAGAAAGCAGGAGGTGTCGATGGTATCGACGGAACATCAGAGAGCAATCATAAAGAAAACCCCCAAAAACGAAAGCAACAAAAACTCGAACCTGATGAAAAGGAGAGACGAAGCAATTGGCGCTCGGTTGAAGCCCTTTCATTCTGAAGTCCAAATCACCATCTAAAAATAGACGATTAGGGTTTGGAGACGTACTCTGGGCGTCATGATTTGGCCGTGAGAAATGTCGTTGACGAACAACAAACCGGCGACGATAAACCATGGCTCCAGAAGATCGACAACAAACAACGATGGCCACATCAACTGTCGGCAACGACTGGGGAACTAAAAGGGATGGTCCGACGGAAAATCGCCAACACAAAGCTCTATATCGGTCCAAAAATCGGAAACCCCAAACCCTTGAACATCCATGGGAGAAAACCCTAAATGAAAACTGTTAATGTTATAGAAAGAGAGTAAAGAATGGGCGGTGTTTTATATAGTAATCAAGAATGGGCGGCACGATTCCATAGGAGAGTTTGGGATTGTATATATATACAATGATGAAATTTTTGTGTTTCCTATATAAAATGATGATAAAGCACATTAAAATTTTTGGGGAATTTTTATCAACGACAACCACCCTCATTTCCTGACTTGGTTAGCGTACCTATCATGAAAAATTCTAATCTATGTTGTATGGAAAGTCTACATTGTTCAAAAGAAAACATATAATAAGTCTGTCTACGTAGAACCGCTAACTTTAAATTTCAATTTCTATTATTGGCAACTTTGACGAAAACAAAATAAAAAGGGAAAACACGAAATGATCATTGTTGACCTTGACTTTCGTTAAATGATCCTTTGAATTTCTTTTTTTTTTTGTCAAAATGACATTGACTTTGCTTTATTGATCATTAGAAAATTGATTAGCCAAAATTACTTATCAAGTTGCAAACTTTAGTCGGATAGAAGAGAGAAAATAAATCACAAAATATATATACACTCTATTAATTTTTTGAATGATCACAAATCCTCAATGACCAAACGAATCACAAAAATTGGTTGCAAGATTGTGCTCGAAATAAAAAACTGAATCAAATAAGATCCATATTGACGTGGTTTGGTGCTGATTTGAAATTAAGCAAGAACTATTCTTCGTGAAGCTCCTTCAAACTCAGGCGACTGAGACTGATCAGAATCGAACATCAGCGATTTCCGGTGGCCAAGAGCATCACCGGCGGCCTAAAAATCAGAGGCGTTTTCCGGTTGAAAAGAGCTACTTCCGGTTGATGGCCTTTTCCGGTAGGTTCCGGTTGAAAATGAAACCGGATGTGCCTTTAAGCTTTAACGAAACGGAACTCAATTTGAACCGGATGTGCCGGAAGGATAGGTTCTCTTGAAACTTTTTAAATGAATGGTTGACTTGGTTCTTAAGTAACTAATCTATAACAATTTCTTAGAAGCCACTAGATTATTAGATGCATATATTATCAATACTTGCACGCTTCAGAAGTTCAACTATGTTCCGACTCATGTTCGACTTCCGAGAGAACGCGTCAACTGGATGAATGGTGTTCATGTTCGATATCCGGAACCGGAAAGACTTCAACCGGAACCGACATACCTTGGATCTTCGACCTTCTTCCAGAAACGACGGTTTACACTGAACGGGTCCATCTGAGTTCAACCGGATGGAATGTTCAACCGGTACTCGACGTTCAACCGGAAAGGATTTTAACTTCCGGTGGTTTGCAGAGATGAACCAGAACATCTATGGCGTTTTTTCCGGTTGAAATGTTGAGCCGTAACAAGGCTTCATCGAGAAGAGAGAGATAGCGATGTGTACGTACGTATTGTCTACGATTTACGGTTCGTAGACTCAAACTAGTCCCGGTTGAATGATGCACGTCGATGGTTAAGGCTAGTCCCATTGTGTTCGTATGATCGAGAGGAGTTCGTAGACGGGTCGCACGTGATTTATCGTTGAGTGTCACACCCCCAAAATACCACTAACGGAGTTTATACCGTTAAGGGGGCGCGACTAGACCAGGATCCACAACCACAGTTACAAATACTAAACGAATCAGGGTTAGTTCAAACACAAATTATAAATCAAAGTTTCAAACACAACGCAGCGGAATAAAATATTGTCTTAGCACTAACCACGTGCTTTACATAAACATTGTTTTAAATTCCCAATTTAGTTTAAATCCAAACAAAGGTCTTCAAGTGCCATGCCAACCCGCTCCGGATACTCCTTAGCGATCTGCAAAAGTTTAAACCACGCAAGTGTCAACCTAACGGTTGGTGAGTTCACAGTGGGCTTGTCATGCATTGGCCCGGTCTCATAATCATAATTCGTATCAAGATGTACTTACAAAATATTCATTTGTGAAAAGCAATGCTCATAATTAATTCTTAGTTTATAAATGTTTTGTCCGTGACCACGTCATCGGGTATGTACTAGTTCCGTAAAGTTAAAGGACTCAACCGATATCGCGGGTAGCTAATCCGTTGTTCCATGCTCTAAGGAAGTTTGTACCAAAGCTGACTTATTTTGTGGGGGCCGAGCCATCCCGTACGGTGCGGACCAAGTCATCGCGTTTTCTGCCTCCCCCGTGTCCTCTCGGGACCACGGTCAAATAGGCTGATATTGTTCCTCCGTGCACTCCCCGTGCCACGGGGCGGAGTTTGTCAAACTCCAGTAGATCTACCCAACATCCCCTCGCTTTCACAAATTAATGGCACAATTAAGTTGAGGACTTTTAAGTTATAAGGCATCCTTAGAAAACATGTGATATCATATGGTTTAGACTTTAACCTACACTAGCCATATTAAAACAGTTTTCGTTTCAGAAATCGTTTATTCAGAATTCACAAGTGTTCCCGTAAAACACTTCAGTTCATCAAGTGGGTGCCAAGCATCCCGTGTTCTTATGTTTATCAGTGAGGTGCCTAGCACTCTCGAGTTTGTCAGCATTGTTTTCGTTAAGTTATTCTGTGTGGCCCATCGGACCCACGGTAAGCGGGTTAGTGACACTCACCTTTGGTTGCACTGCTACACTTCAAGTAAATCCAAATATCGTTGTTTAATGAAGACCTAGAACACGTTTAGGTCTTAAGCATTAGTTTCGTGTCTAATCTTTACTTAACGTTACTACGGCCCATAACATAGCACGTTGCAACTATGACTCGACATACCGACACACGACACCAATGGTTGATCATAGATAAGGGTTCATATAAATCAGGAATCAAACATGTTTCATCATGGCAAAATCATGTAAGTCATGGCATAACACTTAAGCAAATTTCACAAGTTTGGTTTTTAGGTCAAGTCTTAGTTTCGCTAGCATAATTTCGCTAGGCAGTTTCGCTAGGTGCACGGGCAGCACTTTCGCTAGGCAATGCCCGGTAACACAGTTTCGCTAGGCTAGTTTCGCCCGAAACTGCTGACGCAGTTTCGCTAGCCTAGTTTCGCAGGGAAACTGGTTTGAACTTTCGTTCAGGTATTTCGCTCGATAGTTTCGCTCGAGCTGGTCTGGTCAGGTTCCCGGCGACACTATAGTTTCGCTGGTCAGTGTCGCTGGAAGGAGATGCAATTTCGCTACTTAGTTTCGCCCAGAGAACAACAGTTTCGCTGGTCGCGAAAAACATACGGATTTGCCTAAAAATCAACCTAACAGCTTCTGATCATACATGCAATTCATTATCTAGCATCCATAGGCATTTACTAACATAAATCAAGCAACTTTAACAAGTTTAACATGCATTTTGATCATCAAATCTCTAAAATAGGTTCAAAACCCTAAAGTGACCTATTTTGCACAAATCTCTAATCATGGATGGATTTCACACGTAAAGTTATCAACTTTATTACAGATCTAGCATCCTAAAGCATATATACAGAAGATCAAGCATTATCGTGAAGGTTTGAGCATGCTTTAAGAAGAAAACATATAGAAAACACATAAAGCATAGTTTTTGGGACTCACGGTTGATTCTACAATCGATAGATGAGATGAGATGATGGTCTAGAGGCTGAGATCTTGGTCCTTAGGTGATCTTCTCAGCTGACCAGGTTCCAGAGAAGTGTATGTGTGTGTTGGTTGTGAAATGAGGCAAATGAGGCTACTAGGGTTCATTAAGTTTATTTATATCAGAGGCTAGTTTCGCTGGCAGTTTCGCTGGCTGGCGAAACTGGCATCTGATCTCGGGTACATTGATCAGTCTAGCTTGCTACCGGGCGAATCTGTAGTTTCGCTCGGCAGTTTCGCTGACTACCAAATTTAGGCAATTTTCACATAATCAAGTATTTACAATTTATCATGCTATTCACAATAATAAATCATGTATTTAAATCACATTGCACATAAAGACAATCAATGATGAACACATAACACATATGGACGGTTCGGTGATCAACCAAAGGTCGTGGACGTATTCGGCCTAGTTAAGCATTAGTTACTTAAGTTAACACTTATAACGTAACTAACGGGTTTGTCTAACGGAAGTTAACCTTGAAATTCTCGGGTGTCACATCATTCCCCTGAAATTGGAATTTTCGTCCCGAAAATTATTCTTGTGTCGTAGCGTTCGCAGCATCAGCTGTCGTCGTTGCTATCGTCGCTGGGGAAAGAAAGCAAAAAGTTTTAGGGTTGTCACATCCTCCTCCCGTTAAGGAATTTTGGTCCCCAAAATTAAATCATACCATGAGTTTCCGTGGACGTTTGCTCGAACAGGTGAGGATACTTTTTCTTCATCTGATCCTCACGTTCCCAAGTGTATTCAGGTCCACGTCTTGAGTTCCATCGCACCTTGACGATCGGAATCTTGCTACGTTTGAGGGCTTTCTCCTCGCGTCCCATGATTTCTACTGGTTGCTCAATAAATCTCAGATGTTCGTCGATTTCCAATTCCTCCAAGGGAATTATTTCGATGTCTTCAGCCAGACATTTCTTTAAGTTGGAAACGTGAAACACGTTGTGAACTCCATCGAGTTCAGCAGGGAGTTGCAATCGATAGGCCACCGGGCCTACTTCCCCAATTATTTCAAACGGACCGATGTAGCGAGGATTTAACTTTCCACGCTTCCCGAAGCGTATCACTCCCTTCCAGGGAGATACCTTCAATAATACTTTATCACCTACCTCGAACTTTAGAGGTTTTCGGCGTTTGTCGGCGTAACTCTTCTGTCGATCACGCGCTGCAGCCAGCCGTTGTCTGATTTGAATAATCCGCTCGGTCATATCGTGGATAACTTCCGGTCCAGTGAGCCCTTTCTCACCTGTTTCAGCCCAACACACGGGCGATCTACATTTTCTGCCATACAGTGCTTCAAAAGGTGCAGCACCTATACTTGAATGATAACTATTGTTGTAAGAGAACTCCACCAGTGGAAGGTGAGTCTCCCAATCTTTTCCAAAGTCAAGAACGCAAGCTCGGAGCATATCTTCTAAGGTTTGAATTGTTCGTTCCGTCTGACCGTCAGTCTGCGGGTGATAAGCTGTACTCATATCTAGTCGGGTTCCCAATGCTTCCTGCATTGATTGCCACAATCGGGAAGTAAATCGAGGATCTCGATCTGAAATGATAGTCTTAGGCACACCGTGAAGCTTCACAATTCGGTCAATGTACAGCTTTGTCAGTTTATCCATATTATCACTTTCCTTCATCGGAATGAAGTGTGCCGATTTGGTTAATCGATCGATGACAACCCAAATCGCATTCGGTTGATTTGATCGATGAGGTAATCCCGTTACAAAATCCATTGAGATATCCTCCCATTTCCATTCTGGGATCTTTGGTTGTTGCAGTAAACCAGAAGGCTTTTGGTATTCAATCTTGACCCTTGAACATGTTAAACACTTAGCCACATATCGAGCAATGTCGGCTTTCATATTCGGCCACCAATAAAGATTCTTCAAGTCCTGATACATCTTATCTGATCCAGGGTGCACCGAATATCTTGACTTGTGAGCCTCGTCCATCACGAGCTCACGGAGATTTCCAAACAAAGGAACCCAGATTCTGTCATTATAATATGTGAGTCCATCGGACTTAACTTCAGAATGGCCATCTACACCACGTAGTGCTTCAGCTGCGAAGTTTTCTGCTTTCAAAGCTTCTCGTTGGCAGTCACGGATTCGATCCGGTAATCCTGAATGTATTGTAAGTTGAAGCGCTCGTACCCGACGAGGCTTCTCGTACTCTTTTCTGCTTAGGGCATCAGCCACAACGTTGGCTTTTCCAGGATGATACTTAATGGCCAAATCATAATCGTTCAGTAATTCAACCCACCTTCTTTGCCGCATGTTGAGGTCTTTCTGATCAAAAATGTGCTGTAAACTTTTATGATCGGTGAATATTGTGCACTTTGTTCCGTATAAGTAATGTCTCCAAATCTTGAGTGCATGAACAACGGCTCCCATTTCCAAATCATGCGTTGTATAATTCTTTTCTGTATCCTTTAGTTGCCTGGACCCGTAGGCAATTACCTTGTCTCGTTGCATCAACACGCAACCGAGTCCTTGAATCGATGCATCGCAGTAAACCACAAAGTCGTCTATTCCATCGGGTAACGTAAGAATTGGAGCCGAACATAACATATCTTTGAGCGTTTGGAATGCGCGCTCTTCCTTCTCACCCCATCTGTATTGCACTCCTTTGTGCGTTAAGGCCGTTAGGGGTTGAGCCAATTGAGAGAAACCTTTAATGAACCTTCGATAATATCCGGCAAGTCCTAAAAATTGTCGGATTTCTGTTGGCGCTCTTGGGGTAGACCAGTTCTTTATTGCTTCCACTTTGGCTGGATCAACGTGAATTCCTTCCTCATTTACAATGTGTCCAAGAAACTGGACTTCGCGGATCCAAAAGTCGCACTTCGAAAACTTAGCATAAAGCTGTTCCTTGCGGAGCAATTCCAGAATAAGACGCAGATGCTCCTCGTGTTCCTTCTTCGACTTGGAGTAGATCAAAATATCGTCGATGAAGACTATTACAAACTTGTCGAGGTACGGCTTGCACACTCGATTCATCAAATCCATAAACACAGCCGGTGCATTGGTTAGCCCAAACGGCATAACCAGGAACTCGTAGTGACCATACCGAGTTCTGAAAGCAGTCTTGGGTACATCCTCATCACGAACACGGAGTTGGTGATATCCAGACCGTAGATCGATCTTTGAAAAGTAGCTTGAACCCTGTAGTTGATCGAAGAGGTCGTCGATCCGAGGAAGTGGATACCGATTCTTGATCGTAACTTTGTTAAGCTCTCGGTAGTCAATGCACATGCGGAACGTTCCATCCTTCTTCTTAACAAACAGTACCGGAGCTCCCCATGGAGACGAACTTGGACGAATAAACCCCTTGTCAAGTAGCTCTTGCAGTTGTGAGGAGAGTTCGTTGAGTTCACTTACAGCCAATCGGTAAGGTGCGCGTGCGATCGGAGCGGCACCTGGAGCTAAATCAATTCCAAACTCAACTTGTCGAAATGGAGGCAAACCAGGCAGATCTTCGGGAAATACGTCTTGAAAGTCGCGAACTATCGGGTAATCATCAATTTTGCGTTCGGGATGTGTCGTGTCAGTGACGTTCGCAAGAATCGCGAAGTGACCCTTACGGAGGCATTTCTGAGCTTTGAGAAACGAGATGATACCAGTTACTACTCCACCCTTTTCACCTTGAACCGTTAACACTTTGCCGTCTTCGAGTGGAATACGAACCACTTTTTCTTTACATAAGATTTCAGCCCGATTCTCGGATAACCAATCCATTCCTACTATAACGTCGAAACTACCAATTGGGAAAGGCATAAGGTCAATTCCTAGGGTATGGCCCGCTAGTTCTAGCTTACAATCCTTAACTATCTGGGTAGTATCATGAAGTTTACCATTTGCTAGTTCTACCACATATTTAGCGTCTAAGTTGATCGGTTTAGCATTAATTATTCTAGCAAATTTAGTGGAAATAAAACTTTTCTCAGCACCAGAATCAAATAAAACAGTAGCAAAGAAACCGTTCAAAATAAATTTACCATTGATCACGTTGGCGTCATTGCGAGCTTCACCCTGACCCATGACGAAAGCTCGACCTCTACCATTTCCACCATTCCCGTTTCCACCATTACCATTGCCATTCCCATTACCATTACCTCCGCCGTTACCATTCCCACCGTTATTTCCCTGGTTGCCATTACCTTGTCTTCTTAGCTGAGGGCAGTCTCTCTTGATGTGACCTTGAGCACCACACTCAAAGCAGCCACGGGCTCCCCCATTGTTGTTGTTCTGGTTCTGACCGTTGTTTCCATTACCCCGATTGTTCCCATAGTTGTTGTTTCTTCTGGGGCGATTTTGTTGCTCGGGCAAGGTCGCCCAACAGTCCTTTGCTTCGTGGCCTCCCTTGCCACACCTTTCACAGTTCTGATTCTTCCTACAAACACCAGCATGATGCTTCCCACATCTGTTGCACAAGGGCAGGTTACCCCTGTAGTTGCTCTGACCATTGCCACCCTGGCGGTAGTTGCTGCTGTTGTTCCCAGACCTCTTGCTTTGACCTTGGGAGTTGAAAGACCTCCCAGTGCTATTACCCACACTCTGAACATTCATCGAGTTCTCAGGAGCTTCATCATCAGCTTTTCTTTTGCCACTAAGGGCAGTCTTCTCGGTGGCTTTCGCAGGTAGCGTACCTTTCTCGACCTCTTGGTCAGTAAGTTTATGAGCCAAACGAATGGCTTGCTGCACGTTTGCGGGGTTGCTTGCAGTCACCAATCCCTTGATTTGAGGCGCGAGGCCTTCCAGATAACGCTCGATGCGTTTGAATTCAGCGTCCACCATTGAGGGGCACAAGACCTCATACTCGTGATATCGTGCAGTGTACTGTTCAACCTCAGACCCAGACATCTTCAAATTCAGAAATTCGCCTTCAAGCTTCTTCACTTGGTCGCGGGGGCAGTATTCCTCCATAATCAGATCCTTAAATGCTGCCCACTGCATGTTGTTGGCCGCGTCTAGCCCGATCATCTGGATCTCGGAGTTCCACCAGGAGAGTGCAGCTCCTTCGAAAGTACCAGTAGCAAACTTAACCTTGCTTTCGGCTGGGCAATTACACATGGAGAAGACCTTCTCGGACTTCTCAATCCATCGGAGGAGTCCTACAGCTCCTTCTTCGCCGGAAAACATCATCGGCTTGCAGTCCATGAAAGACTTGAACGTGCAGTGGTGTTGGTTTCCTGATGCATAAATAGTTCGGATTTAAAATTAAACAGGTCATGATATAATTGCTTTGTGCCTTAACCGGCATAATAGTTACCCTGTGCGGCATATGCAGCTTGGACGGTTGCCACCGCGGCTTGCACGTGTTCAGCAATCATCGCTTGTAGCTGTGCAGGCGTCATGTTTATACCGCCTCTTCCGTTTCCTCTTCCAGACATCTTGCTGAACAGTTAAAGTAGCCAGTGTTCAGTCACAGTTATATTTTTATACATATCCCATAATATGTATATTAGCCAGTTCCCGTTATCCCTCTATTAGTCCAGAAAAATTTTCGTGCGAAATCGAGGCGTCGTCGAGGAACGTCGTAAATGCTATCGTCGAAGGTCGGCTTCCCATAAAGTCACCGTCGGCGTAGTCGTCGTAGTAGAAATCAGGACGTAGCGTGTAGCATCGTTTCGTTGTCGCTTTCCCCAGAGTAGTGTGCGTACTTGCGGTCGCATTTCGTATTCGTGTGTGAAAATTTCCTAAGGTCCTTCCGTTAGACTACTTAGACACGGTCTATATATACTTATATATATATATATACATATATCTGTACGTACTAAGCTTTTACTTACACAGCAGAGCGAGTATCCCAGGTTGGCACGTAAAAATTTTATCTTTGGGAATTTGTTTGTTCGTTTTGTAACCAAGGTTTTCAAGTTGCAGTTTCCAAATCGTTTTCAAAAATGATTCCAGTTCTCTGCAACCTATGGCTCTGATACCAATCTGTCACACCCCCAAAATACCACTAACGGAGTTTATACCGTTAAGGGGGCGCGACTAGACCAGGATCCACAACCACAGTTACAAATACTAAACGAATCAGGGTTAGTTCAAACACAAATTATAAATCAAAGTTTCAAACACAACGCAGCGGAATAAAATATTGTCTTAGCACTAACCACGTGCTTTACATAAACATTGTTTTAAATTCCCAATTTAGTTTAAATCCAAACAAAGGTCTTCAAGTGCCATGCCAACCCGCTCCGGATACTCCTTAGCGATCTGCAAAAGTTTAAACCACGCAAGTGTCAACCTAACGGTTGGTGAGTTCACAGTGGGCTTGTCATGCATTGGCCCGGTCTCATAATCATAATTCGTATCAAGATGTACTTACAAAATATTCATTTGTGAAAAGCAATGCTCATAATTAATTCTTAGTTTATAAATGTTTTGTCCGTGACCACGTCATCGGGTATGTACTAGTTCCGTAAAGTTAAAGGACTCAACCGATATCGCGGGTAGCTAATCCGTTGTTCCATGCTCTAAGGAAGTTTGTACCAAAGCTGACTTATTTTGTGGGGGCCGAGCCATCCCGTACGGTGCGGACCAAGTCATCGCGTTTTCTGCCTCCCCCGTGTCCTCTCGGGACCACGGTCAAATAGGCTGATATTGTTCCTCCGTGCACTCCCCGTGCCACGGGGCGGAGTTTGTCAAACTCCAGTAGATCTACCCAACATCCCCTCGCTTTCACAAATTAATGGCACAATTAAGTTGAGGACTTTTAAGTTATAAGGCATCCTTAGAAAACATGTGATATCATATGGTTTAGACTTTAACCTACACTAGCCATATTAAAACAGTTTTCGTTTCAGAAATCGTTTATTCAGAATTCACAAGTGTTCCCGTAAAACACTTCAGTTCATCAAGTGGGTGCCAAGCATCCCGTGTTCTTATGTTTATCAGTGAGGTGCCTAGCACTCTCGAGTTTGTCAGCATTGTTTTCGTTAAGTTATTCTGTGTGGCCCATCGGACCCACGGTAAGCGGGTTAGTGACACTCACCTTTGGTTGCACTGCTACACTTCAAGTAAATCCAAATATCGTTGTTTAATGAAGACCTAGAACACGTTTAGGTCTTAAGCATTAGTTTCGTGTCTAATCTTTACTTAACGTTACTACGGCCCATAACATAGCACGTTGCAACTATGACTCGACATACCGACACACGACACCAATGGTTGATCATAGATAAGGGTTCATATAAATCAGGAATCAAACATGTTTCATCATGGCAAAATCATGTAAGTCATGGCATAACACTTAAGCAAATTTCACAAGTTTGGTTTTTAGGTCAAGTCTTAGTTTCGCTAGCATAATTTCGCTAGGCAGTTTCGCTAGGTGCACGGGCAGCACTTTCGCTAGGCAATGCCCGGTAACACAGTTTCGCTAGGCTAGTTTCGCCCGAAACTGCTGACGCAGTTTCGCTAGCCTAGTTTCGCAGGGAAACTGGTTTGAACTTTCGTTCAGGTATTTCGCTCGATAGTTTCGCTCGAGCTGGTCTGGTCAGGTTCCCGGCGACACTATAGTTTCGCTGGTCAGTGTCGCTGGAAGGAGATGCAATTTCGCTACTTAGTTTCGCCCAGAGAACAACAGTTTCGCTGGTCGCGAAAAACATACGGATTTGCCTAAAAATCAACCTAACAGCTTCTGATCATACATGCAATTCATTATCTAGCATCCATAGGCATTTACTAACATAAATCAAGCAACTTTAACAAGTTTAACATGCATTTTGATCATCAAATCTCTAAAATAGGTTCAAAACCCTAAAGTGACCTATTTTGCACAAATCTCTAATCATGGATGGATTTCACACGTAAAGTTATCAACTTTATTACAGATCTAGCATCCTAAAGCATATATACAGAAGATCAAGCATTATCGTGAAGGTTTGAGCATGCTTTAAGAAGAAAACATATAGAAAACACATAAAGCATAGTTTTTGGGACTCACGGTTGATTCTACAATCGATAGATGAGATGAGATGATGGTCTAGAGGCTGAGATCTTGGTCCTTAGGTGATCTTCTCAGCTGACCAGGTTCCAGAGAAGTGTATGTGTGTGTTGGTTGTGAAATGAGGCAAATGAGGCTACTAGGGTTCATTAAGTTTATTTATATCAGAGGCTAGTTTCGCTGGCAGTTTCGCTGGCTGGCGAAACTGGCATCTGATCTCGGGTACATTGATCAGTCTAGCTTGCTACCGGGCGAATCTGTAGTTTCGCTCGGCAGTTTCGCTGACTACCAAATTTAGGCAATTTTCACATAATCAAGTATTTACAATTTATCATGCTATTCACAATAATAAATCATGTATTTAAATCACATTGCACATAAAGACAATCAATGATGAACACATAACACATATGGACGGTTCGGTGATCAACCAAAGGTCGTGGACGTATTCGGCCTAGTTAAGCATTAGTTACTTAAGTTAACACTTATAACGTAACTAACGGGTTTGTCTAACGGAAGTTAACCTTGAAATTCTCGGGTGTCACATTGAGTATATTGGCCGAAATGTTGAGTTAAAGGGTCGCCGGATTCCTTTGTTGGTTTTGGGTTTAGGTGAAGAGAAAGAGAGTTAAAAATACAAATTGAAATTGAAGAAGATGATGATGTGTCATTTCTCTCTCTTACCTGACTAAAGTTTGCAACTAGATATAATCAGTTTTCTAATGATCATTAAAGCAAAGTCAAGGACATTTTAAAAAAAAAATCAAAGGATCATTTAACGAAAATCAAGGTCAACAATGGTCATTTTCATGTTTTTCCCAAATAAAAACGCCAAATTTGCTAATTCTTTCGTATCACCATATATCTTTGGATTGAATGAGTTATATATGTCGTGTTCAACTAATCCTAATTGATTAATATTCTTATCCATTAGGTTAAAGGTTGTAGGTCACGTAGCATAGCAGACGGAACTAGAATTTTTTTAAGGGGTATCACATGTATAATTATTTTTAGGTGTAACATACGTACATAAAAACAAATAGATTCAAAATTTTCTAATTCACGTATAAGTTAAGGGGTGACATGTACTACCTCTGATACAAGGCTAGATTCGCCTTTGCCACGTAGTCACGTCTTCACGCTACATGTAACACCTCCCCCCCACCCACCCACACACAAACTGACAAACACACCAGGCCACCATGAGATTTTGGTTCCATATGCGCGGACTTAGTAACTTTATCCATTTTTAATTCACCCCTTCCAATTTACATATTATCCTCAGGAAACGGCTATTTTCTTTTAATTTTGATCTTTTCACTGTTTCACACAAAATGGATCAAAGATGATGGTTGCTTCTACAAGAAGAGAATTAAGCCGTAACTTGGCTCAATTTTCCGAATGAACCTATAGAAAACGCCTCTTATGAAAAAATGTTTTTGGAGGGAGTTACCAACTATGCTCTAAATGACATGAACTTAGAAGGAGAATGACAAAGTTTTATGATATTTGCAAGTACTTCGACAACAACCGTGAAATAGAGATTTATCGCAGTCTTACGTTGCAGCATGAATACGTATCACAGATATATGTACAAAACAATAAATTAATAGAATCTTACAAGATCTATATTGTAATGTAGATAGCATAGAAAATACTCTGCATAGAATTCGTATGGAAACATATGGACCGTTTATAATAATAACATTAATTAAATGACACATTAAACTAAAATATTAAAAAATCATTAAAAACAAAAAACACTAAAGAGGCTAAAATAATAAAGCCACAAAATACCAAGAAGAGATGATGAGCATTATATCTTGTGAATTTGGTTCAGTGGTAAGAGTTCTTCTTTTTCTTTGTGGAGGTCACATGTTTGATTCTTATTTTGGATATTTTTAGGACATCTGGGTGAAGGGGTGAATCAGGACTTTTATCCCGGGTTCAAACCTGATAAGAGGTGAGAGTTTACGGATTCTAACCGGTTCTCGTACATCTGGTGGATACGGTCTCACGACGCTCGAGGAGTACTCGACCTTGGACAAAGTAGGCTTACATGTGAGATCCTCTACTATAAAAAGAAAGATGATGAGCATAAGTAAACTACCGCTACTGACGTGGATGGTTAATAACTTAATTGTCGGTTAGATCTTTTAAGTCTTGTTGATATATTTGATCAATTTATGGTTTGATCACTAAGGTTTTCTAGTTAATTCAAGTTAACTTAGTGAGTTTTAGTGATTATGTGTTTTTGGAACTTCAGGGGTATATTGTGCCATTTTCTGAAACTGCAAGTTAGATCCGGGTGTCACAATTAAGATACTTGAAGGGTGCTGGATGTAATTTTTAGGTTAATTACCGTTAACCTCATTCAGCTCATAAAAGGGGGAAGAACTCCACGGAGAGGGTTATCGTGACTCTCAAATTCAGTTTTGATTCGTATTGTAATTCGTTTTCTTGTTTTCTTTTGTAATCGAATCTTGTTTCTGATTGAATTGAAGTTCGTTCCTTTGTCAATTTTATTCAATTCGTTCGTATTAAACTCGTGAGTTGTCGGTGAGATTTGAGTTCCGAATCATCAAATTCTCTACAAATGGTACCAGAGCCTGGTGATTAGGCTTTCGATCAACAATCAAGTGAGTGGTAGGTGATTCTATTCAAGAATGGTGAATACCAAATACGAAATTGAGAAGTTTGACGGGAAGAATGACTTCGGGTTGTGGCGAGTTAAAATGCGCGCCTTGCTGGTCTATCAGGGGGTGTCAAAAGCATTATTGGGAGAGAATAACCGGCCGGATTACATTGTAGCAGATGATTGGTACGACATTTTAGCCGAGGCGCATAGTTCCATTATCCTGTGTCTTGGAGATAAAGTCCTGAGGGAAGTATCTAAGGAATCAACAGCGGCAGGTATTTGGCTTAAACTTGAGAGTCTTTATATGACAAAGTCCTTAGCAAATCGGTTGTTCTTGAAAAAGAAATTGTATACATTTCAAATGGATCCTGGTAAGTCTATAGATGAACACTCTGATGAATTCAATAAGTTGATTATTGGGCTAGAAAATATAGAGGTTCACATAGAGGATGAAGATCAGGCTATTATTTTCTTGACCTCATTAACATCATCCTATGAGCATTTCGTAGAAACCTTAATGTATGGTAGGGAGTCAATCTCTATGGAAGAAGTGTTGTCTGCATTAAACTCTAGGGAACTTAAGAAAAGAAATGAGGTTAAGGAAGGTAGTGATGGCTATTTGTTAGGGGCAGGTCCTAACATAGGGATCAAAAGGGTTCTAAGTGGAAAGGGCAACATAGGTCTAGGTCAAAGTTCAAAAGAAGGTGTTATATTTGCTAATCTGAGAAGCACTTAAAGAAAGACTGCCCTGAGAGGAAAAAGAGCAAAAATGATTTAGTTATAATACTGATGTTGATTCACAGGGGTATGAGAGTGCTGATGTTTTAGTTGTGACTAATGATAAGGCTAATCATGAGTGGATCTTGGATTCTGGATGTTCTTTCCATATGACACCATTAAAGTCATATTTTAAGAAGCTACAAGAATCTAAGATTGGAACAGTCCAACTAGGAGATGATAGGCCTTGTGATATTCTAGGAATAGGCACTCTTGTATTGAAATTGGATAATGGAACTGAGGTGGAGTTAAAAGAGGTTAGGTATATTCCAAAGTTAAGGAGGAGTCTTATCTCATTTGGGACTTTAGAAAAGGCTGGTTATCATATGAATTTGAGAGATGGAAAGGCCAAGGTAGGTAAAGGAGCAATGACAATTATTACAGGAACTAGAGGAGGTAATAATATTTACTTTCTTGATGGTAATGCAGGGTGTAGCTTGGCTAATGATGTTGAGTCTAGGCCTAATGCTGAAGCTATTAGATGTCATATTAGATTAGGACATATAAGTCAACAAGGTCTTGTTGAGCTTAATAAACAAGGAGTACTGGGAAGTCTGAAATCTTGTGATCTTGGGTTTTGTGAACATTGTGTGATGGGTAAGTCACATAGGGTTAAGTTTGGTAGAAGAACTCAGGTATCTAATGGTATTTTAGACTATATTCATGCTGACTTGTGGGGTCCTGCTAGAAATCAATCTTTAGGAGGGGCTGTATATTTCCTTTCTATTATAGATGATTACTTAAGAAGGTTATGGGTTTTTGCTATTAAGACCAAAGATGAGGCTTTTCCTAAGTTTAGAGAGTGGAAAACTCAAGTAGAGAATCAAACTGATAAAAGGGTTAACAAGTTAAGAACTGACAATGGTATGGAGTTCTGTAGTTATCAGTTTGATCAGTTTTGTAAGGAACATGGAATAGCTAGGCATAAAATTGTAGCATATACACCCCAACAGAATGGGTTAGTTGAAAGGATGAATAGGACTTTACTTGATAAAGTTAGATGTATGCTAAGTTGTGCTGGTATGCCTAAGAAATTCTGGGCTGAGGCTCTAAATACTGCTGCTTATGTGATTAATAGGAGCCCTTCATCTGCAATAGAGATGATGACTCCTATGGAAAGGTGGTCAGGCAAGAAGCCTGATCTAAATAGGCTTAGGATATTTGGGTCTTTAGCATTTGTTCATGTAAATGATGGTAAGCTTGAGCCCAGGGCTAGGAAGTGTGTGATGTTGGGGTACCCTGATGGGGTTAAAGGATATAGGCTATGGAAATTAGAAGGGAACAGTCCTACTGTTGTAATCAGTAGGGATGCGGTTTTCAATGAGGATGTGATGTATAAGGACTTGTTCAATAGTTCTCCTTCTAGAGGAATCATTGAAAATAGATTTCAGATAGAGGTAGAAGCTGAAAAGAAGAAAGATGATGCTAGTGATCAAGATAGTGATCAAAGTGAGGTGGAGATGTCTGGTTTAGGAAGTGGACCAAGTGGTTCTGATGATCAACCAGGTAGTAATGGTAATGGTATCTCAGGAAATTCTGATATCTCTGGTAATTCTGGTAGTTCTAATAAAAGTCCAGAGTATAGCATAGCCAAGAATAGAACTAGAAGAGAGATAGTGGTACCATTAAAGTTTAGAGATTCTCATGAACTTGCTGCTTATGTATTTCATGTTGCTTCTATGGAAAGTATAGCTGAACCTATCACTTATGAAGAGGCCATAGGGTCAGATCAGAGAGATAGTTGGATTCAGGCTATGAATGAGGAAATGGATTCTTTAAAGAAGAATCAGACATGGGTTTTGGTGAATAAGCCTAAGGGTCATAAGCTTGTTAAGTGTAAGTGGTTGTTTAAGCTTAAGGAAGGTATTAGTGACCAAATTGCCCCTAGGTTTAAAGCTAGACTTGTAGCTAAGGGTTTTACCCAAAAGGCAGGTGTGGATTATACTGAGATCTTTTCTCCTGTAGTTAAGCATACCTCTATAAGAGTGATGCTATCTTTAGCTGCAATTCTGGATATGGAAATTGAGCAGTTGGATGTTAAAACTGCTTTTCTGCATGGAGATTTAGATGAGGTTATATATATGGAGCAACCTTGTGGTTATGAGGATTATAGTAAAGGGGATCAGGTTTGTCTTCTTAGAAAATCTCTATATGGTCTTAAACAATCCCCTAGGATGTGGTACCAAAAGTTTGATGGCCATGTAGTGAAGAGTGGGTATGTTAGGAGCCAATATGATCCTTGTGTTTACTATAGAGAGTTTAGACCTGGTGACTACATATACCTACTTTTATATGTAGATGATATGTTAGTAATGTGCAGGGATAAGTCTCAAATCATAGCTATCTAAGCTAATGGAAAATTTTGAAATGAAGGAATTAGGGGAGGCAAGAAAGATTATAGGCATGGAAATAACTAGGGACAGAGGAAAGAGGATAATAAAATTATCTCAATCTGGTTATGTGAGAAAGGTTCTGGCTAGTTATTCTATGGCTGATTGTAAGTCCGTGTCTACTCCTATTGGTCCTCATTTTAAGTTGTCAAAGCAGATGAGTCCTAAGTCTGAACAGGAAGAGAAACTGATGTCTAGAATTCCTTATGCAAGTGTTGTAGCGTCCTTGATGTTTTTAATGGTATGTACAAGACCAGATCTTGCATATAGTGTAGGAATGATTAGTAGGTTTTTTAGCTGTCCAGGTAAAGGTCACTGGGATGTTGTTAAGTGGGTTCTCAGGTACTTAAAGGGGACTCGGGATCATGGTTTGTTGCTGGGGCAAAGTGTTGGTCAGGAAGATAAGGTTGTGGGATATGTAGACTCAGATTTTGCAAAAGATATTGACAGGGGGAGGAGCATAACAGGTTATGTGTTTATGGTAAGTGGTGGAGTTGTCAGCTGGAAGTCTACATTGCAACATGTGGTACCATTGTCCACAACTGAAGCTGAGTTTATTGCTTTAACAGAAGCAATAAAAGAGGCAAAGTGGTTAAAGGGATTCTGCATTGAGATGGGTATAGAAATAGCTGAAAGTGTGATGTATTGTGATAATAGTGGAGCTATTCAGCTATCTAAGAATCCTGTGTTTCACAATAGGAGTAAGCATATTGATGTGAAACTTCACTTTATAAGGGAGGTAGTCAATTCCAAGGAAGTTGGAGTTGAATATGTGAAATCAGAGTTCAATGCCTCTGATATGCTAACCAAAGTAGTTCCAGGTTCAAAGTTTCAGTTTTGTTTGAAGGAGCTGGGAATTGGTTAGGGAATCTGTTTGAATAATATGGTTGTATTCTTGTTTCTGCTGCTGTGAGTTGAAAGTTGAAACCACATTAGAGTATTTAAGTCAATTTGACCTCTATTGCTTGGTGCTAATGGTTTTGATTTTTAATTCATAGTATAGGCAGTAATTAAGGATAAGTCATCAATGATAAACTTGATCTAAGGTGGAGTTTGTTGATATATTAGATCAATTTATGGTTTGATCACTAAGGTTTTCTAGTTAATGCAAGTTAACTTAGTGAGTTTTAGTGATTATGTGTTTTTGGAACTTCAGGGGTATATTGTGTCATTTTCTGAAACTGCAAGTTAGATCCGGGTGTCACAATTAAGATACTTGAAGGGTGCTGGATGTAATTTTTAGGTTAATTACCGTTAACCTCATTCAGCTCATAAAAGGGGGAAGAACTCCACGGAGAGGGTTATTGTGATCTCTCAAATTCAGTTTTGATTCGTATTGTAATTCGTTTTCTTGTTTTCTTTTGTAATCGAATCTTGTTTCTGATTGAATTGAAGTTCGTTCCTTTGTCAATTTTATTCAATTCGTTCGTATTAAACTTGTGAGTTGTCGGTGAGATTTGAGTTCCGAATCATTAAATTCTCTACAAGTCTTTTCACAGTCGTCGTAGATACCGACACATTTGTGAAGTCAAATAGCAATTATCCATTCTAAATTTGATCTCTAACCACATTTTTAAATAGGTTTGGAATTTCACATGATAGACCCCTCATGTTTATAATGTTTAGCTTTAACCCTTTTTGTTATATGTACACTTTTAATCCCAAACTAAACCTTTATGTCCTTCCGACCCAATACTAACATAAATATATTAGGGGGAATGTTCAAATTAAAAATATCATGTTAGTCCAAAATATTAGGTATTTAGGTACCAATATGATTATGATGCATGACAACTTGACATATATATTAGGAAAAGTGAAAGATAAAGTAATTAATTAATTATTATATCCATTTATAAAACTATACTAGTTTATCATTTTAACTGGATCCCTTGTTTTGTGTTAGGTTACCATTTTATACTAAACTAGTCAGTGACCCGGTAAATATTTGAGGCTATGATATAAGAAGAATTATACAAAGTAAAAGATCAAAGCTTCTTTTCTAACTATTAACATGAACTGCAGAAAGTCCACATTTTTTTTACTTTTCTCACAAATTTCAAAAGTGAAAAAATTGTAAGTTGTATACCCATTAATAAAAACTCATAAAGAAAAACATATTTTATAGTTCTAAAATCTATTTTACGCAACTGTATCTATATAAATTTTTGGACCTAAGCATTTACAAAAACAAACAAACAAACAAAAACTACAACAAACTCATTGAGGCATTTCATCGAAACACATGATCTACATTAGTTATAGAAGTCCCCATCATTCGTTGATCGAAACCTAAGCAATGAATCTAGTTTTGTTAGGTTTTCTATCATGAATCTAAAGCAATTTACGGATCGAATTTTCGTTGAGAAATGAAAGAGATATGATGAATCAAAGTTGTGATATTGTAAAAAAATATGGATAAGTTTTTTATGGAAAGAATTTAATATATTTTTATTCAATTTTAATCATAAGATCCTTGACTTTTATAAATACCATTTAATATTTTAATTCAAAAATTTATAAAAATGACACATAAGTCTACTTCTATGTGACACATCTTAAATTGTGTCACCTAGATATTAAAAACTTATGTTTATTATATGTATAGATAGAAGATTCTTATGTACTTATTTACCATTTTATGTCGAAATTCTTATTACTATTTTGTTTGATAAATTATCATATAGTGGTTTTGAACTTGTAATTGTTTTAATTACTCTCATTTGAAATTTCAAAGATCTAGCACATATTCCAATTAAAAAAATATAGTTTGAAAAAAATCCAATACATATATTATCAAAATCTAGTACATATTTTGAAATAAAAAAAATCCAGTATAGCTTTCTAAAAGAAGAAAATCCAGTATAATACATTATTAAAATCTACAAAACATTACTTAGTCGTTAATTGAAAAACCTTTCCAACAAGTCACCGACAATTTGTCCTGTAAATAAAATACATTGAACTTATAAAGAAAATTTAATAATATATTTGTTATCTATTGAAAATTTTTTAAAAAGTTAGAAAGGGTTTCCTACTAAATTCCCAAAAATCAAAAATATTATTTTTTTCTTAAAATGTCTTTAATTAGAAAAAAGATAATATTATTTACTGTTATTGGAAGTCAGTAGGAAATTAAGTAAGAAAGTTTGCTCCGAAACTTAGAAATATATATATTTTTCATTAGTTATCATTGATTGAAAAAGAAAAAATTCATATTATTTACATTTTGTCGAATATTTGTATGGGAATGAGATAATTTCCTACAAGTTTTAGAAGTTATTATTTTTCTTTTTGTTTATTGTTAAACAAAGATAAAAAAAACAAAAATTATTTACATGTAGGAAGTTTGTAGGAAGCTTTCTAGTTTTTCTATAAATTTTTGAGAAAACTTTAAAATATTATTTATCATATTAGTAATCATAAATTAAACAAGGATGTTTGTCGCTTGCTTAACCAGTTAACCTTCGGCAGCCATTGCTTCAACACAACATGCTGAACTCTATAAAACGAGGCTAATTAAGGAACTACAATAACAAAACACTAGTTTTCTGGAACAACAAAATCAGACATTCTATATGATCTACTTCTAAGTGAATGGGTTATTTATTTTTTGTCTTAAGACTTTAGAAATTTCCATTAAACCAAAAACGAACATTAACGTATAAGACTCAAGTCACCACACAGGAAAGACGGGCAACAAGCTGCGCCGCCAGCCTCTTTTGAATAGCAAACCCTAAACGTATGAAAACCACATCCTTCAATCTAGAGACCACGATATTCCCGTACATGACTTTCTGGATCCGGTGAAACATGGCAGCCGCCTCCGACTCAAGATGCCCAAATGTATTAAAGGCGAAGGGAACAAACATATGTTGGTTCTCGATGCACGTTTTCTCGTGTTTGTTCACTTTAAAAACTACAACCCTTATAGTAATAAACGGCCAAATAATAGATTAATACAAATCTCATTAAACTGATACTACAAGTTGAAATTGAATTTCCCCAATAATTGGTATAGAGCCGAGATACATCAACTCAGCACCAGGGGCGGACCCACATAGAGCCCAGGGGTAGCGCCCGCTACCCCTGAACTTTTACCCCGACGTGCAATTTTTTTTTTTATAGGTTTTCGGTTTTTCGCGACCCCTGAAACGAATTTTTCGCGACCCCTGGAAGAAATTTTATGGCTTTTACTTAAAATTATGATCAAAAGTCTCTTAAAAATATGATTAAAAGCCCGTTAACTACCTAAAAAAATTTTTCGGGGGCGCTGCCCCCGAACCCCCGTTAGTCCCCGCTACCCCTGATATTCTTTCCTGGATCCGCCACTGCTCAGCACTAAGAACCAAAATCACTTTTGTGACATTCTCAATTATTTAGTTTGCTGTATATTAGATTAGGAGACGTAAAGAAAATTTATAAATATTTATATATGTATGTATATATATGCATATCGGTACTTGAGTCTTACACACACTAAGCTACTTATTCTTGAAAACAAAAAGTCTCTCAAGGTAGGCTTTGTCTGTTTAACAACATGGGTGCTTACAAAAATATCGGAACAATTCTGATTCCTATGTTTATTGTACTTCTTCTGTCATTGAACTACATGCCATGCAAAGCTCAATTGTCAACCACCTTTTACGATAACACATGCCCTAAAGCACTTAAAACCATTCGAAAATCGGTTAGGGACGCAGTGGCTAGTAATCCTCGCAATGCTGCACTTCTCGTTCGTCTTCTTTTTCATGACTGTTTCGTTCAGGTTATGATCTTTCTTTCATGGTTCTTCTGTTTGAAATTAGATGTAAAAAGAATATATACCAAAGGGGGTTTTGCCCAAGCAGTACCACATGACTTTTCATATTAGAGGTCGTGAGTTCGAGTCCCATCTAGCAAAATTTGCTCCGGGTTAAGCCAAATGAGTTTTTCAGTTGTGAGTTTCCTTTTGGGTACATGGCCGTAGATGAGCCTAGTCTCCACAACTTGTTATTTGACAGAAGAGTAATCCATAGTTTGCCTTTGCTGTTATAAAAGTATCTATTACACACGTGTTTTAAATTATAATCTGGTTATATACCAAAGGAACTTTGCCCAAACAATACCCCATGACTTTTCATATGAGATGCCATGGGTTCAAGTCTTGCCAGGGGCAATTTGCTCCGGGTTGAGCCAAATGATTTTTTTTTTCAGTTGTGAGTTTCCTTCGAAGTACATGGTGGACGAGCCTAGTCTCCACACTTTGTTATTTGGCGGAAGGGTAATCCATAATTTGTCAGGGTGATCCCGGGTGCTTGTGCCTTTGTTGTTATAAAATCATCTAACAAAAACGTGTTTTAAATTTTAATATGGTTTTATACCAAAGGAGCTTTGCCCAAACAATACCCCATGACTTTTCATATGAGATCCCATGGGTTGGAGTCATGCCAGGGGCAATTTGCTCCGGGTTAAGCCAAATGATTTTTTCAGTTGTGAGTTTCCTTCTGAGTACATGGTGACTGAGCCTAGTCTCCACACTTTGTTATTTGGCGGAAGGGTAGTTAATCCATAATTTGCCAGGGTGATCCCAGGTGTCTGGGTCTTTGCTGTTATAAAAATATCTAATAAAAACGTGTTTTAAATTTAATATGGATAAATCTGCAGGGTTGTGATGCGTCTCTTTTGCTAGAAGGCACGGGTAGTGAGAAGGCATCACCAGCGAATGGTGGTGTGTTGGGCTATGAAGTTATAGATGCTGCTAAAGCTGCAGTCGAGAGCGTATGTCCTGGAGTTGTTTCGTGTGCTGATATACTGGCGGTTGCAGCTCGTGATGCTTCTGTGGCGGTGCAGGGGCCGTCGTGGGTGGTAAGACTTGGAAGAAGAGATTCTACAACTTCAAACGCTTCTCAAGCACTTAGTGATCTTCCAAGAGGGAATTTTAATCTAAGTCAACTTATTAGTAGCTTTCAAGTTAAAGGACTCAATACAAGAGAAATGGTGGCTTTATCAGGTTCGATTTTGTGACCAAAACTGTAACAAAGAAGTGACAACCCTATAAGAATTCCCACTTTTGTCAATAATGTGTCGCAAAGTTGGACAAATTTCCGACAGAATGAGAATTAATTTAATTAATGGAAATTCACGAATCATAGAATTGAAGTGTTGGAAAAACTGAAAAACCCTATTTTTTTAATTTTATTTAATTATTAACCATAATATTAGTAGCGATAATAATAACAAAACATAAAAAATCCCAGATATTTGCATTCATTTGTGACGCAGAACTTAATTTTCCAAAAAATAAAAGAAGTCATTGAAAAAAATTGCATCACAAAGGCATGAGTCGCCAAATATGATTTATATATTTCATTGATATCTTTTTTATTATTATTTAATATATGAATAATAATAATAAAAATAATGACATAACAATAACAAAGTATAAACAGATATAACCAATAGTCTATGTGAAATAAAACAAAATATATATAATCAACAGTATTTGTAAAATCTATTACTATTATTATGTTTTTTATTTTATTTTTATGTATTATAAAGAAAACAAAATACAATCAATAGTATTTGTGAAATGAAACGATTGCCCTTATAACAAAGTTGTATAAAAGATGGATTGTTAAAATACTCTGACTTAGTATTTTTGACAAATCGTTTGTGTCGCAAATCTATTGTACGCAAGGCATTTGCGACACAATATTTTGTCACAAATTTCTTGTTTCTAGTACTGCCATAATTGAAGACACATATCTAATAACTTTTGTATTTCAGGGTCTCATACAATCGGACAGGCTAGATGTACTAGATTTAGGGGCAGGATATACAACAACACTTTACCCATAGATTCTGCTTTTGCTACCTCCCTTAGGCAAAACTGCCCAACTACTGGTAGCGATGGAAACTTGGAACCACTTGATTTAGTGACACCAAATAAATTCGACAACAACTACTTCAGGAATCTACTCACTAACAAGGGTCTTCTTGTATCTGACCAAGTACTCTTTAATGGAGACTCAACGGATAGCATCGTGAATGAGTATGCTCGCAGTACTTCAAGATTTAAGTCTGATTTTGCTGCTGCCATGGTTAAGATGAGTGAAATTGATCCTCTTACGGGTAGTAATGGGGTGATAAGGACTCTTTGCACTAGTGCCACTTAAAAAAAATGTAAGTATGATGATAATAAAGAGATCACTCTTGCACACTTGCAAGTTATATATAATGCAGTCACAAGCAAGTATTTGCATGAAATAAAAGTCTCCTTTCAACCAAGTTGTGTGTGTGTGTTTTTTTTAAATTTTCCTTGACGGCTTAATCCAATCTATCTATACTATACAATAAACAAAAAGTTTGGTGATATTTTAATTAGTAAAAAAGACAATTGTCGTCACCATAAAATTTTAAATTAAGTCAAAATTTTAATAAATAACTATTCAAATAATTTTTTTATATTAAAGTTAGTAATTATCGAAATACTAAATTTTAATATTAAGGTTAATATTTTATTCAAGATAATATTTTTATTGCATATATATTATATTTTATTAAAATAATATATTTTATTGCATATACTTTAATATTTTAATATAATGCTTATAATAATTTATTTATAATAATATTTTAATTAAACATTATGCATGTAATATAAAATATTTTTTTAATTTAGTTGAGTTTAAATTCAAAATAAAATAATATATTTTATCGTATATACTTTAATACTTTTGTATAATGCTTATAATACTTTATTCATAATAATATTTAAACTAAATATTATGCTGAAATAAAAAATATTTTATTTCTATTTAATTATATATTTTTTATTTAGTTGAGTTTAAATTCAAATTTACCAAGATTTCATTTCAATATAATTAATAAAATCCTTATTTTCCGTGACTAGATTTCTTTTTTTTTAACTGTAAATATTTGGTTACCCGGGGGTCTCATCATGGCAAACGATGTTACCCACGACACGTTACGAGTAATCAAAACCCTCTGTGTTATAATCCATCCCAGAGAAACTCACGCCCTAAATGTCACTATCGTAAAACCTCTGACCCACCTGTTATTACTGAGAAATTTTTATATAGATATAAAAATATATAATTGCCGTAGATTATGATTGTATTTGTAGTTTTTTTTAAAGTTAACCGTATAACACACGAGGATAAAAAAAAACTAGTATGAAAATAAATAAAAATCAAAATAATCAAGATTAACATCTTTTATGTTTATCTTAAACACACGCATGCCCATAAGAAAAAATATATATGTAAGTCTATATTATTTTATAATAAATTAAAAGAACGAGGTTATTTTCTTAGTTTAAATTTTAAAAATATAAAAATATAAAATTGTCTTTAAGATTTTGGTAGGATAACTAGGGAAAAACAAATTTCGAGCACAATTTTGTATCAGAAATCTTTTGAAAGAAAATTGGGCTGCTAAAGAATTGTGTTAAATTGCGACATACTTTGGGAACCGTTTGCGACAAAAAACTGTGGGTAGCAACGTTCTAAGTGTTTTTATGTCTCTCTCCGTCCCCTAATTATTAGACTATCTGTAATGGGTTTTTAAAGTTTTTTTTTGTAAGATCAACCCTTGAGGCATTTTCAACTGTAAATTGTGGTTGCGGTATGGTGGCACTTACAGAAGTCCAACGGCGTGATTGTTTTTTCTTCCCTCTCTGCAACTCAAATAATTACATATCGTTTTCTTCTTATAAATAAAACCCTAATTCACACAACCACTATTCACACTATTACTAACTTATTGCATACATTTTTTACTATCACACCATATCTAACGTGGTACCTTTTTCGCCATCACATCACTATACATAGGCTTAGTATTACAGATTAATTAACACTTTAACATTCTCTGAAAATTCAAGTAATACTAAATAATAATAACTTTTATTATTGTATTACTTAACACCACCTTAAAGTAAATCAATAAGCAATTTATTTTTCAACTGTGATATAAGGAATACTCTAATTTACTATATTTTATAAAGGGAAAATTGGAGTTTAATTAATAATCTCAACTTGTAACTGTTGGCCAACAATAATCTCACATTTAAATATCTTTACCATCAGTTCCAACTTTCAACTTTATTTATATTTGTTGGACTGTTCGTTATATTTTAACTCTGTTAAACATCTTATAATGTGACAGATGACATGTAATACCTTTTTTAACAACCTCATCTCATATGACAACTGATATCCCTCCTTAGATGTTTGAAAGAGTTAAAAAAATAACGGAGGATCCAACAAAAAATATGTTTAAAAGTTAGGACTGGTAACAAAAATATTTAAAGGTGGGATTATTGCTGACCAACGGTCAAAAGTTGAGATTATTAAAATCAAATTTTCCTTTATAAAAAAAATATATTTTTTACTTAACTACTATAAAATAACTATTTGATATTATCTCACAATTATATCATTCATAATTTTTAAATCTCATATTAATTTTTTATAGTTATCTCGTATTATGAATATTTATTCAACTTGTGTAGTACACGAGTTACTAACCTAATATACAATATTACAACTATTACTTTTACTATTAAATTAATACTTATAAAAATAATAATAATCATCAATAATAATAATAATAATAATATTTATATTTTTCTATAATCAATTTTTTGTTGTATAGATATTATATTTTTATCTTATGAGCGTGTAATCAGTGGCGGATCTTGAATTTTTTTTCGTGGGTGACCGAAAATTAGTGGTGACTGAATCAATATATAAAAAAAAAATTAGTGGTGACCGACACGATATATATAAAAATTTTCTTCGTAAAACACGTATATATAAAAATTTTCTTCGTAAAACACGTATACTCGATACCTCTGGACAAAAAACCAGCAGTGACCGAGGTCACTGCTGGTTACAACTAAGAATCGCCCCTGCGTGTAATAATAATATTTATTGTTGTTATTCATAAAATATAATTCAAACTTAAAAATAAAATAAATAATAGATTTGGTCGAAAACTGATTGGTAATCTCTGACCACTTTGTGTCAAATCAGGTTTTGGTCGTAAATTCATCACAAATTACCGATAATATACCGACCAACTTTAACTTCTATATAACATTTAATAAAAATAGATTTGGTCGGAAACTGGTTGGTAATCTCCGACCACTTTATGACAAATTAGGTTTTTGGTTGCAAAGTTGTCACAAATTAGTGATAATATATACCGATAAAATTACACTTGTCGCAAAGTTATCGCTAACTAGTCAGTGAAATCATACTGATCTTTTTTTCGGAATGTTGACGCAATTTCTGGAAAAATTATATTTTCAAAAATTTTGGTCGGAAATTTTAGCGTTCTCTTGTAGTGTCCGATTGAACTCATTATAGCGACATTAAATTAGATCGCCGAGCTCTATGATCTTAGCTTTACCCCGGTTTAACTTTTAGAGTTTATTTTTTCCAGCTCATTGTGTCTTTTCTACTTTTAGGGTTTATCTTTTAGATTAGATAATTTATATTTTTAAGCTAATTGTGTCTTTCTGCTCGTAATTATTTTTTAGAGTTTAGCTTTAGCGTGTTGTTTTAGTGTTTAGCTTGTAGCTTTTAGATTATAGGTTTCCAAGCCCATGCGTCTTTTTTTTGTCATTGTGTCTTTCTACTCGTAAATATTTTTTAGGGTTTATGATTTAGTGTTAAAGATTTAGAGTTTAAGGTTTAGATTTTGATAAGACGGTTTCAATGCCAATGTTAAATTCATTTTAGCTGTTTTATGAATTTTTAAAAATCTTTCTTAGGCTTATTAGAAATAATTATTTTTTTAAATAGCCCAATCCAACATAATTCATACAAATCATAACAAATACGAACCCTTGTCCGTAGACAAGTTTGTGCTAAGATTACCTCTGCAAAATTATAACATAATTTTTTTTTGCATGTTCTTGTAAATAATGAAATCAAAGGCGCGGTCTTATATTAGAGAGGGATGCATATAGTATGCCCTTCAAGTTTGAAATCTTCAACCGCCTTCAAGCATTAACTAATATTAATACGTTGAAAGAAACTACTAACAATCCAAAATTAATTGGTCAAAAAAATCTAAAATGGTGTAATGCATGTGATATGTCGATAAAAGCACATCAGTGTCATTGTCGACTTTATTTCTAAAAATTTATGGGATAGCACACGGATTAAGAATTATATTAAAAACCATATTTTTAGTGAGAACAAAAATATAGATTATGTTTAATTGCAAAGTATGTTTTTTTTTTTAACGTCTACATTAAATTTCTTCTAATCTTCAATTTAACTTTTTTATATATGTTACAAATTTAAATACACATGCATAGATGCACATTGATACTAATGTAGATATTTAGAGAAGAGAGAATCCAAGAAAGTGAAAAGGAGCGGGAAGAGAGAATTAAACTATTTTCTGGAATTTATCTTTATATTTAATTGTAATTAGATATTTAATCATTATAGTCTATGGTTAATAAATTGTATTTTGTATAAATAGAGGTATATGGTCTTTGTAATTTGTGTGATTTGATTTTAATAGTATTGAAAGAGTCGTAACTCAAGTTGGGGAGCATAATCCCATTGTGTTTGTGTGTTGCCCGGTCCAATATAATATTTTCAATTTCTAGCAATTGGTATTCAAGCTTGGAAGAGGATCGAGAAAGAGAAAAATTAAAGAAGTTCCATATGAGCAGAAGATCATAATCACCAAAGAGGTTTTGTATGAGTCAAAAAGAGGTTGATTCTGCGTGAGCCAAAAAAGATCAATTCAATTTGAAAATATGGATTAAAAGTACACATAGTATACAACTATACATATATAATACTAGTTTTTTATCCCCGTGTGTTACATGGGTGACTTTTAAAAAAAAACTATAAATAGAATCATAATTTAAGACAATTATGTAGGGAGAGGATCATTTGAGAACCAATTGGGTTTGAGAACTAAAAAGAACTAATTTGAGCCACAAGTTTATTTACATGTATCCCCCCTCCCATGAATTGTAGTGGTCCCCCCTGAAATGTGTGGTTGAGACTTAGTTCTCAAAAGTTCTCAAAACAAAAACTTCTCATTTGAACCTAACCCCAATTATGTATTTTTATATCTTTAGTAATTAAATAATTGGTTGTTATATAATTTAGAATGTAATAAATAAAAAATTAGAAATACAAATCACTTCCATAATTAGGAGAATTGGCGGGAAAAATTGTTGAGAATGAATGTGGTGGTGCCACATGGCAAATTGTGATGCCAAAAACTTTTCTTTTATTATATATATAGATATAGATGGGTTAGGTTTAAATGAGAACTTTTGAGAACTAAATCTCCATCACTAATTTCAGTTGGGGACTACTACAATTCATGGGAGGGGGGTATATGTAAATATAACTAGTGGCTTAAAATGGTTCTCAAAAGTTCTCTCAACCAATTAGTTCTCAAATGATCTTCTCCCTATATAATATTATATATGTAGGAAAATGATCATTTGAGAACCAATTGGGTTTGAGAACTTTTGAGAATCATTCTGAGCCACAAGTTATATATAAGGAAATCCCCCCCCCCCCCCCCAATGAATTTGAATGCTTTCCCCAAAAAATTAGTGGCTCGGAATGGTTCTCAAAAGTTATTAAAGAAAAAATATCTCATTTAAACCTAACCCTATATATCTATATATATAATTACTTATTTACTTGGGTCAATTCGATCGGTAAATGAGGCATGTTAACCCTCTTCCCTCTTATTGAAATGTGTTCTGTTTATTGCTATGGCCGGATCGTTTAACGAAGATTTTAATATAACAAAATCTTAACTTTAACACTTTTTAATTTTTGATCTTGTCTCTAAAGTTTAAATTTGATCTTTAGTCAGTTCATTTGTAATTTGAGCGTTTGCACTTTAAATATTTTGAAATTTTAGATTATTGTCACTTTATTTTGAATCTTAATTTATATCATCTAAATAAGTTAAATTTATATCTTGAATGTTACAATTACGATTTTGATCATTTGACATTTTAAATATTTTGAAATTTTAGATTATTGTCACTTTATTTTGAATCTTAATTTATATCATCTAAATAAGTTAAATTTATATCTTGAATGTTACAATTACGATTTTGATCATTTGACATTTTGATTTGTGGATTCAAGATAAAAGAAATTCGAATAATTCCATTCCCTCAATTCGAGAATTATTTGAATTTCGATTCATTAAACACCTCTATTAGAGATATAGCTATCAAGATGATTGGTTGGTTAAAGAAAGAGATATACATGACCGAGGAATAGATAGAAAAAACCCCAAAAGAAGTATATAA
>JBCNJP010000008.1:65837847-65929065 GCA_039602395.1 Deinandra increscens subsp. villosa | reverse complement strand
ATGTAATAATCAAATTATCCTAGACCGAACCAATATCATTGGGTCTGTTTTTGTGGGTCACCAATGTGTACGCCATGGTTAATGTTGGATTATCATTGACTAGTATTGAAATTTACATGATTATATAAATTAGGTTGGTTAATTTAAAAAAAAAACTAACTTATTTGAATGCAAAATTTAACTATGTATTGATACTTACAGGTATGCTAATCGTGAGTTTATAGATAGTGTTTAATAGAATGATATAATAATAAACATAAAGTAGATTTAAAAGGAACATTAAAATGTTAAATTTCACTTTGATAAACTTAAAGATAAAAGGAAACAGATAGCAACTTGGTTTGATGTGATCACAAAACTATGGTCTAAATTTAAGAGTCTGCATGTCAAAAGGCAACTAGATCCTTACTTTGGCCTTATAGGGTTGTCCAATTTCATTCACTAATAATCTAATATGCTTTGAGTCTAGATTTATGTACTATTATTGAATAACATAGAGATAAATAAGGGTGAAGTGAGTTGCTTTGAACTGTTTAGGAGAGCATAGTTACATATGTTAAATGGGAAGATCAATATAGTTATTTCAATAATTTTGATGTAATCTTCAATCTTTAAATGGGCCGATTTAAGAAATTAGAAAATGTTGGAGTGAACATGTATGGATGGACTAAAAGATAATCTCCATAAATTATAATTATATCTTCCTATCTTCCTATACTAATAAAGAAGGATCTGATTAAGGATTGTATGCCACGTGTCCTGTTTCATACGTTGCCATTTGTCCTCGTATGATCGCAAGAAAACCCACGAACGTCCTTCGTAAAGCTCCTCCAGAATCCTTCCAAGCGTTCCTTAACGGCTGGCTTCATTCATTCTCAATCGATACCTTTCAATTACCATTCAATTTCTGAAACTTTAACTGCCCATAGAAATTTCAATCGACCATCGTCTCTAGAGTTCCCCCAATATTTAGGGGTTCAAATTCATAACCTGGAGATCGTTTTCTGGCTTTCAGCGGTTCTTTTATGTGAAGACGGATAACTTGGAGATCATTTTCTGCCTTGATTTACGCTTGCGATTCTCGGTGATCGGAAATCCTTTTCCCCATGCCACTGGTCTTCTTTCACATTCTTTAGTTGTTTCTCATGTTTTTTGATGCCATGAATTTAGCTATAGTTTGCTATTGAGTAAGTGAGAATGTCTAATTCTTATTGATTTACAAGAGAACAATGATCCGTATTATATAATATAGTGGTTGCCTATGATGAGCTTTTTCTTTTTGCACTCCAGTTGCTCGATGGAATGTCTTGAGGTTCTTTATTGGGACGTCTTTTATATTTATTTTATGATTTGTTAACTGTTATTGGTCTTTTATTGTATTCTGTGTCTCTCGCTTAAGAACATGTTTATGCATATGCTATATTTTACTTTTGGGTTGAGGGTGGGCACTAATGTTGATATATGAGTGATTTAATTGGTGTTATTGTGGTGTTATTTCAGGTTCTTCATTTGAATTTTGTTTCTTAAATATATTGTTCAAATTGTGGTGCGCATATATGTTGAGATGTTCTGGGTTATTTCAGGTTACTACTTGGGTTTTAGTTTCTTCAGTGTGCTATTTGTATTGTGGCGTGCCTGTACGTTGGAAAACTTTCTGCTGGGTTATTACGAAATTTAAAGGTAATACTTTGGTCTTTTTCTTTTCTTTTTGATATTTGTTCATGCAACAATTTGTGAAATACGTTCTACACCCGAACTGATGTGTTTGCATTGTATAGACCAAAAGTTCCTATATATATTCGAACTTGTATTAGGCAAAAGAGTATTTGTTTTGGACGAATTAGTTGCATATTTGAGTGATGAGTCCTTTTGAATTTTTTTTGAGTAAATAATATGATTCCAATTTTAGTTTCACTTCTCTTTGGTTATGTGCTTTTAATTGACTTTTTCTTTTTCTGTTAGAAGCAAATTCAATATAAACAAACATATTTGTCATCTATCTTAGTCATTGGTTGTATGCATTTCTTGGAAGCCAGCAATTGTGATTTATTTTTGTTATGTTATTTTACATGCTGAGCTCTATTAAGTCTATATTATTTATGTTGTTGGTACAAGTTATTCTCTCTTTCTTTTACATCATCTCTACGTTTCTATGCCGTTGCTACGTGATTCATTCATGGTGTTAAAGAATTTTTTCTTCAAATGTTCCGGTGTATCAATATCTCATGCATTGTTTACTGTCTTTTGATTTACTCATTGTTGATGCATTGTTCGATTATGATATTACAAGGAAATTTAGGACAAGCCTTCTATTCTCGGTGTTACTTTAGGCTACACATATACTCTACAAATGCATGTAAGTACAAGTACAGAACATACAAGATAAAAGAAAACTTTTTTTAGAGTCTATATGGAAAATAATAGCAACATTTTCAATATGTCTACACTCAAATCACCAACACACGGCCACCTTATGGCCTGCAAGAAAAAATCTATATGGTACAAGTTCAGTTTGACTAAGCTTCCACTTAGGATCTTATACATGAAGACCTTTTATACAACATGACTCATACCCATGACAAAATTATGCAGCATCAATACACACATGATCCATTTATATATCTTCTACAGTTGAAGTGAAATATATGTATGTTGTTTTGGTGGGATGGAAGTCTTTTGGGGCCGTGCTTATGGATTAATGTATTTTTTGTGTTTTCTCTTTGTAGGTCTCTCTTGATTTGTTGTGGAATTGTTGTGGGCTTGCTCTTTGTGAGTATTCTTTATTGGCATTTTAGATAGACACTCTCATGGTTAATTGTATTGTGTTATATCTTTTATTTGTGACCACATAGTATCATTTGTTCTAAGTTATGTCAGTTTGTTTTCCTGATTTGTAGGAGTTTGCTACAGCTAGCATCCTATGATTGTTTTTTATCAGCTTCTATGTGTTCTGATTAAGTTTTTAATTAAGTTAATCTATGTACCATGTTAATGTTTGCTCCATATTACTAATAGGGTTGTATGTGATGGTTTTTGTATGCAGGTCTGCTACTAGAGTCTTTGTGAGTATAATTATTTTGCTTCCTGTGATTTATTATTCACTTTTAGAGTTTAGTAATATATGTAGTAGTTGTTTTAGCTGTTGTAGGCATTGTTTTTAAGTGTTATGGTTAGTTTTCACTTCTATTTATTACTATGTTGGTGTTGGCTGTTGTCTTTATTTGCGGTTTCTTCCAACACTCAACTTATTCTGTTGTTAGTCCTTTAGCTTTATTTCGTGCTACACCTTCGTTCCTTTAGCTTTATTTCTCGCTGCACATTCGTTCCTTCTGTTTATTTTAATGATATGCATGTTAGGCCTTACCTGAGTGTTTGGCTTCTATTTTAACGTTGTTACATATTTTTTATATTTACGTTTTTTTATGTTGCGTTATAACAATACAATAGTTTTGTGTATTCGCATTATCCCGCGGCAACACGGAGTTAGCAAATCTTGTTAATTAACTAACTAGCTTTAGAACTCTTAGCATTTAAATTCAATTTTTCCGAGGTCATAAAAGAGTAAAACAATCTGTTGTTTTGTTTCTTTCTTTTATTGCTTTTTTGGCTCTAGATTAATTAGAAGTCAAACTATAAAGTGTGACCAACATATTTTCCATGTTGTTGTTCTTTATCAAGTTGTAAGGCATTAAATTGGCAATCTTGTAATTTTGTAAGACATTAATGATATATGTGTTTCGGTTTATGGAGAGAAACACTTCAATAAACTTTTTAATCTGCTTGTACTTATTAATTGGACCCAACATTTTTCATATACAATACAACAAGCACAACTAAATTCTTTTATACACGATCACGGTTATTCTTTACTTAATTTTAATGTCTTCTTTCTTTATTCTCTAAAAGTTTTTGCTGAAGTCATTTACATAGCAAATCCACCGTATCTAATTTCTTATGTTATGTTTGGGTTAAACTAATTGTATGTCACCCCCGTGTATCACACGGGTTACAAACCTAGTATATTAACAAAACACATTCAAACCACCTACTCACAGTTCACTGTACTTCCCTTAGGCCAACAGAAAATAACTACTCCATTAAATGCTCCAATAGCATTAAGCCATCTCATTTGCGATGTGTGTATATGTTATACAAGCGTCTCTCTACATTCACCCGACCTCATTTCTTTCTCTCTCTTTATTTCTTCAACCGATCCTTCTCATAATCTCCACTATCTCTCTTGACCACGTCTATTTCTCCTCACATCATTCTCTATCTCCGCCATCTACCTTTCATCACCGATCAAAACCGCCAGAGAAAAGTGATTTTCCGTCACTGTTCTGCACCGCCACAAACTCAGGTCTTTGGCCTCCTTCAAAAGATCTCGAAACCGTCAATGATAACTTCCAGATACTGAAATCGATGACCTGATGGTGGTTTGTTTATGCTATGTTGACTAATGTAACCGATGATGGAGGTTTCTGGTGTTTTTTCATGGTTCAGTTTAGGGTAAGACGCCGCTGGAGATGCGATTAGGGTTTCGATATGCATGCGACGATCTGTTTGGGTGCGTCTTTGTCTCTCATCTTATGGTTTGATTACGCGGCCGGGGTGTCGCAAACTTTGATAAATCTCAATTCCGTCATTAATTTTTTTTTTGGTTTGTTGCATGTTTGATTTGGGGGATTGTGGTTGCTAATTGTTGGTAAACTGAGATAATTGGTAGATTTAGCTTCTCAGTTTTATATTATTCTATGAGTGATAAAAATCAATAGCTTATTTGGTCGTTTCTTATGTGTATAGTATACATTGGCTATGATTTTCGTTTGTTGGAACTTGAATCTGTTTTTTTGTCATCCTTTATTCTTCAAATTCATTACATGGCTGCATTTAATAAAATTTTGACACGTTTTGCTTGATGGAGATGAGCACAACCCAAATGGACCTGTTTTGGTGATTCATATCATTTAAAATCTGTTGTGCTCCCAACTGTTATCCAACCCAATAACCTCATACAACTGTTACAGGTATATATGCTTATGTAAGGGCTTCATATTTATTGCTTTGAGTTTAGTGAGTATTATTATGCCACTCATCGTGATTCTTTGTTCTTTTGCAGGCTGTTATTATGCTTTCTAAGAGTGAATTTTTTCAGTTTACATAAATATTAACCAAAATTAAATAAAGCAATAATAACTAGATACTAACTCAGTTAATGTCTTTTGGTGGTCTATGCATCTAATATTGGTTTGGTGAGTAATGACCTTAAAGTCATCTGTTTGTGTGTGTTAATGGGTTTGTATTTATAATAGATTAAATAGGTATTTCAATCGTGTCTTGGCAATGTATTTTTTTATAATCGTCTTACTTGGTTGTTCAGTGATAGCATACATGGAACCAAAGATAAAGTTAAGATATGAGGGTATGAGACTACCAAGTAGTTATCTTATTGATTACCTAGGTTGCTCCAAATTTAGTGAAAATTATACCGAACAAATATATGATGTACAAAATTATTTTTTTCTTTTATGCCACTGCTAATGTATAGATCTCATCTTCTTCCTTTTGTTAAATACTTTAATACTTTACTGATACATGGTAAAATGAAATTTAAAGTTACAGGTGCTGTACTAATTAACCTTATCTTCTTAGGAAAAACATACAAAAATTATATATTAGTTGTTCTCCACATCTTAAAAAAATTAATTTTAATTTTTCTTATATTTAAATTTTCAAGTTCGACTATACTTATATTCTTCTTTTCGATTTTCCTTACATGACTTGCTGTTCTATCATTTTTATAAGAGTTGATGTGTTCCATTTTAACAATGTGATTTCTTATGTTTGAAGATCTGTGGACATTGTCTTCTTATTTGGTTGACGATTATGTTAAAAGGTTAGTCCGTCTTAAAACCATCTACTGTTAGCATGGTTCCCGTTATTGTTTCTGATATTTTATATGTTGTCTTTAAAGCATATAATCATATATTGTTACTATGGTCCATATTCATCTTTGTTTTTCCTGTCTTTTAGTTAGCTATCCTATAATTGCCTCATTCGTTAGTCTTCCCTAAAAATTTTGTTCTTGCCTATGGCCCTGTTTCTTGAATACTTTAAAGGCTGCATTACAATTAGTAATGAAACCACAGAGTTGCATCCATCATTTTCCTTTTAACATTTCATCGGCTGACAGCTTAACATTATTTTAAAAACATCAACATATCATTTTACAATGACTAAATTGAATATGTATTTTGCAATCGGCTAGATGTTTAACGGGCTATACACATAGAAAAATCTATGACCCACTATACATATAAGATTTTGGTTCCTTTGGTTTAATATACTGAATTTAATATGGATTTTGCTTTGGTTATAAATGGTATAGGTTTGGTTTGTTTTTCAGTTTAATCGGTTTGTGACCTCGAGTTGTATTTGAGGCCTCACAAAAAGGTGTCCGAATCACTCCTCCCGGTACTTTTAGAAGAAAAACGTCGAGTTGCGGCTAGATACGGATGGCCGTGTGATTTTTAGATGGTGGTCTTTGTATTTTTTTTTAGGACTTGGTAATATTTTTTATTTTAGGAGTTGGTAATTTTATATTTTTAGGACTTGGTAAATTTTTTTATTTTTAGGACTTTGTAAGTTTTTATTTTTAATCTAATGAATTGTTTTTTTTAATTTTATATTAAATTTTTAAGTCATAATTTTATTTGTAGATTAAAAAAATGAAAAAGAAAAACATTTAATTCATGACTAAACCATGTCTAGGCAAGTATACCCCCTATCAAATCATCAATTCTACATCAATCTTCTCTCTCCTGTTGGCATCACCTCATTGGTCAGAATTTGATGCCTAAGGCATGCGCTTAGGCAAGCATACCTCCCACCCTTATGGTCAGATGCTGGAACTCAGAGGATGATAATTAGGCGTCCTTATTTTCGTGGGTCACAAATAAATTGTTCTTTTATGTGTGTCATTTTATCGCTCATTTATGACACTGAATTGCTTTCTTGCCAATGTTAGCATGTTTTCTTTCTCCGTTAAAGTTGATAGTCTTTTAACGGTCTGATTCTGTGATGAAGCGAGAGTCTTTTTAGCTCAAAAAACGAGTCAACTCTGCGGCGAAGCGCGAGTTGATCCACTTGTGTTAATACATTACATAACTTCAAAAACTTTTTCAGTAAACTTTTGTCTAATATTAGTAGAACATTTTTTATAAGTCAAAGAATATAAAGGAACTTCAAAACCTTCTAATTTTTTTCCAAGAGGCAACCTATTTTCATTGATGATTGCTATTTTCCTTCTAGTTTAATGTTAATGTACCAGCTGTTAAAAAAATGTTAAGGTCAAAATAAAAATGTTATGATAAATTAGAACAATCAACATTATATAAAATAAGAAAGTAAAAGAAGGCTCAGATTAAAAGTGAATCATTATGGCGGTAACCGCTTAGATCCGCTCAGATTGTATACGGAACTCAAATGGGTTAACGATAACAATTTAAACACAGTGCTGCTGCCAAAACCACGAAAGTCTAAACCGTAAAGATGAAAATCATCATAGCCGAAATAAAACAACAATATGTTTTTGGAAACCCAAATGGGTTATAAAAAGTCTATCTCAGCAACACATAAATCTGGGATGCATGCAATAGACAGATAGCAAGCCGAGAAAAGCCCACGCACATAGTAGACGATGCCAACTTATTGGCTGAACAACACCTCATGAAATTACGTGGCACCATCTTACTAGCGGAAGGAATATGATGTCAAATTATGATTGGACCAAAAGATGCACACTAAAACTGTGAGAGGGTTGAGCAATTGTTTTTCTTATATATAATTGTACTCTTTAAGTAGTGGATACGTCGGTGTTATAGTGGTGATGTTGATATAATTAAGTATGTAAATAATAAAAATTTAAATAATAAGATTAATGTAGTTAAGTATGTAAATAATAAGTAATTTAAATAATAATAAATAATATTATTCATGCCAATAAAATAATCGCCCTTCAAATACTAATTAAGAAATAATATGATCAATAACAGATTTTTTATAATAATAATAAAAAATATAATATTAATAATATTTGATCTAATGTAACTTATCTAATGAAACGTTTTTATGAAATAAAGGTTGCATTAAACTTATTTTGTTGTAGGACGATTTAAAATAAATAGCAATACTATATATACTTAAAATGGAGAAAATAAAATGCTTGATTTAATGCTTGATTTTATGATGTTTTTTTTTAAATAAAATGATGTATAAAAAGTTATAATTGTTTAGAAAAATTTGTAAAGAACTTCAAAAAATCTAACAATTGTAAGTTATTTCAAATTTTACTTTTCGAGACCCTTTTTTACCATTTTTATGCATGAAAATTCCATCATTGGATCTAAATCAGATATGAATAATTACTTATCTTGATCAATGAGCCATAATCGTTCTTACACCTTGTACTTAAAATAGGTTTTGTATTTGAACTTTTACCAAAATAACTATATGACAAGAATTGAACTATTACCAAAATAACTATATGACAAGAAGGGTTTGATATGCAAACGAATCATTTTTAGAGCGACGTTACTTTTATTATTTTTGGCGCATGGTAAAATTATCTAACAAGATAGTTAAGTAAGGGTACTTGGACTTAATATAAATAACAAACAGCTATGAATGTCATAGCATATAGGTCCGGTGATGTTATTAGATTTCTACCACTGTCTATATTGATAAATGACCGAGACTTAAGCAAATACGAGTCTGTTGGACGAATATGTCTGAATAACAACATTTTGATGATATACCCATCGGGCACAAATAAAGAGTTTCATCATGAGCAACAAATAAATGTAGCATTTACAACGATTAAACATTTTTTTTTTGGAACGGCAATATAATATTAAAAAGACTCACAACGAAGCCAAGAAATTACATGAAAAGGAGGGGATTAATTTTCCACTTATTCCAACTAATGGAACACTTATCGTTTCTGATGGCGATCTAGACGAACCCGACCTGAGCCCGTCCGGAAGTCCAAGACCCGTCTCCATCGGGTTGAAGATTTTATCAATATTATATTTTAAATAGTTTATTTACTATTTAATACTTTCCTTATTAGATGTTATCTTGTTTTCCAAGTTTTTGTTTAACTATTTAAGAACTTTGTAATTCATTATTAGTTAGTTTTTGAAAGTTAATAATACGTATTATTTGGAGGCTATCCAAGTTCTTTCTAGAGCCGGTTCTTGGCATCTAGGTTTTCTTTGACATAGATCAAAGGTTTGCTATCCGCCACGCTATCAAGTGGTATCAGAGCCATGTCGGATCACCGTAGAAATCATCGTAGATTCGCCGCCTGAGGCAACGATGACTACTATCGTGACCCGAGGAGTGAGGAGATGGAGAGACTGCACCAAAGACTTCGGGAAGTGGAGTTACAGAATGAAGATCGATGGGAGTATCGTGAGGAAGAAACGGAATCCGAGTCCGTTGTAGGTGAAACCGAGCCTATATACGATGAAGACGGGATTATACCCAACATGGAAGAATGTTTGTCTATCCAAAAGTGTCTTGGTTGGATTACGATTCATGAAGAACGGGTAAAAGAAGCTGGCGATAATCATAAGTCGTCAATAGTTTCTTCGGTTCCGTCGAGGTATGTGGCTTTAAATAATTTCATAAAGGAAGTTCTTATTTGGACAAATAGTTCTACACCAATTTTAATTGAGTACCATCTTAATTTTGGGCATGCGACTCTTTGGAAATTGGAATCGAGTTGGGATGGAATGGCCGATTTGTAACTTACTGGGTTATTTGATGTGTATGTGAAGGCTATTGATAATCATCACACTAATGAAGATGTCGACCTTGCCATTGAAAAGGGTCTTGTAAGTGCACTTAGAATACAATTAGAATTCACTTCCACTTTGGTTAAATCCCTTGATGGACCTAATTTGTGGATGGAAACCCATCAGAAGTTGGCATTTAATGGTGATTCAAGGAATAATTTCGTTAATATTTTTTCCTATAATTTTGTGAAGATTGGAATCATCCAATTCGATATTTTTGGATTGTCTATAAACTTTAGGTTCCGGTTCGAATTTTTGGGGTATCCACAAGACTTGGGATTTCAAAATTTTATGATTAAATTACAAGATTTTGATAAGGATGGCATTGATTTTTTTAACGTTTTCAATACTCGAGGACAAGTCTTTTTTGAAGACGGGAAGAAGGGGAAGGAGGTAAGAGCACCCGGTAACCCGATAGACCCAGGACCCGCCGGTCCAAATGGTATGTACCTAAAGCCGTCTGAGATAACCCGTAATGTTCCGTTTGATCCCGGGGGTCAGATCCAACAATGAAACTCGAGGACGAGTTTTTTCGAAGAGGGGGAGAATGATGGCGATCTAGACGAACCCGACCTGAGCCCGTCCGGAAGTCCAAGACCCGTCTCCATCGGGTTGAAGATTTTATCAATATTTTATTTTAAATAGTTTATTTACTATTTAATACTTTCCTTATTAGATGTTATCTTGTTTTCCAAGTTTTTGTTTAACTATTTAAGAACTTTGTAATTCATTATTAATTAGTTTTTGAAAGTTAATAATACGTATTATTTGGAGGCTATCCAAGTTCTTTCTAGAGCCGGTTCTTGGCATCTAGGTTTTCTTTGACATAGATCAAAGGTTTGCTATCCGCCACGCTATCAGTTTCTAGAACAAAACCATGTAAAAGAATTAAGCTTCACTGAATCAAAAATACTACCGTTCCTATTTTTAGAAGGATGGTATATGGCCAGATTTATGGTTTTCCATATAGACCACCACCAAATGAAGAAGATCGCAATCACCACATCTTTCTTCTTGTTCGACATCTTTAGATTATCCAAACAATCTAGCAGGTCTCTCGGATTGGAACAAGAAACAATACCCAAGTCGAGCTCCTTTTTGATTTTATCAAACGAGTAGCAAATCTCTAGTAGTGGAAGTCTCAATGTTTAAAAACATTGATGTTAATTCTGTTGATTCAGATCATGACTTAAAGGTCACAACTAGGGGTGACATCGGGCTTTCTTCAGGGACGTCTTTTTCGAGCATATCAGTTACAGGGGGATTGATAAATACGCAAGTCAAAATTTTAAAGCTGGAACACGTTCATGTTTCCAACTTTTCGTGTCTTGACTACGTAGGTCTAGTAAATGAAAAAGTTTCAGAAAAAGAGTCTAGTTGGCATTACAAAGATCCACGTGTAAATATTTCAAGGACCATTCTCTTTAATCAGTTGTGCAAATGGACCGAATTCTTCCATATTGATTTAAGTGTTGATCAATTCAATCAAGTAATACACAAAAACATATAATGTGAGGACATACCGGTAGGGATTGAGATTATAGATGACGATGATGATGCCATAGCCATGATGTTCCTCTTCCCTTTAAATGTCTTCTATTGATGGATTTTGTGACTATAGAGAATAGTGTATGTAGTGGTGTTGTTTATGTTCTGTAGTCATATATTTATAAGACATCAAAGGGCAAGAGACCTTTCATATTATGTCATTATTCCCATCAAATAATGACTATATTAATAAGGACTTTATGTCATACATAAATAAGGACTTTATATGACTTTATATCATTTTGGCAATTATTAATAAATGATCCCAAAGGACACATTCATGTAGGTATATTTCCAACATTCTCCCACTTCTCCCACTTGTCCGAGTGATCATTTATGATGAGCATTTCTAAAGTTTGGCCAAGTTAATAACACTCATCAGATTTCGAATTTAAAACTGTAGTAGAAAAATACAGTCACTGAGTTATTCTAAACTCAAGACCCCCATTAATCATACTGCAATCGCAAAACGAACATAAGATATTAAGGACCAAAATGACTAGATTGATGCCCTTAACGTTGATTTATATGTAAAACTGTCTATATGTCACTTAGGCATGCATAACATATTCAGAGACAAAATAAATCAAAACTGATGAGGAATAATTAATAATTAGTTATTCATATTATGACATGATCGGTCATTAGTAAACCTCGTCTTTATTATGAGCTCTTAGAAAAGACTTATGAGGATAGACCTTAAGTTATAGGATCCTTAAGCATATCATGAATGTTTTCAATACAAGGACTTAGTTTCCTCTACTTGTTCTTAAATGAATAATAATCTTGTATCGAAAATTTAATGCAGCTCCTCTCAAAACTGTTACTGTTTTAAGAGATTACGATAGCTGACTTTATCACAATAAGTCTTCAATATGTTATATATGGAGTTACGGAATTATTAGTCTATTGATAAATTTACCAACAACATCTAGTGACAAACATATCATGTCATAATAACTTAGGTTGTTGTTATCAGTTTCTTATGACTCATCCATGATCCATGAGATAAATCTGTCCGCAGACATAAGGATATACCCCTGAGTTGACATTTAATATCCTTTGAATACAATAAAGTCAAAATTTAGAGATAGATCAACTATTTTAAGTTTCTCACTTCTTCTATAGTTTAAATTTTATAGTCTTTCGTTTCTTATAGATATTGAAATGCCATCTTAAATGCTTTATGATACACTAAACTTAGGAAATGATTTTCATCATTTCTTAGTATTTCAGCAATGAAGGCAATATCTTAAAACGAGTATAGACTTGAACATAAGATTTGAACCTTTATTAGTAATCTCCTTTAGTTACTAGAGTTACAAATAAAGAGCAACGTTGCATGTTGTAATGTGTTCAACACATGGTTAAATCTAATAAGACTTAATTAATGTCTTATTAGTTTGATCTTGATGTATTTTGATGCTTATTGTATAAGAAGCATCTTCAAGACTTTAATGTCAAAATTATGCGAAAATAAGTCGCTTTGACTCATGCAACAAAACTAACATATTACTTGCCTAAAAATAATGTATATATAAGGGCAAGTATTGTATTAGTTGCTCCCACTCATCTTAAGGTAGGCCCAATTTATCCACTTATTCTTGATGAAGAATTGTTACATTTATAGCTTCATCAAATTTTAAATTCACTTGTAAATTTGCTTATATTAACCCTTTATATTTACTCATCTTAAAGACTAAGTGTTCTTTAACTTTCAGGCTTGAAACCTTAAGTTTAGTTTATGAACATGTCTTCATGTTAAGTGAGTATTAAGGAAAGATATCTTATAAGGCCGTTAAATGTCACTCGTAATTATGAGTGAGTAATAAGGACAATGATTATCTCTCAGAGAACCCTTTAGAAAAGGAATTCTTAACTTGTTAATCGCCTTTAGGAAAACAACAATTTATAACGTTTAATTTCTCCTTTCGGATTTCAGTTTAGCTATGGAAAACTAAACTTCTAACGTTATTTTGATTTAGGGAGTTAAGCTCATTAATAATAGCTTTATTCCATCAGATGAGTTGATTGATTTCTAATAATGGCTCTTAAATCAGAGATACGATTAGTAATCTTTCCAATATCCATGTAAGCTTTATTAAGGTAGGTTCATAATCATCAAAGTTAATAGGAAACTTCATACCTTGATGACCTACTAAGCTGGATCTAACGAGTTGAAGCAGAACATTAATAGTTTCATAGATTTCCTCTTGAGCATTTAAGTCAGGTATATTAGGAGTAACATTATTTCTAAGTGTGTGGAAGTGGATCAGTGTTATAGTAGCGTGGTGTACAAGAGGTGTAATCGGAGTTAAATTCAGAGTTAAATTTAACTTTGTCTCTCCCCCCGCCTCTTGTACTTTTAGGTAAGTCATGAGTAAGGACTTTTCACTGCTCCCACTGACCTCAGAAGAGAAGTCATTGATAAGGACTTTGATTTCTCCCACTAATCTTAGAATTTCTTAGGAACTTGGTATGCAACATGCTTAGTGTTGAGGATTTTTAAGGTTTAATTGCGGCTAATAACTAATCATATGGTTTATACTTAGTTTCCTTCATGTCCGAATTTCAGAAGGAATTTTAGGGACATATTAGGTAACCTTGTTTAGCATATGAGTTGTTGTTTTTAGAGCCTTGGTATATAGAAATAGATGTATAACTTAGATGACATATTTATTATCATGTTTATAAGGATACTTAGATGCATAACTTAATAATGTATCTTTAGAAGTACCATACATGATCTACTGGTTCACACTAGTATGATCCTAATGGATTTGAGAGTGTTACCATAATTTGTATGTCAATCTTAGTATTTAATCTATTAAATCTAATCTCACAACCTTTTATTTTATGGTTAAGTTGATTTTCAACTTCGTCCTTAAAAGCTTTAAGGTGAGAAATATGTTCCTCCTTAATTAAGTACAAGAATAAATAATCAGTTATGTGAGTGATAAATGACTTATGCCCGGATATTCCATTTTGGTATAAGATCCACTAATTTGTTTGAGTTTTGGTAAGTTAGAACTCTTAGTGGAACCTTGTATATATTCCTTTAACACATGTATTCTCTTTGTTACATTCTCACTTTATGTGATAACAAAGATTATGAACGTGAATTATCTAGTTAAAGATGTCAATCCATTGGAACACAACTAAACAATTATAACCAACAACTATGAGAGTTTAAGATAACAGTGACTTTGTCATAGCCATATGAAACCTTATAACCGTCAATGTCTTACTTTAGTAATGATACTAAGTTCCAAGTGATGTTGGATCATAATGAGGTATCATAAAGTGTACGTAATACAAAGATAGATTTTCATGGTTTATACAACTTTGACATTGTCACTAACTCTCATTTTAGTTGTTCTTTTGGTTTATTTATGGTGTATGGATCGTAAGAAAACTTCTATGAGACTAGATTTTAGATCATTTACGTGTTAATTTGAAAATTAATGGGCACAATTATCATTATTGATTATTCTTTGTTAGCCAGTTGTTCTATTGGGAACTTAGAACTGGAAGTTTGCTTGTATTTTATTTTAGAAATTAGAACTATCCTCTTTATTTAAATTATTTTTCATTTTATAAGGGTTAATGATAATGAGGTGAACAAATCTGCTTTTCTAGTTTAAGGCATTATTTATCTTTTATGCACAATGTTGTCACACACTCGCTTTACTTTGGTACTTGTGAGTGATGATTGATTTTAAAATGTTTAATTGTGCTAAGAAAGATTTCATTGTAAAATGCACTAGAATAACTATAATTTGAAACATGTCTGAGCCCTTAAGGATCATGTTTTCAATTATTATGATATGTTCACTAAATCATCAACCTAATTCATACTTTGTACTAAGCATAATTAGATGTAAAGTGTTTGCATACATTTAAGAAGTTCATTTGAATTTTTGTTACTCACTCAATGTTTAGATTAGGATATCTAAAACATCTCTCCTGATTTTGATATTTAGGGAATCTTGATCATCATAAGAGACATTTGACTTTACTCGTTTATAATGCCCTAACTGTAATATACTTATATGGTAAGGCAATGAGAGTCTTTTGTCATAACAGATAATCAAGATCATTATGATAAGAGGAAAACTTTTATGAAAACATTTAGTGATTGTAAATCTAGAGTGGATAATTTATGGAGATTAAAGGTTATATTAGTTTGAAAGAAAGATCTAAGAGTGACTATATAGGGTACTTAAAAAAACTAAGGCACAATGATTATGATAAACTAAGGCATAATAGAAATGTACTATCATAAACTAAGCCATGATAATAATACATTATGATGAACTAAGGCATAATAGAATGCATAATCATAAATTAAGGCATAGTAATAAGGCACAAAGTTTTAAAACAAAAGAAGATGTGACATATTCTGTTATAACACCAAAATAACAAACTAATTAGGTTCTACTTAAATGAATCGGCTTTCGCTTTGGTTACTTGCCTATCACCTAAGCATTATGAACAAATTGAATATAAATTTCTATTTGAACATTGGCTTCGCTTTGGCTATGACCAATACTCAAATGTTATGAGACAAATTTAGTATAAAGTTCTACTCAAATATTGGCTTCGCTTTGGCTATGACCAATATTCAAGTATTATGAACAAAGTATATATAAGGTTCTGCCTGAACATTGGCTTCGCTTTGGCTATGACCAATATTCAGGCATTTTGAACAATTTTAAATGTAAAGTTCTATTTGAACATTGGCTTCGCTTTGGCTATGACCAATATTGAAATGTTATGAACAAATTAAGTATAAAGTTCTACTCAAACATTGGCTTCGCTTTGGCTATGACCAATATTCAAGTATTATGAACAAAGTGAATATAACGTTCTATTTGAACATTGGCTTCGCTTTGGCTGTGACCAATATTCAAATATTACGAACACATCAAATATAAGGTTCTACTTGAACATTGGCTTCGCTTTGGCTATGACCAATATTCAAGTATTATGAACATGCTTTAAGAGATAATTTATGACATATAAGTACAACACATCTCCTTTGGATAGAAATGCAATATTATATGTAATTTAGCCTAAAGTATTCATGTGTATTACTAAATAATTGGCCTTTGGGTTCACTAATTAACAACACACATGACTACTATAAATGATAGCATTAAGCTTCAATATAGAAACCAAAATAAATTCCATTGAAGTTACAGTTACGTATTTAAGTGTATGATTAATACAAAAGTTCTAATAAATAACACTTATGAATACATTAATAGTCTCAAATAAATATATATGTAGCATACATATGTAATCATATACCACAAATACTACATTTATAAAACAAACGTAGATAAATATAATATTTATCAAAACATATGGAATTTCGATATTTGTAGAATTTCAATTCACATGGCATCATAAACAAAATTAATAATGACACTGACAATTTAGTCAAAAAGTAAAATTTATAACTAAATTTGTGCAGATAATAGATGCGAAAATATCACCATGTTGTACGATAAATTATTATTAACAATTCTAAAAGACTAAAACAATCAGATTCCACTGATGAATATTTTGCGCATGGCTTCAAACGATGAAATTCCTAATATTAGTGAAACCAGTTATAAACATATATATATATTGTTTTGGTTTCGGTTGAAATCACAAAGTAAATAAAGTGATTACAAGATTGAATTGAAATAATCAACATTGCTCTGATACCACATGTTGATCAATTTAATCAAGTAATACACAAAAAACATATAATGTGAGGACATACCGGTAAGGGATTGAGATTATAGATGACGATGATGATTCCATAACCATGATGTTCCTCTTCCCTTTAAATGTCTTCTATTGATGGATTTTGTGACTATAGAGAATAGTGTATGTAGTGGTGTTGTTTATGTTCTGTAGTCATATATTTATAAGACATCAAAGGGCAAGAGACCTTTCATATTATGTCATTATTCCCATCAAATAGTGACTATATTAATAAGGACTTTATGTCATACATAAATAAGGACTTTATATGACTTTATATCATTTTGGCAATTATTAATAAATGATCCCAAATGACACATTCATGTAGGTATATTTCCAACATTAAGGATATGAAGAACAACTGATAACAATAGCATTCGGTTAACTGATGCATTTAAGGCCCGGATTAAAATTTCAAGTAGCATAAATAGTTCGGCTACCCACAGTTCAAGCGGGAGTGTGAAGGTACCGGATGTCGATTAGGCCGCTTTGCATCAGTGGTATAGTATAGTAGGTCTATGGGCTAGCTTGAGAGGTGGTTCTCTTTTTGTTTACTTTCGGCCTCTTTTTTTTTTTTTTTTGCTTTGTTTCGTGTGGTTTTTTTTTCATCAATTTCTTTTTTGTTTGACATGTTGGTTTTTATGGGCAGGTCTTTTAAATCGGTTTGTATCTTTGGATCGACGTGTCTAGCTTCTTACTAAAGATAAGAGAGAGATATTTATTTCTATAATAATTCAATCACAGGTGTAATTGACTATTACTATATATGGTTAGCACTCACAATCAGATTGCTTCAAATCAGCCAACCAGTTGAGTAAAACCATTCATTGTTATGGGCCAAAGAAGTAGTTGATCACTCAATCTCAAGTCAAGAAACACATCCACTGTGTGTGTTCAATAATGGCAGCCATCAGCTACTGTAGCTTATGATTTGATATTTATATGTAATACACAGAAAGCAACCAGAATCTATGCATCTAATTCAAAGTGGCTCACATATTTAAGTCAAAGGGTTGGTTAGTTTCCAAGAGTAGTTGATGATCGTAGGCCAATATTATATGTATATAGATTTTGTTATCTTGTAAAAATCCTATTTTATTGTAGAATGACATTATATTCACTAATTAAAACGAGATCATATCTAATAATAGTTGAGATTTAATGATAACGTTTTGATATCATATATGGATGTGATTGTTTCGGGTGTACTGTTTAAAAATAGGGAAATTGATCGGTGGGATTGTTTAATATTGGGGAAGTTCGTGGAATCAACCTAATCCATGTGATATGTGATATTGAATCTAGGCTACACAATTAAATAATTAGGTAAACATATCTGATTAGTTGATAAATAACAACGATAGAGGTGTTAATCGAATCGAATTCGCATTATTTTCAATTTTGAACTTTTAAAACTAAATTCGAATTCGAATAAAACCAGTCAAATGCGAATCGAATAATCATAGTCGAATTCAAATCTATTCGTATGAATATGAATAAGAGAAATATTTTTTTGATTAAATTAATATATATAACTTTTTCAATAACTTCTTTTATAACAATCCAAAAATAACTTCAAAATCCTATATGTCCAAAACGATAAGTCCTAAGTATCCCCAAACAAGTCCAAAACAATAACGGAATTAATGACAATTCAAGTATGAAATTACCAGATAAAAAAAACAAAAACAACTCTAAGTTTGCCAACCAGCATCTCCAAACAGCCCTCAAAACATGGCCTCCAATGTACAGGCGTCGAAGGAGATTGGACTTTGAAGAAATGAGTAGCGAGTTAGCGACTAGCGAGAGACGAAAGTCGACATATGACTTAATTTTATGGGTTATTTTAATGAGTGTCCTCAATTCTTCATTGTGGACCATTTTTTTCATTTTTAGTTATGTTAAATATATGGTGAGCCCAATACTAAATTATTTTATAAATAACACACGCACATACACACACACACACACACATATATATATATATATATATATATATAGGGTGAGGTTCATTGTAGACACCCCCATAAGTGTAGACAGGTAGACACCCTATTTCACATGTGAAATTACTTTATTTCACATGTGTTTTCACATGTGAAATTTTCTGAACAATGAGAAAAAGGAAAAAGAAGAAAAAAGAAATTAATCATAACCATTAGATCAAGAGATCTAATGGTGAAAAAGGGTGTCTACCTGTCTACACTTATGGGGGTGTCTACAATGAACTTTTCACTATATATATATATATATATATATATATATATATATATATATACGTATTATTCGAATCGAATCGAATTTGAAAAATCAAATTCTGAATTTGATTCGAATTCGACTTAATTAATCGAATCGAATCATGTGGTGTTAAACTTTAACACCGCCACGTAGGCGTCACGTCATTGTTAACACCACATAACATATGCGGGGGATACTCCATGTGGTGTTAAACTATTTTTTATTAATTTTTTTCTTTTTATTTTCGAATTATTTTATTGACTACAAATTTGTTTTTTTTATCATCTTCGAAAATAGAAAATAGAAAATAATTAAATAATTATTTAAAATTAAAAAAAAACACTACAAATACATTTCTTAAAAAGGATAAAACCTACAAATACTTGATAAAAAAATAAAACATACAAATACTTGATAAAATAATCAATGTGATCGCTCGTAGATATCTTCGATCAAGTTCGCCTTCAATTGGTTATGGATGTCTCGATTTCTTATTTCTTTACGAATTGTCCGTTTGCGATCCTCGTCGATTTATTCATACGCCGTATCCAACTCCTCCTCGTGAAATTGGTAAATTGTGGCACCCTGGTCCTCGAGAATCATGTTTGTAAAATTATACAACCACGCATAACGTTTGCGATTTTGTCTCGACGCCACATACGAGCGGGGTGAGCTATGATATGCCATTTATCCTTCAAATCGCCAAATGTACGCTCTATGTCTTTACGAGCCATAGTGTGAGCTTTCGTGTAAACCCTGCGTCTTTCTCCGATGGGAGTCGTAAACCCTTTCATAATCGTAGAGTATTCGGGATAAATCCCGTCTCCCAAATAATATCCCCGCTTATACGTGTCACACCCCAAAAATCCCACGCGCGACAACGCGCCGCAGGGAGCGTGACAAACCAGGATCGAACACATTAGCCATACGAACAGTCTATATGCAATGTAAAAGTAAAACCAGAGTAAATGCGGTTACTAAATGCGGAAGCGTAAATCAACAAAGTTGTAATAATTATTCAAGCGCCAAAACATGCGCAAACCAAAACTTTATAAGTTTGATAAATAATAAGTCTATGATGCATGCATAGTAATTGTAATCCTTATGTGGTGCATCCTAGCTCGTGGCAGATAATCCAGTTTAGTGACCTGAGATATAACATGCTAAAGTGTCAACACAAAGGTTGGTGAGTTCACAGGTTTAATCAGTTCAACAGTTTAACGGTTCAGAAAAATCCAGATAATATATCAATAGTTAGCTAGACTATTTTCAAGAAATCAGTGCACGTTTGACTAGATCAACTAGCTATCCAGTTACTGAAGCTCGACAAGTTCAATTGTGCCTCGTTAAGACTAAGAAGTTTATAACACCCGTTCGATATCCAATCGTGTCAGAGCGACTGACCCGGGTGGGGTTGTCAAACCCAGTAGATCTACTAAATAAGTTCCCGCTGATGTCACATTGACAGTAACTATAAAGTGAGGGCTTTATATTAAGTGTGCCACTATCATTCAGGTGATATATATCTAGCAGTTCAAGTGTTTGCATGTTAATCTCCCCCAACAGGATTAAAATAAGTAAAATGGGGCCGTGAAACTCACCTTAGGTTGCTCGGCAAAGTTTCCAGACAAACAGTTAATTCAAATAGCAAGAACGAGTCTTGTGCAAGCAATCAATCACCTAACGAGCATACGAGTATAAGTGGGTGTTCTAAACTATTAAATCTAACGTAAACGATAAAAACGAGGAATCGTGAAGTCCGGAATAAGTCGAGGATGGCACGTGTGCCAAATCCGAGCGATTATCGAAATAACGCGAGAAAATCCAATATATAACTTATATATATATTTTCTAAGTAAATACATATATATTATATATATATTAAATAAATGATCAAGTGACGTTGATAATAAAGTTTTTAACAAGTTATGTATATATATTCATAAATATGTTAAATCCAATGATTTAAATGTTAATTTTGAAAAGAAACAACAATTTATGGTGAATCATAATTCAAAATCGTGTGTTTTATGTTTCTAGTCAAAAACGCTTTTTAACAGTTTCCTTAAATCATTTAATGTTTACACAAAATATTATTTTGTTTCAATCCAACGTCTTGTATATATATATATAAAATAGTTTACACGATGAATATATATATATATATCTATTTATCCTTTTTAAATAAACCCAAAGTTTTATATCTATAAATATATATATACATGGATATTAGAAATCTATTTTTAATTAAAGATAACAAGTTACACATGTTTTATAAATCAAAATATGATTTACGAGTCCTAAGTATCATAGATATATTCCTACGGGTTTAAGACACGACAAGGAACAATTTCGGTACAAGTTCTAGTGATTAGATACTCAAGAGATGCGAAATAAAAATAAAAACAGCAACATGGAGGTCGCAAGGGTCGAACCCGCGACCTTCCACTCTCAGTCCTACGCCCTGACCACTCGGCCAACAGCCTGTTTGTGTTAGGAATTCGGAACAAAGCCTTTTATAAAGCAAGGGTGGCTAGAACGAGTATAAAAGGGAAAACAGGAAAATAAAACGCAGAGGCCGGGTTTAGAACCCGCGACCTCGACGTTACAGCCCAGCGCTTAAACCAGTTGTGCCAGCTTGGCGTCTGGTTTAGATTCAGTACCCAAAATATATAACCCGTACCCAGTCCCTGTCATCTTCTTCACCCATTAACTCAGCCTCGCCGGAACCCTAATCCGGTGGCCGGAAAATCGTAAAACACAAAAAAACAATCCCAGAACATGCGATTAACATAGGGGACGAGTTACCTTGAGTCAGAGATGAGATACGAGAAGTTTTTGATGCCGAACCGAACCCGAAAGCTTGAACGCGAACACGGAGTGTCGTCACGAAACTTGAATCTGATTACTCCTAGACGCTCGTTGGGAACTCGCGATCACTGTGGAGTGTTCGTTGATGTTCGTTGATGATGATTTGGCCGGAATTTTGTAACTCACAGTGGTGTTTTGGTGGGTTTTCTTTGCCGAAAAAAAACAGAGAACGAGAGAGAGCGAGAGAGGTAACGGGAGGCTGTAATTATGAAGTTGCCAATTGAACTTGATAGTTAAAGCTGGCCAAATGATCAGTCCTTCAACGTATCCGATTGGAGATTAATTATCGAATTCATTCTTGGGAGCGTGGGTGTTCGACGGTTTCACGATGATTTAAATTAGACTTTTGCCTATTGGCAAAAACAGTCCCTCCAGGTAATACTATATAGGCTTATAGAATTGGGAAGTTACAAGACGACCCCCTGGGACTTTATATAGCTCAAAGAAAGTTTACGAAATAACGAACCCGGTCCTCCAAGGGTTATGAGCACTAACGTCATCTAACGGAGGTTAACGGAAAATATTCCTTACGACGGATATACGAAGAACGTCAAAATATATAAAACGTATAACGTTTATAAGAAAATATAAACTTAAATGACTACATAAAATCATAATTAATAATTCCACTTCTCCATTCAATTTCACATAAAATCATGGGTTTTAATTCTATAACTTATAAATAATTAAAATACATAACTCCATGATTAAAAACTTGTAATTAGAGTCTTTAAATTACATAAATCATAAATGTGATTAAATTATGTTTTATATATATATATATATTTATATTTATCACCTAAAATCATAAGATATAATTGCCACATAAAATGACGCAACGTTCACATGAGATAGTAACGTATGATTTACATAAAATCATAGAACAAGAATATCAAACGTCGAACTTAAGTGCATGCTCGTTGTGATTGATCACACAAAACCCTAATTGCTAAAGTCAACGCAGATAAGCACATAAATGTTCACACAACATTTAATACGTTTTACGTTCAGTTAATGCTAGAAAGTGACCTGAAAAGTCGGATTGTCACAATACGTGTTGCCACGTAGCTCAAACGAGGAATCGGGTTCACGTCCCTCAATGATATCATCCCAAATGGGTGATCGATCCAACACATTGATATCGTTGTTCGACCCAGCGACACCAAAATATTGATGTCAAATCCACATATCGTACGAAGCAACGACTTCGAGTATTATGGTTGGATGCCCATGATCACCTCGCATAAAATGACCCCACCAGGCGTTGGGACAATTCTTTCACTCACAATGGGTGTAGTCGTGTAGTCGATGCTACCGAGCATCCCACGAAAACCCCATTTCTGCTCGTGAAACTCGTACAATTATCTAATATCGCTAGCAGTGGGTCGGCGTAAATATTTTCTTCCATACAAGTTGTAAAGACCTAATTTTAAAACTACGTATGAGAATAAAACAAACATGGTATTTAAATTAAATTACTAAACAAATGTTGTACGATAAGTATTACCTTTACAAAACTTTTGAATGCACGTCCTAATAGTCCGATCGGACATCCTCAGATACTCGTCGAAGGAATCACCCATAACACCGTAAGCCATAACTCGAATTGCGGCCGTGCACTTTTGCAATGGAGTGAAACCGATCCTTCCTCTCGCGTCGCTTCTTTGCGGGAAACATAGATTCTCTCGTTCTAAATCGTTCACAATTCTTAAAACTAGTGAACATCGCATACGAAAACGTTGTTCGAATGCTCCTGCCGGGTAGACGCATGGATCGTTGAAATAGTCTCTAAGAAGACTCGTTTGCCCCATTTCACGGTTTTGATTTAGACGAGCTCTTCGGGTAAGCGTTTGTTGCGCTCGTCTATTTAGGCGACGTTGCTGATAATTCACCATCATTTGGAAAAACATATCCGCGACTTCGTCGGACGACGTGTCAGATGAATCGTTGGACGAGAGAAAGTCCATAGTAATTTTTGAGTAGAGAGTTGTGAGAGTTTGTTTTATAAATAATGTAGGAGTGTGAAAAATGAATTAAAAGTTTGATTTAAATAGAGGTAGAATTTTTTTTTTAATTAATGACCAACGGTCATTTTTTCGACCGTTTAACGGTCACAAACTTGAATTCGCAGACGACAAACATATGGCGAAGGAGCTCGGCGCCGCTATACAACGCGCGGGGGAGGGGGGGGACAGTGTTGGCGCCAGTTGGCGCCGTTAAAGGGGCTTATGGCGCCGGTTGGCGCTGGTATACAAGTTGCCCTTAGAAAACTTATCCATTAGAACCAAAAAGCAACCGAACAAAAAAGTTCGAGAACCTATTCATTAGAAAATCAACCGAACAAAACAGTTCGAAGAAAATAGTTAGTTCATCAATTGGAATATGCTCCACCGTTATCACGATGAAAACAAACCGAACAAAAACAAACCTTAAAGATATGTATGGAGAATGAACTCTAGAGGTTATCATTGTCGCCGTTAGTTGTTTGGTTGGAGAAGCCAGAGTCTTGGAGAAGGAAGCGTCATTTTTGAAGATTCACGTAATCTTCTAATTTGTTGATTAATATCTTTTTTTTTAAATAGAAGTGTACATGAGTAATTTCATGAGCACGAGATATATGCTTAGCAAAGAAATATATGTAAAAAGTTTTAGAATAAAAGATGATGAGCATAACTTAATTGTCGCTTAAGTCTTTTCACAGTCGTCGTAAAAAGTTTTAGATCTTTTAAGTCTTTTTGTCGGTTAGATCTTTTAAGTCTTTTCACATTCATCGTAGATACCGACACATATCAGCTAATTTTGACTTGAGAAGTCAAATAGCAATTATCCATTCCAAATTTGATAGCAACTAGATGTTTTAACCCGCGCGTTGCCGCGGGCCGATTTTATTACCGTTCCTTATTCGTTGCATCAAAATTTAAACGAACGTAAGTTTTATGGTGCTCAAGAGGCATGCGGCTTAAACAATTAGAGCCTAATTTTGACTAATAAAATGAATACATCCCTTGAATATTGCAACCATTCATGGCAAACTAAAAACATGCATAAAGTACGTAACAATTTTCATATTTACACAAAGCAACAATCTGTAGACCACTATAAAACCCTGCACACTAATTCAAATATTCTCGTAAAAAAAACATATCAAGGATGCAAACACATAGCCAAAGGCCTCCACTTTGACCAAGAAGATCAACTTGTTGATCCAACAACTACTACTACATATCTAATAGTTTATAAATGAGACAACCAATGAACAACATGCAAATGTAACAATTAATTAAGAAAACTTACAAAGACATACAATATAATCGCTGCAACTGAATGACAACCACACATAGCTGCAAATAAAAAGCTAAATTTAATCAATTTATTTCAGGACCAAAAAATAAATACAGAAGCAATTCCAATAAATCGGAAAGAAATATAGTCTGAATACATGAAAACAGGTGTCCAAATGTTGTAAATAGTAAAAACATTAAAATAACAACAAAGGCAACTGAAATTATATTTTGGCTAAATCAATCAGCCTTGGTTCTGCTATTGCACATTATGAGGCTGTTGATTTACCCTGGACACACAGATATACGAAGCCAAAAATCTATAAATCTTTAAAAAAAAAGGAGACAATCATATTAAAATAGATCTAAGATTAGTAAAAATCAAATTACCATAGGTACCAATAACATTTGTATCCTATACCAAATTCTGATTCCACTGAATCAATGTCGGCAAACTGTCGAATCAACATGGGCAATATTAGTAACTTCAATCTCATTATAATAAGGACCTATATAAATTACAAAGTATTCCATTAGCAATTTAACAAATTTTCCCAACGCAAACAATTAAACTGATAGTCCCAAGCTCGGGCTATTTTCATTTAAAAGTAAGAACCCCTAATTTATGAAATTTTTAAATGATTAATATGTTCTCATGCAAATAACATGGCATTCCATTATTCTCTCAACTCAGAAAATTAAACAGATAGCCCAAGGTCTAGGCAATTTCATTTAAAATTAAGAACATTTGAATCATGAAATTTTAAAGTGACACTTAATTTGAACATAAATACATACAATGATGCAAATGAACTTCCACGGCCAAGAACGAACAGAGAGAAGTACACTCCTCAACCTTAAGTCATTTACTAAAGTGTAGTTGAATTTTAAGCACCTGTCCTTGCTATAATATGAGGTTTCATGAAGCTATCGCTTGTAAAAACACCTGTATTCCCTCATGAAGATACAAAAGCTTGATTTCAGTTTGACAAAAAATCGCATGAAGTGATGAAACATGAATGACTATAAGAACAACAGCTACAAACAGACAAACCTATTAACCTAATGATCTCTTGCCAACAACATGAATAAAGATCAATCCCTCCCCTTAACACCTCCAATGTAAGCTTTATATGTAGATCTACATACCTAAATAGTCCAGAAGAGAAGAGCCTTCTGCTGTGAATAAAAAAACGGGGAAACAAACCTGCAAAAAAATAAATAAGTTTCGGAAGATAAACCCTTAACTCCGGTCGGATGAAGTGATAGAGTCGATACAACAATACTAAACAGTTGATATCAATAATTTTATGACAATAGCTCATGTGTCTCGATGATCAAACACATTAATTGTCATTTCACTGTTTCAACACACATACTCATTAACCCCATTTGCAATCTCTGTTAATAACCTGCAAATACAAATAGCAACAAACTAAAAACAATTATCCGTAGCAATAATTTCAAGGGAAAAGGTTTACAAATGAAAAAAAAAGTCAACAAACCTACAAAAATACAAAGGAATAATACGTGACAGAAGACATCTTAGAACCTTTTGGAGTCAAAATTAGGGCTTTATCATTTAAAAAAATAGAAAAAAAACCCTGCAAACAACCGCTCTACTCGTTCTCGAATTAGGTCAATTTGTAAAGACTCGTTCATGTCCCTCACTTGAATCGCTTGAAGGTTCTTTCTCACCGAATCGATTGAATCAATTTAAGATTTCACTTGAATCGCCTAAATGGCTAAATGTTCATCAATCAAACAACACACAAACATTATAAAGCTTATTTTTATATACCACACCCCTAATGTTTATAAATTGTAAGAAGGAGAAAAGAACAATGGACAGCTAACCTAAAGAAAAAGGCCAAAGAGTTACCTTAAATCAAACAGAGACCAACAACAGTAAAGTCGTAATTTATGGGTTCCCTCTAATTTGTGCGAGGGAGAGAGATGGAACAACCGTAAATTCGTAATCTAGATGGCAGCGTTGATGCTGGCTGATGAGCGGTTAAAATGTACACTTTATTTTATATAATTAATCACTCCCCATACACATCAAATTGTGCATAAAATATATTATTTTAATTAGGTTTTGGTATATAGCGTGTTGAGATGAAAATGAGCTTAAATGATGTATTACATGAAATACGAGTTATACCGAGCGATAGTTGGTCACTATACTTTGATGAATTGTTTGTGATTATTTATTTTTATTTGTTTGTTTAATATTCTGTAGGTTTCTAAATAAATGATGAGGATAATTGTGAAAAGGGAATTAAGATGGAGAAAAAAAAGAGAAGGTCACGTGCATGGTAATAAAGAAAGAAGGAAGTAACATGGAATTGGTCTTGGTCTTTGCCCAAGATGTGCTCAACGTAGCAGTAATCAAATAAAAGAAAAATCACGGTGGGCTAATTAATCATCATGTGGACCAATCCACATTTAGAGAAGGAAATAAATGTTTGGGCCGAGAATTTTGATGGGCTAAAAATAAAGGGCCGAACCAATTAAAATAGAGGATTAACATCCATGTGAGGTATATATTACGCAAGATCAGAGGGATACGAACGGAGAAGGTGGGTTACGAATTCGACACCCCTTCGGGGTTTGACGGCAGAAGAGAGGCGGACGGCTGGCTGAAGAAGCACGCATACGTCGAAGATCAAAGGGAGACTTCTTTTTAGTTTTATTTGTAACTGTGATTCAAGTTTATTAATACTTTGGTTGATTTTTGTGATGACTAATTTGGTGGTGACAACACTTATATTTTTCATTATGATTATTGGCTAATTTCTTTAACTGCTTTTGGTGATTGGTTGGTAAAATCGTTCTCTTCTTAACCGATTACTTAACTAGTTGTTTCGGAATCCTTGCAACCGTTGAACACCCGCATGCTAAATTGTTTAATTTAACTAGTAACCTAGGGTTTTAGTGGTCCACTGTTTATTGATCTAGCACTTTCTTGCGGCAGGACTAATCAGCCCATTAGGAACTTAGGTTATTAGGTCAAGGAAGCAATTGGGGGGCATGTCTATGTGTCACAGCTAAGTAATTAGGTTTTGCCTAGATCGGTAGTCAACCAGGATCCAAAAGTAGTTATCTTGTCTCATAAGTAATTTATTTAGTAATTTTAGTTAAGTTGCTAGTTTACTTCCAATTCAAGCAAAACAGCCAAGAGGCAATTTAGTTCAATTCATTAGATTAAATTAGTTTAGTTTTGTTCAGGTCAATCTAGGTTAGTGACAGTAATCTAGGTTTAGGTAGTTAATTTAGTTAGGTAGTTAAATTCTAAATCACTAGTGACCACTAACTCCCCTGGATTGATACCCTACTTACCCTATCTATAGGTTTAAGTTTAGGATTATTTGTAGCGGTCTCGACAACCGTTATCAAATTGGCGCCGCTGCCGGGGAGTACGTGCGCTTGTTAGTGATTTTCGTTTTTTTTAGTTAATTTTTTGTTTTGTTCGTTTATTCTAAAACCTCAAAAAAAAAAAAAAAAATCTGCAATTTTTATTTTTATTAGTTTCATTTAATTTCAAAAAAAAAAAGAATCATAAAATTTGTCTGAATTGCTAGTCTTCGATTCCATTGTGTTATTTTATCATCTCGATCAGTACTACGCAATTGGTTTCGTTGTTTTGATTGTTTGCAGGTGCAGTGAAGATCATCATGGTGAAGGAGGAGAAATGCTATAATTGCGGGAGTTTTTACCACAAAATTAAGTTTTGCCCAACACTGCCAAGTGGAATTCGAATCGTGGAGGATTCAGATGACGAAGAGGAATACAAGGACCCGCACTCATATTATTCATATGATGAACCACGTTCATCATACAATCAGGGTTATTCTCAATCAGGGAAGTATGATTATTCAGCATATGATGTGTATTCTAATAAATATAAATCTAATGTCACATCTTTTGTAGGGCATGAGGAAGGTTTTAGGAAACGCTACTCCCAATCGGCATACGAGGATCCCCAATATCAGTTACAGCATAATTACAATCAACCTCCTTGGGGTGTACCACAATTCCCTAACAACCGAGGAGGGAATCAGATACGGTTTGAACGCGGGGTACCAAGAATTATGACACCAGCCGAAGTTCAAAGGGAGGAAGAGTATGCACGCAGAAGAGAAGTTGCTCAAAGGCAGCATCGAACGGGATATGAACATCCAAATTCAGTCTACTCTCGTTGTAGGGCACGTCCAGTGAAATCTCAAGGATATTATCAGTCAAGTTATCAGGAAGAGTGCAATAAATCTTATGAAGAATACGAGGACCGCCAGGCATATAGTCAAGCGAACTATTCTGAATATTCAACAAAACAACCATGGGCGGGTCCAAATTTTTATCAGAATGAAGGTGTTTTGAAATACCTAAGCAGATCACATTTGTCCCAAATCGAGAAAGAATTGGCTAAACCTCATCAATCAAGGCAAGACCGCATAAAGTTGTTGGATTACAAGTATGATATTTTGGTGAATGAACAACAAATTATTCCGCGAGGATTATTGGGTTTTGAGAGGTCTCAAGAAAAGCAAGAGTGGATATCATCACAAATTGGGGATCAAGATGTTGTGGTAGATAATGACACACCGGGTTTCTCAAATAATGAAGAATCATGTTTCACACCGGTTGAGGTTGATGAGGAGTTAGAAGAAGAGATTGAGCGAGACGAGGTGCTTTCAGAAGCTGAGGTTGTTGAGGAGATAGCAGTAGAGGTTGAAAGTAATGTGGAACAAGCTGAGTGCGAGATTGTTGTTGAAGATGTAGTTGTTGAGCGAGAAGGGGTGTTTTTAGAAGTTGAGGTTGTCGAAGAAACAGAATTAGAGGTTGGTGGTATTGTAGAACAAGTTGGTTGTGAAAGTGTGACTGAAGAGAGTGAAGATGAGCAAGAGGTGGAGATCCTGGCAGGTACTTCTAACCCTTCTTCTTTATTTATTTTGCAGGTAACTGAAGAAAAGCCGATGAAAAAGAGGAAGGTGGAGGAAAATGATGTCGGGCGAATACCACCGAAGAAACTCCGCAGTGATGCCGTGGATGAGCCGTGTTTGAATTTGCAAGTTTGGATGTATTATATCAATCATCGTGCATATGTGGGCAATTCGGCAGGTAAGTGTTCAATCCATGATAAATTTGCTTATAATTTTCAATTTAATATTTTTCACATGTCGAGTCTAAAAAGAAAATTTAAGAAACATGTGAACTACCGAGCTTTCATCGGTAATGTGATTGGCAAGTGCGGATTGAATAAGCTGAAGTGGAGTGTCAAATACCGAGCGTTCATCGGGAACTCGGTTGGGAAGTGTGGACTGAAACCACCGTGAGCAGAGCAGGAAGGATGGTCTGGCTGAAGACCATAAACTTAGCGCTTTCTGGGAGGCAACCCAGTGGTAGGTTTTTTATTTTATTTGTTTTGTGTTTGTTTTGTGTTTTGTGTTTTTCAGGAGTCGGATCAGTTTTGGGAGATACGAATTGAGCAAACTGAAGTGTTCCAGGTATGTTTAGGGTTAAAATATTAGTGGAACAGGTTGTGGTAAGAAATCTGGAAGTTTTGACAGAGAAGAGAAAATTTTCTAAGTGTCTAAAAATTTACAAACTTTCTGTCAAAAAGAGGGCAGGGCGGTACGCCCCAGTTCTTCACGTTCTGGGCGCTACGCCCCGGAATGGCTGTCAGGAATTATTATTTTTTTTCTTATCTCCGATCACCGGTACGTTTCCTATTTCTATTTATTTTTATTTCTTTGTTTTAATTCTTCTTTATTTTTTGTTGTTTCTTTATTCACATTGAGGGCAATGTTGAACTCAAGTGTGGGGAGGGGGATAACACTTTAGTTTTTTATTTTTTTATTTTTTTGTTCGTTTGTGTTTATTTTTGTGTGTGTTTAAAAAAAAAAAATTTAAAAAAAAATTAAAAAAATTGAAAAAAATGTCTCTCGATTAATTGCAATTATATGGAAAATGATATAAAAATTGGGAATCGATTTTCAAAATAAATTATAATTAAAGAAAGGAAAAGTGGTAAGAAAAGGAGAGAATGGAAAATATAGCTAATTTGTGATGTGTCGGTAGGCCCAGCTGATTTAGTAAAGCTTAATTATCCTTTGGTGTTTATTGTTGTATAAATATGTAAATAATTCAGCTTGCTAGTGGGTTCCCATTTTAGAGGTTAGAGTGATGTTGAAACTGATGATTAGGAGGAAAAAGACCTTTTTAAATTAGAAACTTATATATCCTAAGAATAAACTGGCACGTTATGATCTTTTTGCGAAAGCAAATCCGAGAAATAACGGCGTCCCATCTTTCCATCTTTTGAGCATAGTAGGTAATAAGCGGTTAATGAATTAGAGTGAAGGGACAGAATACTCATGTATGATTTCGGGGGTAAGACCTTGTGAAAGAGTACCTCTGATGATGTCCGTTGGTAAGTATAGCTAAAATTAACCCATTGAAAAAAAAAAGCAGAAAAAGAAAAAAAAAGAGAGAAAAGCAACAGTAATCAAATAAATGCTAAAGCAACTTCGCAATCCATTCAAATCCATCATTGTTGGGATATATGAGTTTCTGGTTTAATTAGGGTGGGGAAAATATAAATATTTCATCTTTATTACCCTTTACTTTGACCAAATATGAGTCAGGATTAGATTGAGCTAGAACTTTCTGAACGTGGGACACATAGGCAGACTGACACTCTATTCGGTAAATTATAAACACTTTGGGGACTCAAAGATCAGTGGTTGGGTTTAGTCGGACCGAAATATCGGCAATTGCAATTAGCATATGTGATTACATTTGGAATGTGGAATGAGAATGGTTGATAAATTAAAAGTTAAATATTTTGAGATTGATTCCTGATTATGATTTCATGGCAGTTTTTCCGAGACGGAAAAAGATAAGTGTGGGGATTTGATGAGCGGTTAAAATGTACACTTTATTTTATATTAATCACTCCCCATACACATCAAATTGTGCATAAAATATATTATTTTAATTGGGTTTTGGTATATAGCGTGTTGAGATGAAAATGAGCTTAAATGATGTATTACATGAAATACGAGTTATACCGAGCGATAGTTGGTCACTATACTTTGATGAATTGTTTGTGATTATTTATTTTTATTTGTTTGTTTAATATTCTGTAGGTTTCTAAATAAATGATGAGGATAATTGTGAAAAGGGAATTAAGATGGAGAAAAAAAAGAGAAGGTCACGTGCATGGTAATAAAGAAAGAAGGAAGTAACATGGAATTGGTCTTGGTCTTTGCCCAAGATGTGCTCAACGTAGCAGTAATCAAATAAAAGAAAAATCACGGTGGGCTAATTAATCATCATGTGGACCAATCCACATTTAGAGAAGGAAATAAATGTTTGGGCCGAGAATTTTGATGGGCTAAAAATAAAGGGCCGAACCAATTAAAATAGAGGATTAACATCCATGTGAGGTATATATTACGCAAGATCAGAGGGATACGAACGGAGAAGGTGGGTTACGAATTCGACACCCCTTCGGGGTTTGACGGCAGAAGAGAGGCGGACGGCTGGCTGAAGAAGCACGCATACGTCGAAGATCAAAGGGAGACTTCTTTTTAGTTTTATTTGTAACTGTGATTCAAGTTTATTAATACTTTGGTTGATTTTTGTGATGACTAATTTGGTGGTGACAACACTTATATTTTTCATTATGATTATTGGCTAATTTCTTTAACTGCTTTTGGTGATTGGTTGGTAAAATCGTTCTCTTCTTAACCGATTACTTAACTAGTTGTTTCGGAATCCTTGCAACCGTTGAACACCCGCATGCTAAATTGTTTAATTTAACTAGTAACCTAGGGTTTTAGTGGTCCACTGTTTATTGAATAAGCACTTTCTTGCGGCAGGACTAATCAGCCCATTAGGAACTTAGGTTATTAGGTCAAGGAAGCAATTGGGGGGCATGTCTATGTGTCACAGCTAAGTAATTAGGTTTTGCCTAGATCGGTAGTCAACCAGGATCCAAAAGTAGTTATCTTGTCTCATAAGTAATTTATTTAGTAATTTTAGTTAAGTTGCTAGTTTACTTCCAATTCAAGCAAAACAGCCAAGAGGCAATTTAGTTCAATTCATTAGATTAAATTAGTTTAGTTTTGTTCAGGTCAATCTAGGTTAGTGACAGTAATCTAGGTTTAGGTAGTTAATTTAGTTAGGTAGTTAAATTCTAAATCACTAGTGACCACTAACTCCCCTGGATTATTACCCTACTTACCCTATCTATAGGTTTAAGTTTAGGATTATTTGTAGCGGTCTCGACAACCGTTATCACTGGCATGATGAGCGGTGGATCGGAGATACCATGTCGGACGGTGGATCGAAGGTACACTGGTGCGTGCCCTAGAGAGAGAGGGGCTGAGAATAAGAGAAACAAATGAAAATCAGGATAAGAAATATGGGGTTGAAGGTAACTATTAAAGTCAGTTTCATATTATACATATATGAATGCATAGGGAACTTGTAAGCAAAGCTAAAGATATATTATATAGTTAAAGAATTCTAAGAAAAGCTTTAGGAGATTGTAACTCATGCATCACCAATACTATATAATATAGATGAATAGTTCCAAGTTGAACTTTGTATATTAGGGGAATTATCCATTCCAAATTTGATCTCTAACCACATTTTTAAATAGGTTTGGAATTTCACATGATAGACCCCTCATGTTTATAATGTTTAGCTTTAACCCTTTTTGTTATATTTACACTTTTAATCCCAAACTAAACCTTTAAGTCCTCCGACCCAATACTAACATAAATATATTAGGGGGAATGTTCAAATTAAAAATATCATGTTAGTCCAAAATATTAGGTATTTAGGTACCAATATGATTATGATGCATGACAACTTGACATATATATTAGGAAAAGTGAAAGATAAAGTAATTAATTAATTATTATATTAACTAGGTTAGTAACCCGTGTATTATACGGGTTTAACTCATTTTAGATACATATAAAAATGGTTAAAATAATCAAATTTATTATTTTTGACAAATTATTGATTAGTTATCTTAAAATAAGTACATTATTGAGCAAATTTATCAAATTCACATTAAGTTTGTCAATTTTTTTAAAAGAAAATTTAGTTTTGACAAAATTGGTAATTATACTTAATGGATAATTTAATAAATACATTAAACTTATAAAGAAAAATTAATAATATATTTGTTATTTATTGAAAATTTTTGAAAAAGATAGAAAGGGTTTCCTACTAAATTCCCAAAAATCAAAAATATTATTTTTTGTCTTCAAATGTCTTTAATTAGAAAAAAGATAATATTATTTACTGTTATTGGAAGTCAGTAGGAAATTAAGTAATAAAGTTTGCTCCGAAACTTAGTAATATATATATTTTCATTAGTTATCATGGGTGAGGTTCATTGTATGCACTTTTATATGTGAAATAGCTCTTTCACAACTCTTTTTCACATGTGAAATTTTCTGAATAATGAGTAAAAAGAAAAAAAGAAAAAAAGGAAAAAGGAAATTAATCATAACCATTAGATCAAGAGATCTAATGGTGAAATAAGGTGTCTACATGTCTACACTTATAAATGTGTCTACATATCATTAATTGAAAAAGAAAAAATTCATATTATTTACATTTTGTCGAATATTTGTATGGGAGTGAGATAATTTCCTAAAGTTTTAGAAGTTATTATTTTTCTTTTTGTTTATTGTTAAACAAAGATAAAAAAAAATTATTTACATGTAGGAAGTTTAGGAAGCTTTCTAGTTTTTCTATAAATTTCTGAGAAACCTTTAAAATATTATTTATCATATTAGTAATCATAAATTAAACAAGGAAAAAAATATATTATATTTTACATTAATATATAGAGTTCATTATTATCATGGTGGCGTTTGGTTCGTGGAATTCAATGAAATTGTAATTGATATTTTTTCCTTTCAAAATTGTTCTTGATTGGGTAACGAAGAATTTAAAATGCAATGAATCTTTTTAATCAATGAAATTTAATACTATTTCCACATTTCTTAGAAATCCTTCATTTTAATAAAGAAAAGTTACATGACATCAAATTCCATTAATTAAATGAATTCATTTCAATTTAAATTTATCCATAATCCAACTAAGCATAATTTTCAAAGGAAAACTTTGCAATTCCAATTTCATTCCACGAACCAAACACCACCTTAGTATTTTAATAAATACTTTAATAAATAAGTTATTTTTATCATTAACATAATTTGTATATGTATGTGTTAGTGTAGATATATTATATATATATATATATATATGTTAGTTTATATTAATTACTAGAATAGAACCCGTATGTTCTACGGGTTGAAGTATTAAAAATATATATAATTAATAATTGCATACTTTTCTTATTACTGGAATAACCTGTTACATCACATTAAATAAAGAGTTAAAGTTATAATTCATAATATGGTAGTGGTGACTTTACCAACAATATTTAGAGCTCATGTCTCTACTTGTATATTTGAAAAATGCAACCATACAAAAATGATTGTTAAAAAAAATAATCTAACTCAGAATAGTAACTTACATTAATTTATGATTTAACAAACTTAAGACTTTAAGTCTTTGTAGAAAGTTAGGTGAGTATAAAGTTTGATCAAGATTATAATGAACACATATAAAATCTAAATTATAATCAATATTATAATGTTATATCAATAAAAAAATGTTATTTTGGTATACATTAGGAAACTCACAATTGAATTTGTCATCATGTTTAAAATTCTCAAATTGGATGAACATTGATAATTTGATATGGTAGAAAAATATTTAATATTAGATCTTATGAACATTATTTTTGTCGTTTGTGAATTTCTTTATAAAAAGTATCATCCACAATGTTGATTGAATCTGTAAAATAATATTAGGTATTCAATTATTGAAATATTAAATATGATTTGCTCAATTATATTTGAAAACACACTAAATAAGTTTTTATTGGTATTGTATAAGTTTTTTTATATATTTATTAAAATAAAAATAATAATAGTTTTTAAAAAATAATTTTAAATAAAAATAAGATAAAAATTAATATATGGTCGTCACAATTTCATAATATAAATAAATACAAATATATCATGATTAATAATTATAAAATAGGATATAATTTCCAATAAAAAAGAATTAATTAGGGAGTAGATTTTGGTGGGAAAACTTTTTGTGAGAATGAATATAGTGTTGACATGTGTCAACATTTATAATCATTTATTAGAATAGGAAAATATGTATATGTTAGTGTGTGTGCAGGTGTCGGTGTGTATGATCATAGTGTAATTAATGTTGTGTTTCTATATGTACATTAATGAGTGTAATTGGTGTATATATACATGTGTACGTACATATGTGGGATGTTAGTCGCTTGCTTAACCAGTTAACCTTCGGCAGCCATTGCTTCAACACAACATGCTGAACTCTATATATAAAACGAGGCTAATTAAGGAACTACAATAACAAAACACTAGTTTTCTGGAACAACAAAATCAAACATTCTATATTATTGGAAGGGATATTTGGTGAATATTTTCCTTGATCTCATTATTCACAGAAGATCAATATATAGTTACATGGGAACCTATGTTACAACTGGATCCTTGAAGGATAATTAATATACATAATGGACTACAACTAATCATATCATCTAATATACCCCCACAGTCTAAGGAGGAGGATCCCGAATGCTTAGACTGGAACGAAACTCATCGAACAGGATCCGGGGTAGTCCTTTAGTAAATATATCAGCAACCTGGTACCTCGATGGGACATGCAAAACACGAACTTGTCCTAGCTGAACTTTCTCCCGAACAAAGTGGATGTCAATTTCAATGTGTTTGGTTCTTTGATGCTGAACAGGGTTACCAGACAAATAAATGGCACTGACGTTATCACAGTAAACCAAAGAGGTGCGACTAAGAGGCCGATGAAGCTCCAAGAGTAAGTTGCGAATCCAACATATCTCTGCCACCACATGAGCTACGCCTCTGTATTCTGCCTCAGCACTTGAGCGGGAGATGGTAGACTGACGTTTTGAGGACCACGAGATTAAGTTGTCTCCGAGGAAAACACAATACCCAGATGTCGATCGGCGGGTGTCGGGGCAACCAGCCCAGTCAGCGTCGGTGTAAGAGACGAGAGAAGTGACTGGGCTCGGTCGGATGTGAAGGCCCATGGCAATGGTGCCTTTTATATATCTCAGGATCCGCTTAAGAGCATTGAGATGTTCGATCCGAGGGTCGTGCATATGCATGCACACCTGTTGTACAGCATACGAAATATCCGGCCTTGTGAAGGTAAGGTACTGAAGTGCTCCGGCAAGGCTACGAAAATGAGTAGGATCACTGACCGGATCGCCTGCGTTGGCGCCTAACTTGGCAGACGTGTCAACAGGAGTGTGGCAAGAGTTGCAGTCTGACATTTTGGCACGTTGCAGAATTTCGTGAGCATACTTCGTCTGAGAGAGAAACAGACCGTTGTTGTCACGTTGAACTGAGATACCCAAAAAATATGTGAGAGGACCAAGGTCTTTCATGGCAAATTCACGAGCTAGCTGTTGCATGAGAGTTTGCTTGAGTCCTGTAGACGAAGTGGTCAGAATGATATCATCAACATATAAGAGTAAATATGCAACGTCAGACCCATGGTGGTAGATAAAAAGTGAATGATCACAAACGCTGTGTCGAAATCCAATCGTGGTCACAAAATCTGTAAATCGCTGGTACCATGCTCTCGGTGCCTGTTTCAACCCATATAAGGATCGCTTTAAACGACAGACATGATCCGGAAATCGAGGGTCCCGAAATCCCATCGGCTGATGCATATATACTGTTTCTGAAAGATGTCCATGTAAAAAAGCATTCTTGACATCTAATTGGCTGATATCCCACCCATGATGTGTAGCAATGGTCAAGACTGTCCGAATGGTTGCCGGTTTTACAACCGGACTGAAAGTCTCATCACAGTCAATGCCGACTTGTTGTGACCGGCCATCACAAACAAGACGCGCTTTGTAGCGCTCCAAACTGCCATCCGATTTCGTTTTGTGTTTAAACAGCCAAATGCAACGTATTACGTTCATAGATGGTTGTCGAGGCACGAGCTCCCACGTGTTATTTTCGATAAGGGCAGTGAACTCGTCTGTCATGGCACGGTACCAAGTCGGGTTAGCTAAGGCTTCAGAGGGATTACGGGGTAAGGGTTCAAAGGTGGAGACATTAAGGTTGAAGGGGATTTTGGGTTTGGATATTCCCGCCATACTCCGAGTTCGCATAGTGCGAGTAGGCGGTGGCGGGGGTGGAGAGGGAGGAGGTGGGGCTGTAGCGGACGTAGAGGAGGAGGCGGGGGAGGCAGCCGTAGGTGCCGGCGAGGTGGGAGGCTGGGTGGGGTGCGAATGAGCAGTGGGTGAGTTGGGGGATGGAGTCGGTGAGGTGTTTGGGCCGGGTGGAGAGTGTGGGCCGGGAGCAGATTGGGCCGGCATATGGGGGGAGTTTGGGCATTGAGAATGGGGGGCAGGGGATGGATCAGAAGGCGTGGAATGGGTCCAAAGGTGAGGGGAGGGGTCTGAGGTAGAAAGAAAGTCATAGGTGGGGGGTTTTTGAAGTGGGTTGGCAAACGGAAAAACTGTTTCTTCAAAAATGACATGCCGTGAGATGATAATTTTCTTTGTGGTCATATCATAGCATTTGTACCCCCTATGATTAGTGGGGTACCCAAGAAACACACATGGGAGAGACCGATTTTGTAATTTATTGATGGTGGTTGAAGGTAATAATGGATAGCAAAGACAACCGAACACGCGGAGGTGTTCGTATGAAGGGCTTTGAGATAGAGGAGAGATGTGGGAGTTTTATTATTTTTGAGTTTGGAGGGGAGGATGTTGAGAATATAAGTGGCCATTTGAAGAGCATGATGCCAGAAAGTAGGTGGCACCGAAGAATGAGAGAGGAGGGTGCAGACACAATTATTGATGGACCGTATTTTTCGTTCTGCTTTACCATTTTGTGGTGAGGTGTAGGGGCAGGAGAAGCGGAATTGCATGCCATGTTGTTGACGGAACTCATGAAAGGAGTGATTGTTGTATTCTGTGCCATTGTCACACTGAAAAGACTTTATGTTCTTTTGAAATTGTGTATAGATGTAAGCATGGAAATTCTTGAATATGGTAAAGACAGACGATTTATTTATCAAAGGATAGGTCCATAAAAAATTACTGTAATCATCTAACAAAACCATATAGTATCGATGACCGCCCGAGCTCGTGATCGGGGAGGTCCATAAATCACTATGAACAATGTCAAACGTAGATAAAGATTTATTCATTGAATCAGCAAAGGGAAGCTTGACAAATTTGCCAAAAACACAAGATTGGCACAGTTGATTGATATTAGAAGGAGTAAAAGAAACATCATTATTTTTATTTAAGACACGAAGACTAGAGACTCCAGGATGTCCCAAGCGTTGGTGCCATAGGTCCTGGGAGATAGCTGCAAAGGTAGATGGCTTGAGAGCAGAAACAACGGAAGATGTCAGCGGATATAGATCTCCGGTGCTGTCACATCGAATAATAGGAGTCCGCGTCAGGTAGTCCTTCACAAGAAAACCAAACTTGTCAAATTCAATGGATATGTTGTTATCAGTTGTAAGACGTCTAACAGAAAGAAGATTTTTGATTAAAGAGGGGGAGACAAGGGCATCTTTGAGGACAAGAGGTGGATGTAGGTGTGGTAGGAAGGTATGGCCAGTACCTGTAATGGGAATTTTGGTACCGTTGCCAACAACAATATGGTTCAACCTGTCATTATTGAAATAAGCGGAGAGATTACCTGACGAGTGAGTCATGTGATGTGTGGCACCAGTGTCCATATACCACGTTGGATCCTGCTGCATGTGGGTGGTGTGGTAGGCTTGTGGGTCCATGGCAGTTGGTGTGTAAGGATGCTCGTGAGCATAGTGAGCTTGAGGTGCCGGGCCGAGGATACCCGGGGAATTGTTGACCCGAGACTGCATGGGATGGCTTTGTGTGGGGTACGGGCATGGAGGCGGTGCAGGCACATATTGGTACCCGGGTGGAGGTGGTGGATAGGTAGGGGCGATGGGTTGAAGGATATAGCCGGGTGGGGCTGTTGGAGCAGATCCGCGAGCGCCACGAAAAGAGCCACGACCACGCCCACGACCCGAGTAGCGATAGGAATTGCGTCCACGACCCGCATGACCACCCGAACCACGTCCGTAATTTCGAGCAGCCGCAGCCGAGTCCCCTGACCCGCGGCCAGCAGGAGGTTGAGGAGCAGGTTCGGCCGGCGGGATGGGGTTCACGGCTGTATGAAGACCTGTGGCAGCAGGATTGTGTTGTTGATGCGATTTCCGTGTTTCTTCCAAAATCAGTTTCGAACGGGCTTCATGAAAATCTGGTAGCGGATCCGTCTGCTGTAATAGCATGGCAACCCCGTCAAACTGCTCGCTCAAGCCAGCAATAAGTTGTAGGACCAAGCGTTGGTTGGAGACTAGAGCATCAACGTTTGTTAGTTGATCGGCGAGGTCCTTTATGGCATTGCAATAGGAGGAGACATCAGGGTAGTCCACAAGTTTAAGGTTGGAGAACTTGTGAGTAAGATGAAGCGCCCTGGTGTTTTTGTTGTTGTTGAAGATGGCATGAAGAGCCTTCCATGCAGCAGCAGCAGTGGGCTGAGGTTTGAGAATTGTGCCTATCATTGATTGATCGATCGTGCCATAGATCCATTGCAGGACTAAGGCATCGATACGTTTCCAGAGTTTAACATCATCAGCAGTGGAAGACGTGGCTTTCTCCGCCGGTGTAGGCGGTTCCGAGGATTCCAGATGATCCAAGCAATCGAAGGCTTGACAATGAATCCTGAAGAGAGCAAACCAGGAGACATACAGGCTGTCGTTCATCTCGAGTTGGAGAGGGACAAAATTCTTTATGTTGGTCACGGTAAGCGCCGGATGAAGCTTTTCCATGATAGCAGAAAGGTGACGATAAGGGTGAGGGACAAGAGGGAGGGCGCCGGCGAATAGATGGCCGGAAAAGAGAGGTAGGGCGACGGAGAGGAATAGGGCCGGCTAGGGTTAGAAGGAGCGTATGGCTCGTGATACCATATTGGAAGGGATATTTGGTGAATATTTTCCTTGATCTCATTATTCACAGAAGATCAATATATAGTTACATGGGAACCTATGTTACAACTGGATCCTTGAAGGATAATTAATATACATAATGGACTACAACTAATCATATCATCTAATATATATGATCTACTTCTAAATGAATGGGTTATTTATTTTTTGTCTTAACACTTTAGAAATTTCCATTAAACCAAAAACGAACATTAACATACAAGACTCAAGTCACCACACAGGAAATGCGGGCAACAAGCTACGCCGCCAGCCCCTTTTGAATAGCAAACCCTAGACGTATGAAAACCACATTTTTTAATCTAGAGGCCACGATATTTCCGTACATGACTTTCTGGATTCGGCGCAACATGGCAGCCGCCTCCGACTCAAGATGCCCAAATATATCAAAGGCGAAGGGAACAAACACATGTTGGTTCTTGATGCACGTTTTCTCGTATTTGTTCACCTTAAAAACTACAAGCCTTTTAGTAATAAACGGCCAAATAATAGAAAACAAATCTCATTAAATTGATACTACAAGTTGAAATTGAATTTCTCCAATAATTGGTATAGAGCCGAGATACATCAACTCAGCACTAAGAACCAAAATCACTTTTGTGACCTTCTCAATTATTTAGTTTGCTGTATATTAGATTAGGAGACGTTAAGAAAATTTAAAATTATGCAATTAAGGCATTGATTGTTTTGCCACGAGCACACTTTTCTTGTATCTATCTTCCACCAAGTTTTTATAAAATATAAACCATATTAATGATTCAAAATGTACATGCTTGGTCTTAAGAATCGTCCAAAGGATTCGCCAGTCCTTTTATAATTTATAAATATTTATATATGTATGTATATATATGTATATATATGTATATCGGTACTTGAGTCTTACACACACTAAGCTACTTATTCTTGAAAAAGAAAAGTCTCTCAAGGTAGGCTTTGTCTGTTTAAGAACATGCATGGGTTCTTACAAGAATATTGGAACAATTCTGATTCCTATGTTTATTGTACTTCTTCTGTCATTGAACTACATGCCATGCAAAGCTCAACTGTCAACCACCTTTTACGATAACACGTGCCCTAAAGCACTTAAAACCATTCGAAAATCGGTTAGGGACGCAGTGGCTAGTAATCCTCGCAATGCTGCACTTCTCGTTCGCCTTCTTTTTCATGACTGTTTCGTTCAGGTTATGATCTTTCTTTCATGGTTCTTCTGTTTGAAATTAGATGTAATAAGAATATATACCAAAGGGGGTTTTGCCCAAGCAGTACCCATGACTTTCCATATGAGAGGTCGTGAGTTCGAGTCCCACCTAGGGAAATTTGCTCCGGGTTAAGTCAAATGAGTTTTTCAGTTGTGAGTTTCCTTTTGGGTACATGACCGTGGATGAGCCTAGTCTCCACAACTTGTTATTTGACAGAAGAGTAATCCATAGTTTGCCTTTGCTGTTATAAAAGTATCCATTACACACGTGTTTCAAATTTTAATCTACCTAAGGGGCTTTGCCCAAGTTGTACCCCGTGACTTTTCATATGAGAGGTCATGGGTTCGAGTCTCGCCAGTGGCAATTTGCTCCAGGTTGAGCCAAATGATTTTTTCAGTTGTGAGTTTCCTTCTGAGTACATGGTGGACAGCCTAGTCTCCACACTTTGTTATTTGACGGAAGGGTAATCCATAATTTGTCAGGGTGATCCCGGGTGCTTGGGCCTTTGTTGTTATAAAATCATCTAACAAAAACGTGTTTTAAATTATAATCTGGTTATATACCAAAGGAACTTTGCCCAAACAATACCCCATGACTTTTCATATGAGATGCCATGGGTTCAAGTCTTGCCAGGGGCAATTTGCTCCGGGTTGAGCCAAATGATTTTTTTCAGTTGTGAGTTTCCTTCGAAGTACATGGTGGACGAGCCTAGTCTCCACACTTTGTTATTTGGCGGAAGGGTAATCCATAATTTGTCAGGGTGATCCCGGGTGCTTGTGCCTTTGTTGTTATAAAATCATCTAACAAAAACGTGTTTTAAATTTTAATCTGGTTTTATACCAAAGGAGCTTTGCCCAAACAATACCCCATGACTTTTCATATGAGATGCCATGGGTTCGAGTCATGCCAGGGGCAATTTGCTCCGGGTTAAGCCAAATGATTTTTTCAGTTGTGAGTTTCCTTCTGAATACATGGTGACTGAGCCTAGTCTCCACGCTTTGTTTTTGGCGAAAGGGTAGTTAATCCATAATTTGCCAGAGTGATCCTAGGTGTCTGGGTCTTTGCTGTTATAAAAATATCTAATAAAAACGTGTTTTAAATTTAGTATGGATAAATCTGCAGGGTTGTGATGCGTCTCTTTTGCTAGAAGGCACGGGTAGTGAGAAGGCGTCACCAGCGAATGGTGGTGTGTTGGGCTATGAAGTTATAGATGCTGCTAAAGCTGCAGTCGAGAGCGTATGTCCTGGAGTTGTTTCGTGTGCTGATATACTGGCGGTTGCAGCTCGTGATGCTTCTGTGGCGGTGCAGGGGCCGTCGTGGGTGGTAAGACTTGGAAGAAGAGATTCTACAACTTCAAACGCTTCTCAAGCACTTAGTGATCTTCCAAGAGGGAATTTTAATCTAAGTCAACTTATTAGTAGCTTTCAAGTTAAAGGACTCAATACAAGAGAAATGGTGGCTTTATCAGGTTCGATTTTGTGACCAAAACTGTAACAAAGAAGTGACAAACCTATAAGAATTCCCACTTTTGTCAATAATGTGTCGCAAAGTTGGACAAATTTCCGACAGAATGAGAATTAATTTAATTAACGGAAATTCACGAATCATAGAATTGAAGTGTTGGAAAAACTGGAAAACCCTATTTTTGTAATTTAATTTAATTATTAAACTATAATATCAGTAACGATAATAATAACAAAACATAAAAAATCCCAGATATTTGCATTCATTTGTGACGCAGAACTTAATTTTCCAAAAAATAAAAGAAGTCATTGAAAAAATTTGCATCACAAAGGCATGAGTCGCCAAATATGATTTATATATTTCATTGATATCTTTTTTATTATTATTTAATATATGAATAATAATAATAAAAATAATGACATAACAATAACAAAGTATAAACAGATATAACCAATAGTCTATGTGAAATAAAACAAAATATATATAATCAACAGTATTTGTAAAATCTATTACTATTATTATGTTTTTTATTTTATTTTTTTATGTATTATAAAGAAAACAAAATACAATCAATAGTATTTGTGAAATGAAACGATTGCCCTTATAACAAAGTTGTATAAAAGATGGATTGTTAAAATACTCTGACTTAGTATTTCTGACAAATCGTTTGTGTCGCAAATCTATTGTACGCAAGGCATTTGCGACACAATATTTTGTCACAAATTTCTTGTTTCTAGTACTGCCATAATTGAAGACACATATCTAATAACTTTTGTATTTTAGGGTCTCACACAATCGGACAGGCTAGATGTACTAGATTTAGGGGCAGGATATACAACAACACTTTACCCATAGATTCTACTTTTGCTACCTCCCTTAGGCAAAACTGCCCAACGACTGGTAGCGATGAAAACTTGGAACCACTTGATTTAGTGACACCAAATAAATTCGACAACAACTACTTCAGGAATCTACTCACTAACAAGGGTCTTCTTGTATCTGACCAAGTACTCTTTAATGGAGACTTAACGGATAGCATCGTGAATGAGTATGCTCGCAGTACTTCGAGATTTAAGTCTGATTTTGCTGCTGCCATGGTTAAGATGAGTGAAATTGATCCTCTTACGGGTAGTAATGGGGTGATAAGGACTCTTTGCACTAGTGCCACTTAAAAAAATGTAAGTATGATGATAATAAAGAGATCACTCTTGCACACTTGCAAGTTATATATAATGCAGTCACAAGCAAGTATTTGCATGAAATAAAAGTCTCCTTTCAACCAAGTTGTGTGTGTTTTTTTTTTTAATTTTCCTTGACGGCTTAATCCAATCTATCTATACTATATAATAAACAAAAAGTTTGGTGATATTTTAATTAGTAAAAAAGACAATTGTCGTCACCATAAAATTTTGAATTAAGTCAAAATTTTAATAAATAATTATCCAAATACTAAATTTCCACATTATGGTTTATTTATTTTAAACTTTTAATAAGTAATTATCCAATAAGTAACTATTCAAATAATTTTTTTTATATTAAAGTTAGTAATTATCGAAATACTAAATTTTAATATTAAGGTTAATATTTTATTGAAGATAATATTTTTATTGCATATATATTATATTTTATTAAAATAATATATTTTATTGCATATACTTTAATACTTTAATATAATGCTTATAATAATTTATTTGTAATAATATTTTAATTAAACATTATGCATGTAATATAAAATATTTTTTTTAATTTAGTTGAGTTTAAATTCAAAATAAAATAATATATTTTATCGCATATACTTTAATACTTTTGTATAATGCTTATAATACTTTATTTATAATAATATTTAAACTAAATATTATGCTGAAATAAAAAATATTTTATTTCTATTTAATTATATATTTTTTATTTAGTTGAGTTTATATTCAAATTTACCAAGATTTCATTTCAATATAATTAATAAAATCCTTATTTTCCGTGACTAGATTTCTTTTTTTTTAACTGTAAATATTTGGTTACCCGGGGGTCTCATCATGGCAAACGATGTTACCCACGACACGTTACGAGTAATCAAAACCCTCTGTGTTATAATCCATCCCAGAGAAACTCACGCCCTAAATATCACTATCGTAAAACCTCTGACCCACCTGTTATTACTGAGAAATTTTTATATAGATATAAAAATATATAATTGCCGTAGATTATGATTGTATATATAGTTTTTTTTTAAAGTTAACCGTATAACACACGGGGATAAAAAAACTAGTATGAAAATAAATAAAAATCAAAATAATCAAGATTAACATCTTTTATGTTTATCTTAAACACACGCATGCCCATAAGAAAAAATATATATGTAAGTCTATATTATTTTATAATAAATTAAAAGAACGAGGTTATTTTCTTAGTTTAAATTTTAAAAATTTAAAAATATAAAATTGTCTTTAAGATTTTGGTAGATAACTAACTAGGGAAAAACAAATTTCGAGCACAATTTTGTATCAGAAATCTTTTGAAAGAAAATTGGGCTGCTAAAGAATTGTGTTAAATTGCGACATACTTTGGGAACCGTTTGCGACAAAAAACTGTGGGTAGCAACGTTCTAAAGTGTTTTTACGTCTCTCTCCGTCCCCTGCTTATTAGACTATATGTAATGGATTGTTAAAAAAGTTTGGTAATAATAATATTTGAGGAATGGAGCGGAGAGAGGGGGAGACGAAAAGACAGAATCGTTTTCCGGCGGGGAGGTTCAAGCGTGGGAGGAGGGTGTCGGAGGAGGGACTCACGTCTTATTTCGTCTCTAACCTACCCTCGGGGATTACGGCGGAGGAGCTGCGAAAGACATTTGGTGCCTTTGGAGTGGTGGCGGACGTGTATATTCCGCCAAGGGTCGATAAAGCCGGGAGTCCGTTTGGATTTGTAAAGTTCGTTAACGTGAAGGATAAATTCGAGCTTGAATCAAGGCTTAACAACATAAAGATGGATTTTCTGAAGCTGTCGGTCAACCTGGAGAAATTTGATAGGTTTGGCAAGCCGGTCAATAGGAGGAGCAGTTCGGGTGGGAAGGGCGGTCTTGCGGCGGGAACAGCGGGTATGGCTGGGTCGAACTCCGGTGCTTCTGTCAGGGGAGATAGGACCTATGCGAGTATTGTGAATAGCTCTCTGCATGGGGGGGAGAAGGTGATTGTAGTGAATGATACGTCGTCTGAGACGATTGACAAATGGAGTGGAAGGGCCATTCTTGGGAGAGCTAAGGATCTTAAGAGGCTGTGCACCATCTTGGACTGGTTGGATGATTTGCCGATGTCGGGATGGCAAGTAAAGTATTTGGGGGGTCTACACGTGTTGATCACCTTTGAATCGACGGAAGACGCGGAGGATATTTTGGCGGTCAAAAAATTATGGGAGCCATGGTTTGATAAGTTTAATATTTGGAGGGGTCAAGCTTTTCTTCAAGAGAGGGTTGCTTGGATTAAGATTCAAGGTGTTCCTCCTGAACTTTGGAAGGCTAGTTTATTTGATGAAATTGGGAGCAGCTTTGGGGTTGTTTGTTATCCTTCAGAGGCAAGTTTGGAGGATCGCAATCTGGCAGAGGACTACTTGGGGGTGGTGGTTTCGCAACCAGGTCCGGTTAACGGGCTCCGGGTGGTGTCGTGGATGGGGAGGAAATTCAGGGTGGCGGTCTCGGAGATCTGTGAGGACTGGAGACCGGACTTTTTGAACCGTATGGAGTGTTCGGCGCCGGATAAGTCGGGGGGGATCCCATCGTCGGACCCGTCGGTCGGATGTGGGGAGCCGGAGGTGGAAAAAAACGAGGAGGCATGTGAAGGTCCCAAGGACGGCGTTTCGGTTTCCAATTTCTCGGTGAAGGAACCGAGTGATGAGGGAAAGGTGGAAGGTCCGGGTAATTTCCCAGTGTTTGGCGCTGGGCTCGAAGGGGGTGTTCCATCTGTTATTGGGCCTGGGCCTGAAGTAGTTTGCAACCAGGCCATGGATTCTAGTTTGAAGGGAGATTTGAGGAAAAGGGCCAGGCCTTTGTCTATCAGTCCACCAAACGTGATTAGAGTGGGGAAAGTATCACGTGTCTCTGATGCAGGGGTGGTTGCGCCATCAGGGGAGGAGAAAGAATTCGTAGGGGGCGAAGATGGAGGGGAGTCGGAGGATGCGACAATGGTGGCAGAAACTTGCGATCAGTCGCCGGTGTTGCGGGCTGCCCCGGCGGCGGTCGATGGCGGGGATTACGACGGGATCGAGCGGCAGGAGGTGGGTGTTGGGGAAGAGATTGGGGATGAAGTTGCTAAGACGATTCAAGTAGGAGAGCTAATCGGGGTTCAGCTTAGGCAGTTTCAAGATCAGGTCATTAAGGAAGTGGAGGAGGAAGGTGATTTGTTAGTGAACTAATGGAGTTTCTAACTTGCAATATTTGGGGGCTAAAGGATCGTAAGAAAACTGAGTGGATCCATCAATTGAAGTCGGAAAATAGGGTTCAGTTTCTTTGCTTACAGGAGACTAAGGCGGCGTCCTTGGAAGAGATTCCGATTCGGGCGATCTGGGGAAATTCGGTGGTTAAAGCTGAAGCCGTTAGTGCTCAGGGCTGTTCCGGGGGGCTCCTGTGTCTTTGGAATCCGTCGATCTTCCATCAGGTTAATTGTATTAAATCTCCAAATTTTTTGTTGCTCTCTGGGTCGTTGGTTGGTGGGCAAGGGGAGATTAACGTCATGAATATTTATGCCCCTCAAGAACTTTCTAAGAAAAGGGCTTTATGGAGAGAAATTTTGGACATTATGGCTAATCGGTCTGGTATGTGGGTGATTCTCGGGGACTTCAACGAAGTCCGGTGTCAAGATGAAAGGAGATTTTCGGAGTTCAATCCCAGGGGGGCTGAGTCCTTTAATGACTTCATTTTTGAAGGTAATTTGCAAGAATATAGAATGGGCGGGTGTCGGTTTACTTATTCTTACGGGAATGGGCGTAAGCTCAGCAAGTTGGATCACGTGTTGGTGTCTGAAGATTTTTTTTGCAAATGGCCGAATGCTAGTTTGAAAGCTTTGCCTAGGTTGTGGTCTGATCATAGTCCGTTGGTTCTAAGTGTGTCGGCTAAGAATTTTGGGCCGTGCCCTTTCCGTTTTTATTCTTCATGGCTTAAGGAAGGCCCGTTGGTTGGTCTGATCAGAACTGCTCTCCATGCCCCGCTAAAGGAGAATAGGCCGGTCGATATGGCGGTTTTGGAAAAATTAAGGGAGGTGAAATTGTTGGTCAAGGACTGGTTGGTGGTTAGGAGGGGGGAAGGCAAAAAGGAAGTCACTGATTTGTTGGATTTTTGTGCTCAGATGGATCGTCAAAGTGAAGAGAACATCATTATTGGGAGGGATTTGGAGCTGTGGGTGGAAAAGAAGGCTAGATTAGTCGAGCTTAAAAGTTTGGAGAATCAAGACTTGCGGCAAAAGGCTCGGGTGAAGTGGTCTACGGAAGGTGACGAGAATTCGGCTTTTTTTCACCGATATATTAATTCAAATATGGCCAATAACAGGATTAACGGCTTCTTGGATGGCGATCGATGGGTTGATGACCCTTTTGAAATAAAACAATTAGCGTTTAATTTTTTCAAGGACACCTTTCAAAGTCGGATGGGATCTCGTCCGTCTCTGGATTGTTCGGGCATAAGGTGTATTTCGGTTGATCAGGGGATTGAGTTGGTTAGACCATTCTCTAAAGAGGAAATCAAGGAGGCGGTGTGGGATTGTGACGGGGACAAATCCCCGGGTCCGGACGGGTTCAACCTTGACTTTATTAAGTTCTTTTGGGACGAGTTGGAAGATGATTTCTTCCAAATTTTCTCGCATTTCTTTCACTCTGGAAGGATTTCCAAAGGTTGCGGAGCCTCTTTCATCCATATTATTCCCAAGGTGGTGGATGCTCAAAGTCTAGGCGAATATAGGCCGATTAGTTTGGTTGGGTGTATTGCTAAAATTATTTCCAAAGTGTTGGCGAGAAGGATGAAGTTGGTGTTGGATTCGGTGATTTCGGAGACTCAAATGGGGTTTGTGGCGGGTCGCAATATAGTTGAGGGGCCGTTGATCATCAATGAGGTGGTTTCTTGGCTTAAGCACTCGAAGACTCAAGGATTGTTTTTCAAAGTCGATTTTCGGAAGGCGTATGATTCAATTGATTGGAGGTTCATTGACTCGGTGTTGAGACATATGAATTTTCCGGATAGGTGGAGGCTTTGGGTCAATGGGGTGCTTTCTTCGGCTTGGGCCTCGGTTATTATTAATGGGTCTCCTACTAATGAATTCCGGTGTAGTAAAGGTGTGCGTCAAGGTGATCCGTTGTCGCCGTATTTGTTTGTGGTGGCCATGGAGGCTCTGAATTGGATCATGACTAAAGCGTCGATGGTGGGTGTGTTTGACGGGATTCGGATTCCCAATGGGGGTCCTACATTGACTCATTTATTCTACGCGGATGACGCCATGATTTTGGGAAGATGGAGTGAAGCTAATATTGCTAACTTGACTCGTATATTTCGGTGTTTTCATCTTGTTTCAGGTCTCAAGGTGAATTTTTCCAAGAGTGCCTTATACGGAGTAAATGTTTATCAAGATGTTATCGATGCCGCTGCTAGAAGAATGAGATGCCATAGTGGTACTTTTCCTTTTAAATATTTGGGCTTGATGGTGGGGGCTAAAATGACTCAGATGAGGAATTGGGATGGGGTGGTGGATACTTTCAAAAAAAGACTTACAAATTGGAAAGCGAAGCACCTTTCTTTCGGGGGGAGGCTTGTGTTAGTTAAAAGTGTTCTTGAAAGTCTTCCGTCCTATTATTTTTCTATTTTCAAGGCTCCAAAGAAGGTGTTAAATATGTTGGAAAAAATTAGATTTAACTTTTTGTGGGGTGGTGCGGAGGGCAAAAGAAGTATTCATTGGGTTAAGAGGACCGAGGTTTGCGCGGATAAGAAGCACGGTGGGTTGGGGCTTGCCTCTTTGGAAGATGTTAACTCGGGCGCTTTATGTAAATGGCTTTGGAAGTTTAAAACGGAAGAAGAGCGGCTGTGGAGAAGAGTGGTGAGCGGTATTCACTCGGTTAGAGGAAGGGATGATTTTTTTCCTTGTAGGATGGAGATTGGTGGTGTGTGGAAGGGGATAGTGACAAGAAATAAAGATCTCATAAAAAGAGGTTTGGGGGTGCAGACTTGGATGGTGGAGCAAGGGGGTCAGTGGCGTTGGGTTGGGGGGGGATCTGATGTTTATACTCCTAAAAATATGAGACATCATCTTTTGGTGGCTACTGTTCCTTGTCCCAGTTTCATTCTTAGATGGAGCAATATTGTGCCTTCCAAAGTGAATATTTTGATGTGGAGGGCGCAAAGAGGTCGAATTGCTACGGCTGACGCCTTAAAAAGAAGAAACGTGACTTGTCCGTCGGAGGTTTGTAAGCTTTGCAGTGATGGGTTGGAGTCGGCATTGCATATTTTTACGGGTTGCGGGTTCACGATGACTATTTGGTGGTGGCTCTCGAATTGGTGTAATGTTCCGCAGATGTTTGCCTTTTCCGTGGATGATGTTCTTAACTTCTTCAAGACGGCTAACATTCATGACAAGAAAAGGGAGATTGTGCACGGGCTTATCCTTACCGCGTGTTGGTGTATTTGGAGAGAGAGGAACGAGGTTACGTTTGGGGACCGAAGCCCGTCGGTGAGTAAGGTTATTAGTGATATTAAGGTGTGGTCCAAGTTGTGGTTTGATAATAGATGTAGAAGGACGATAGACTGGGAGTCCTTTTGTATTATGTAACCTTATGTTGTTCTGGTGACCCGCCCTTGTTTAAGCTTCTTGCTTTGGGGGTGTGGTTTTTAATTATACTGCCGTTCAAAAAAAAAAATGGGTTGTTAAAGTTTTTTTTGTAAAATCAACTCTTGAGACATTTTCAACTATAAATTGTGGTTGCGGTATGGTGGGACTTACAGAAGTCCAACGGCGTGATTGTTTTTTCTTCCCTCTCTTCAACTCAAATAATTACATATCGTTTTCTTCTGATAAATAAAACCCTAATTCACACAACCACTATTCACACTATTACTAACCTAATATTGCATACATTTTTTACTATCACACCATATCTAACGTGGTACCTTTTTCGCCATCACATCACTATACATAGGCTTAGTATTACAGATTAATTAACACTTTAACATTCTCTGAAAATTCAAGTAATACTAAATAATAATAACTTTTATTATTGTATTTCTTAACACCACCTTAAAGTAAATCAATAAGCAATTTATTTTTCAACTGTGATATAAGGAATACTCTAATTTACTATATTTTATAAAAGGAAAATTGGAGTTTAATTAATAATCTCAACTTGTAACTGTTGGCCAACAATAATCTCACATTTAAATATCTTTACCATCAGTTCCAACTTTCAACTTTATTTATATTTGTTGGACTGTTCGTTATATTTTAACTCTGTTAAACATCTTATAATGTGGCAGATGACATGTAATACCTTTTTTAACAACCTCATCTCATATGACAACTGATATCCCTCATTAGATGTTTGAAAGAGTTAAAAAAAAATAACGGAGGATCCAACAAAAAATATGTTTAAAAGTTAGGACTGGTAACAAGAATATTTAAAGGTGAGATTATTGTTGGCCAACAGTCAAAAGTTGAGATTATTAAAATCAAATTTTCCTTTATAAAAAAATATACTTTTTACTTAACTACTATAAAATAACTATTTGATATTATCTCACAACTATATCATTCATAATTTTTAAATCTCATATTAATTTTAATAGTTATCTCGTATTATGAATATTTATTCAACTTGTGTAGTACACGAGTTACTAACCTAGTATACAATATTACAACTATTACTTTTACTATTAAATTAATACTTATAAAAATAATAATAATTATCAATAATAATAATAATAATATTTATATTTTTCTATAATCAATTTTTTGTTGTATAGATATTATATTTTTATCATATGAGCGTGTAATAATAATATTTATTGTTGTTATTCATTAAATATAATTCAAACTTAAAAATAAAATAAATAATAGATTTGGTCGAAAACTGATTGGTAATCTCTGACCACTTTGTGACAAATCAGGTTTTGGTCGTAAATTCATCACAAATTACCGATAATATACCGACCAACTTTAACTTCTATATAACATTTAATAAAAATAGATTTGGTCGAAAACTGGTTGGTAATCTCCGACCACTTTATGACAAATTAGGTTTTTGGTTGCAAAGTTGTCACAAATTAGTGATAATATATACCGATAAAATTACACTTGTCGCAAAGTTATCGCTAACTAGTCGGTGAAATCATACTTATCTTTTTTTCGGAATGTTGACGCAATTTCTGGAAAAATTATATTTTCAAAAATTTTGGTCGGAAATTTTAGCGTTCTCTTGTAGTGTCCGAATGAACTCATTATAGCGACATTAAATTAGATCGCCGAGCTCTATGATCTTAGCTTTACCCCGGTTTAACTTTTAGAGTTTATTTTTTCCAGCTCATTGTGTCTTTTCTACTTTTAGGGTTTATCTTTTAGATTAGATAATTTATATTTTTAAGCTAATTGTGTCTTTCTGCTCGTAATTATTTTTTAGAGTTTAGCTTTAGCGTGTTGTTTTAGTGTTTAGCTTGTAGCTTTTAGATTATAGGTTTTCAAGCCCATGCGTCTTTTTTTTGTCATTGTGTCTTTCTACTCGTAAATATTTTTTAGGGTTTATGATTTAGTGTTAAAGATTTAGAGTTTAAGGTTTAGACTTTGATAAGACGGTTTCAATGCCAATGTTAAATTCATTTTAGCTGTTTTATGAATTTTTAAAAATCTTTCTTAGGCTTATTAGAAATAATTATTTTTTTAAATAGCCCAATCCATCATAATTAATACAAATCATAACAAATACGAACCCTTGTCCGTAGACAAGTTTGTGCTAAGATTACTTCTGCAAAATTTATAACATAATTTTTTTTGCATGTTCTTGTAAATAATGAAATCAAAGGCGCGGTCTTATATTAGAGAGGGATGCATATAGTATACCCTTCAAGTTTGAAATCTTCAACCGCCTTCAAGCATTAACTAATATTAATACGTTGAAAGAAACTACTAACAATCCAAAATTAATTGGTCAAAAAAATCTAAAACGGTGTAATGCATGTGATATGTCGATAAAAGCACATCAGTGTCATTGTCGACTTTATTTTTAAAAATTTATGGGATGGCACACGGGTTAAGAATTATATTAAAAACCATATTTTTAGTGAGAACAAAAATATAGATTATGTTTAATTGCAAAGTATTTTTTTTTTTTTGAACATCTACATTAAATTTCTTCTAATCTTGATCAATTTACCTTTTTTTATATATGTTACAAATTTAAATACACATGCATAGATGCACATTGATACTAATGTAGATATTTAGAGAAGAGAGAATCCAAGAAAGTGAAAAGGAGCGGGAAGAGAGAATTAAACAATTTTCTGGAATTTATCTTTATATTTAATTGTAATTAGATATTTAATCATTATAGTCTATGGTTAATAAATTGTATTTCTTATAAATAGAGGTATATATAGTGGTCTTTGTAATTTGTGTGATTTGATTTTAATAGTATTGAAAGAGTCGTAACTCAAGTTGGGAGCATAATCCCATTGTGTTTGTGTGTTGCCCGGTCCAATATAATATTTTCAATTTCTAGCAATTGGTATTCAAGCTTGGAAGAGGATCGAGAAAGAGAAAAATTAAAGAAGTTCCATATGAGCAGAATATCATAATCACCAAAAAGGTTTTGTATGAGTCAAATAAAAAAAGAGGTTGATTCTGAGTGAGCCAAAAAAGATCAATTCAATTTGAAAATATGGATTAAAAGTACACATAGTATACATATATAATATTATCTATATATAATCTATATATAATTATATATTTACTTGGGTCAATTCGATCGGTAGATTATATCATCTAAATAACTTAAATTTATATTTTGAATGTTATAATTACGATTTTGATCATTTGACATTTTGATTTGTGAATTCAAGATGAAAAAATTCGAATAATTTCATTCCCTCAATTTGATTATTTGAATTTCGATTTATTAAACACCTCTATTAGAGATAGAGCTACCAAGATTGATTGGTTGGTTAAAGAAAGAGATATACATGACCGAGGAATAGATAGAAAGAACCCCATAAAAAGTATATAAATAATTATGAAGACTTTTATTTCTTTTGATTAACAAACCATGTAGACTATTTGTCTCATACATATTTCAGAACGGTATTATTTTACACCACTTTCGTCTCATATAATCTATAAATAATCATTTAAACTTTTTTCTTAACTGGCTGCAGTGCAAAGAGTCCTTATGATCCCATTGGCACCAGTAAGCGGATCGATTTCACTCATCTTAACCATGGCGGCACCAAAATCCGAATCGAATGTCGAAGGGTTGTCAACGTACTCGTTCACGATGCTATCGGTCGAGTCTCCATTAAAGAGTACTTGGTCAGATATAAGAAGACCCCTATTACTTTGAAGATTCCTGAAATAGTTGTTGTCGAATGTATTTGGTGTCACTAAATCAAGTGGTTCCAAATTTCCATCGCTACCAGTTTGTGGGCAATTTTGCCTAAGGGAGGTAGCAAAAGCAGCATCTATGGGTAAAGTGTTGTTGTATATCCTGCCCCTAAACCTAGTACATCTGGCCTGCCCGATTGTATGAGACCCTGCAACATATTAATTGTCAGATATGTTTAATTAGATTTTTTAAATCCGCACTTTACCATGGAATAATGTGTGCACACAAAACAGTTGTTTCGAATGTATCGAACTATATATAAGTAAGACGTAAAAAGCAAAAACATGTTGTTTTCTTGACCTGATATAAATTAAGGCGTATTAGTTGAATGAAAGCTACATAGAATTATATATGTGAAACTAAGACTAAAACCCAAGAAACGCCTTACATAAATGATTTTAAAATATTATCCAAAAAAGTGTAAATTTCTACACAAAACTTAAAAAAAGAGAGAAAATAAAATTATCAAAAATATGCAATTAAGAATTATACATAATGCCGTACGTACAACCAATTTATAATTTATAAGCATGCAATAGAATAATACATTAGATGAAAAGACTTATACAATAAAGTTGTACTTTCTTTATAGTTTATAATGTTAAATTCTATTTGTTGCTCTCCTCTATTAGAAAACTGAGTATTTGCGACTACGAAAAATCAATTACAAATTTTATGATTGATTTACAGTTGTGACGGCTAAAAACAGTCGCAATTTTTTTGATTGATTTACAACTTGCAATAAATTACAGGCTTATAGTAGTGACTGGAATAAAAACTGTCGCAAGACAATTGCAAAATTTTTGGTTAGCATAATTTTGGTCCCAAATCTGTCGCAAAAAGCTAATGAAAAATTAAAAGTCACAATATCAAAGCTGATCTAACCTGATAAAGCGACCATTTCTCTAGCGTTGAGTCCCTTATTTTGAAAGTTACTGATGAGAGTAGTAAGATCAAAATTCCCTCTTGGAAGATCAGTACCAGCTTCAGCAGCGTTTGAAGTTGTAGAATCTCTTCTTCCAAGTCTTACAACCCATGATGGACCACTCACCTATAAATTCATGTATTTGATCATTTTATGAACATATATTTCACTAGTAGAAAACAAATCTACTTGCATTTTTGTCAAAAATGTGTATATGACCAAATAGTTTTGCATGGAAATATCTCACGGATCTACTACACACTCTTCTAGTTATTATTATCATTAGGGTTGACTTTATTATTAATACTATTATTACTATTATTTAGCATATTTGTTATATTCATATCATCTTCTTTTCTGATGCAGTTTTGTCCAAAATAGGGTTTTCTAGTTGAAAACTTGTCGCAAGTGCGTAGAATTAGCGACGACCTTTTTTTTTCTTTTGAAATTTTAAAAGTTTTCGAGTGTTTTCACTTTTCACACACTCTCCTAAGGCTATCCGTAGTGGATGGAGCCCCGGGTGGGGGGTTATGCGCCATGTGGCGGCCGATGACGTGGAAATGGGGGGTTATGAGGTAAAGTGTGTAGTGGAGGGTTATGAGGATGAGGGTTATGAGGTATGAGGTGTACCAATAAGAAAAAAACAAAAAAAAAGAAAAGAAAAAGGAACATGAAAGCTCCTCCTCCTTCAACGGCGCCATTAACATGGCGCTCCTTCAAATTTTGACTAACATGGCGCCCCGGGGGGTGGGTAGGGGCGTTATGAGGGGCGCCATATTAGGAAAAAAAAACCCCATAACACCCCATTACGGATAGCCTAAAAGCAAACTTGGTTTTCTACACCAAATAAAGGAGCCAGGAGGTCACTTTTGTAATTTCCTATCTTGTAATTATATTTGGTTTTGTTCTTTTCTACTATATATCATTCAATCATTATTTTGAAACCTTAAATTTAATAATGTTTTTAATTTAATGTTTATGTAAACTTTCCATAAAAGCACTTATTAATTTATTATGTTAATAAACCAATTTAAACCAACCCAAATACGACCGACCATCTCATAAGAAATATTTGCAATTTTTGGCATAGACCAACAAATGAAGATAGAAAAAACCTTCGCTATAGTAACTTTGTTTACCACGTGACCACGATTTAGGTGGTCCATTTTTGTTTACCACGTGTTAAATATATATCTTTTTGTTGCTTTTCATTGTGTATAGCTTTTGGTGGTTTGTTTAAAGTGTTTTTTTTTTGGTTTTAGTATAGTTTTATATTGTTCTTTTTTGGTGTAAAGTTTTTTTGTAGTTCGTATACATATATTTATTATTTTAAGGTTTATAACAATACAACTTAATTGTATACATGTATAAGCCATGTGAAAACGCAAGTGCGATTGAAAACTAGTTGCTATTAACTATTCACCCAATTATTATATATTTATATTATATTTCCTTATGATGCAAAGTTTGACTCAATGTTTTGTTTTTCTTTCCAGAATCCTGTCGCAAATGTATAGAAAGCTATGACAAATTATTTTGGGTGGTCAATTTTGGTTTTAAAATTTCTTTGTATAGTGTTTTAGAGGTAATAGATTTAATTTTATTATTACCGCCACAGAAGCATCACGTGCCGCAACCGCGAGAATATCAGCACACGAAACAACTCCAGGACACACGCCCTCAACCGCAGCTTTAGCATCATCTATAACTTCATAACCCAAAACACCATCATTCGCTGGTGACTCCTTCTCACTACCCGCACCTCCTAGCAAAAGAGACGCATCACAACCCTACATGATTAACCACATTAACATTAACAACATGTTCTTATTACGCGTAATAATAATAAAAAAAACCATGAATCGAAGAAATTAAGATCATAACCTGAACGAAACAATCGTGAAAAAGAAGGCGAATGAGAAAGGCAGCGTTGCGAGGATTACTGTTCACCGCGGCACTAATAGTGCTCTGAATAGTTGAAAGTGCAGTAGGGCATGTGGTATCATAAAAGGTTGTTGACAATTGAGCTTTACAGTTCAATGATAGAAGTAAAACAAATATAGGAACAAAAGTAGTTACATTGAACTTTTGAAAAGCCATATTTTTAGTTATAAAAGGTAGCTTAAGTTGAGTAAGAAGAGGGATGTACCTATGGATATATATACACCCAAATATATATAAAATGACATATCAAATTTGTTGAATAGGTCTTGTAGACAGAACATGTGATTTTTTCAACCAATAAAATGCTTAATTCGTTATCAACACTTAGTTGAAAACCATACAAGAAGAAAAGTATTTGCGCATGGCAAGAATAATCAATCAGTGCATTAATTGCAGGGTTTTGAATAATTTCTGTTTTTGTCCTTTTATAACATGAGAAGGGAGAAAGTAATCCTTGATCTGTTATAAAATGACAATTGGTTGACGGCGAGTGGCTGTCTGTGGCTAAAGCTTAGCCCTTAGTTTGTCGGCTAAGGCTTAGTCCACTGTTTTGCAGGCTAGGGCTTGCTTTAATTTCTAAGGTTTCGTCATAGACTTAGGGGATTTTTTAAGCTTTCTATGATTGTTTTGCCGATAGGAGATGCTTCACCTTCGGCTTCTAAGGCTACCAAATCCACATCACCGCCGGTCAAAATTCTATTTGAAAACTTTGCTTCCACGGTTACATGTAGCCGCTCGTTCTACTTGAGATTGTATGGGTTTTTTATGGGCCATCCCCACTTCTCCCTCTACTACTTAAATTCTACCACTCCTCCATAAAATCCTTCAAATTCTACTTGAATTCTACTTCATTTTCTTTCCTGCATGGCACACTCCTATTGGTTACTACAAAATCTACTTCAATCAAAAAAATTCTACCACTCCCCCCACCCTTCGCCTACTTCCCTATCATGACATATTTCTATTAGACAAGGCTATATATTTGTGGAGGCAAAAAGTCATCATAGTGTATACCCAAGCCAAACTTACTATATTGTAACATCCCATAATTTTTTAATAATTAAATTTTTCCGTTAACGTCTAGTTAAATTAATTTCCGTAGTAAAAAATAACCCCTAAAGTAGTAGAATTTGCTTTTATAGAAATTTAGGGGGTATAATGTATAGAATTGTATTATGGTTTATATAAATTATAATGTTAAATCTAGAGGGACCATAAGCGTAATGAACCAAAATTGAATAACACAAAATAGAAGAAGAGAAGGGGAGGTCGCAGGTAGCGACCTGGAGTTCAACCTAACCCCCTCCCCCTCTTCTTGAATCAAAATTATGCAATTACCAAGCTTAAGGCTGCGATTTCTGGCTTTAGTCTTGGAATTTGAAGTGTAATTCGCCCTCTAATCGCATCATTACATCAAGTAAGTGTAACCCTAAACCCTTGCATGTGTATGTGTCGAAATTGGGGTCTAGAAATTTGCAAATTTATGTAGGATAATGATGTTTTATGATGTTTAAAATCATGTGCCTACTTGTAGGAACTTAGATTGATGTGGAGTTGGGGGTTAAACCCCCTGGTCATTAGATGGAATTCTCATGTTAGTCAACTACCTAGTAAAGTTGTGAAATTGGTAGTATACCTTGAATTTCTTTATGTTTATGATGATTTTGAGGTGTTTATATTGTGAAATTGATAAATTGATATATAATGGGTTTGAAGGGATTCTACCCAAGACTTAATGTTGTAGGTTGAAGGCCTAGAAAAGTCATGAACATGGATGCCAATTGATAATTCACACTAGGTGTTTGATATAATGCCTAAGAGAAACCAAAATGATGCTAAAGCAACTAAATTGCTAGAATTGAGCTTGAATGTTCCTAGGAAACATTGTGCTCAAAAGGATGACCCATCATTGATAAAATAATGATCCATGGCTATCTTGGTTAATGAACGCCTTAATTGATATTGTGATGTTGATGAAACCATGTAGGTAGATATAAACTTGACGAGTATGCTTGGTTACCAAATATGGATGTATAAACTTGACTATGTATAGCATTGAAAATAATGATAATGAAATTGTGATAATGCGCTATGGTTAAAGGTACCAACTTGACTAGTGACCCGTTAGGTGATCAAGTTGACAAAGTGAACAATCAAGGTCCCGGTGGAAGCGGAGGCTCGAACCAAGAGGTAACATTGTTTATGTTACACGTATTAGTTTATGTAAAATGAGTAAATTCCTACAAATGGAATAAGCCATGAGCTATGCTAAATAGGTGATGAATGGTTCTAGGAACCATGAAGCCTAATGCCAAAAGGTCCTCCAATTACTAAGATTGGCCATAAGCCCATAAGTAAGATTCGAAGAATCACAAATGAACAACGAGTTGCAATTGGCAGAAATGGGGAAATAGAACCCTTTCCATGTAACGAGTAATGGAAGATCATAAATGGTTTATAGAACCATAGATCCTCAAAGTTAAAATTATGGTCAATCAATGAATTAGGAGACACCAAAGGCATGGACCCGTCTTAACCGGTCAATCGGGTTAATAAGTTGTAAACATATGAAAAAGGGTGATTATGCAACCCAACAACGAATATGTATGCTAATTGTATGAATATGTGAACCGGGTTCGTAAACCTTAAAAAATGATGCTATAGTCATGTAGGCCTTAGTGGACATATTGACTAGATGATAGTACTAACAAAAAGTTATATGACTTTGATGATTGTATACTAAAAATCTGATTGTATGAAGGTGTTGTAGCATAAGATTGGGTAAAATGAAGCCTTGGAGGCAAATGACCCCTTAACGGGTCAAAGGGGTTGGGTAAACCCTTTGGACAAGTAAGAATGGTTAAATGTTGTTTAATGATTGTTGTTGTACATAATATCATGATTTTCAAGTGTTTTGAGAGCTTATGATGCTTAATCAAAGACCCCAAATAGTTCAAAAGTGAGTTGGTAGAAAACATGGGAAAGAAAGCCAAGATATAGCTAAGTATAGAACTGGCCGGAAGCAGGCCAGCTCCTTGGAGTCTTTGCTCCAAGCGTAGCACTTGGAGCAGGTGACATGGGACGCGATACGCGTGAAATTCCAGGCGTTTCACCTAGAGATGGATTTTTGTAAGCGATACGCTTGGGGCTATAATTCAAGATTTTTTTTTCAATTTTCTTCATTTGTAACTTAATTTTATACATTTTTGCAATAGAAACTCACTATTAAAAGTGAGTAAATTGCAGATAAAGGGAAAGCCTAGTGGGGGTGCTCGTCCAGATTATTAAGAACCGATCACATGAAGATTGCACAAACCGTTTCACATTTTGGGTTTATAAAACTAAGTAGATGATGTTAAGTAACTAATGGATGTCAAACTAGTGAATAAGAGTATTTTGTAAAGGTTAGCCACAATGATGGTATTTTATGATTGTTAAATCATATGTTTTGTACAAAATTCTCTGAAACAAAATCTTATAAAGTAAATGGTTATGTTTGGCATCAAATTGTATACGGATGTTACATATATATATATATTAATAAATTATGATCAAATTATAATAACATGATAGGTAATCATATTGGAAATCGTGTTTGTTTCATGAAAACCCATAATAATTCCCCACCACGTTAACCACCAATGTTAACCTCACCCCTCCAAATCTTTCGTTTTCAATATAGTTTACTTTCCAATTAAGTAAGAAGATGTAGACTTTCATACATAGCTTTGGTGCAGTAAACTATTTGTTGGATTGTATGTAGGATCGTGGTTAGAGACAACTAACCAAACAAGTTACTAAAAGTATCAAACAAGAAAGGCGGAATCAGACTTGTTTGTGTTAATGTTTTAAACGGTTTGATCGAAACTGTAACAAGTAAACATGAAGTAAAGTAGATGAACACAAGATGTCAATTCCAAGCACTACTATATTTATACTTCACAGTGTTTACAGAGAGTTACAACTGATGAACAAGAGATGTGTTCGATGATTTGAACAAAGGAAATACAACTAATATATATAGTGCAAGGAGGAAATAAAAGATCTACTTTTATTTCCTTTTAGCTCTAAGGCTAAATAAACAAATAATATCTACTCCAGAGTTGTTGTAGTACAAGCATGCTTCTGTGAACAGTTGAGCAGACCTATCGGTGAACAGTGCACAGCATGGTGTAAAGTAAAACTGCTTTCTGACAGCTTTATGCATTGGAACTTGCAACAGGGGATAAGTCAAAGTTCCGGAGTAACACTAGGAGAAGTTCCGGAGGAACTACTCAGTGTGAAGGAAGTTCCGGACTAACTTCCTTCGGAACTCTGACTTAGAGAATTTCTGCCAAGCAGAACATTCCCAACAGTCTCCCCCTAAGATGTTGCTACCAAAAACTGTTCTTCTGTCTGAATCTTCAAGATGCTTTGACTTGAGCTCTACACTGCCTTGTAGTTAGGAGTTCCCATTATATCCATGATATCCATTTGATTCAGTTTATCCCAATCCTCCATTTTTAATTCAGGCTTCTTCCTGATTTCACCATTGCTCATGAAGAAGTAATACATGTTCTCACTCCTGTGATCTTCAATCCTTAGAATGCAGGGATGAATGACTTCAACATTTGGTGTTGGAGAATCTGAAGGTTCGGATCCTTCTTCTGAATCACTTACAGCTATCTTCTTTCTTTTGGCTAGGCGTTTCTTACTTGCCATAGACTTCTTTCTTCCAGAGTAAGAGAAGGGAATAGGCTGAGTTGATGAAGGTTTTTGGGATGAGGATTCAGGCTCGGGTTGTGTAGGCTTTGGAATTTTGGGAGGTGGAGAAGATGGTGGAGATGGAATTGGTTGGTTTGGAGTTTGAAATGTAGGGGCAGTGGGTTGTGATGATGAGGTAAAGGGTTGTGATGAGGATGAGAGGTGAGGATCAGAAACAGTGTCAAACATTTGCTTGACAATGTTGATCCTAGGTTTCTTCTGTTGAGGAGCAGAGACAGGAGCTTTTCTCTTCTTTTCCTTGAGGTAACTGAGACCTTCAGGATGAAGAGAGTCGAAAAGAGTATACATACCTGGTGGTCTTTTCTCACCAGTAGTTCTCTCCTTTTCAATTTGACTATTTCTGATGGCATCAAGTTCAGATCTCAGCCTTGGCAGTTTGCAAGAGTTGATTCTCTTAGGATTCTCCATTAAGATTTCTTTGAAATACCATTTGTGAATCAGCAAGTCATCTTCCTCAGATAGCTTTTGATATCTGGTACCTTGCTTCTCTTGTGCCTTCTCCTGCTCATAGCTACACTCAACAAACCTTTTAACATTCATCTTCTTGGCTTCATCAGCTTGAATGGTGAGAATCATATACATCCAATTTATCAAGTCATCACCCTTCATCTCATTTACCCATGCTTCAGTAAAACACTCCTTGCTTCTGAGCATAATACTGAATTGACCAAGGAAAATTTTGTTGTCTTCATTGCTTTTCATATGAATTTTCCTGTAGTCATTTGCTAAGACCCTTTTATACTTTTCAACTTTATCTGAAAGACCTTGCTCTTCAGCTCTAGCAATCCTTTCTCTTGTGTAGTTGTCTGATCTTAGCCTAGCTCCATTAATAAAGAACATTAGGTCTGAGTTATTGACAACATACTCATAAATACCTCCTTCTATGAGCAGTTGTTTCTGTTCATCAAATACAGCAGCCTCCTTCTGTTCTTGGAACTTCTTATGCATTTCAACATTCTCCTTCTCCATCTGATCAATCAGAGCTTTTGTGGCAGGGTCCATATTTTCATTTTGATCACCTGTGCTCTGATTATCTTCATCCATGTCAGTGAAACCAGATATGGTTCTCTCATCAAGAGAATCACCATCAGCAGGCTTTGAAGACTCAGGAAGTGAAGTTGTAGCATTAAAACTGACTTCCGAGATAACTTGCTCAGGAATAGTTTTAGTGCCAGGTTCCGAAGTAACTACCCTGGGACTGACTTCCGGAGCAATTTGTTCCGAAATAGTCTTAGGCAATTCCTTGGAAGCAACTTCCGAAGTAACTTCCTTCTGAACATTCTCAGTGGTGAGAAGTTCTTCCGGAGTAACTTCCTTCGGAATCTCCTTAGCCAAGGTTGATTCTTCCGGAGTAACATCCTTCGGAGTTTCATCAGTGATGATTAGCTCCTCCGGAGTAACTTCCTTCGGAATTTCAGTGTCAGAGGCAAATTCCTCCGGAACAACATCCTTTGGAATTTCCTCTGTTACAACCTTTGCTGCAGAAGATGTAGTACACCTTAGGTTCAGTAAAGCTTCTGTTACTTCTATATCAAACAGATCTTCTTGCTGAGTCACATCTTCTACTGGTTTACTCTCAGGTGTATCAACCTGTTCTTCACTTCTTTCTCCTCCTTCAGCCTCAAACTGTTCTACACCTGTTTGAAGATACTCTTGCTCTTTTGCTAAGTAGACTTCTGAAATAAAGCTTCTGACTTCTGCAATGTTTTGAGGGTGAGCACCTGAAGCAGCCATCACGAATCTTAGGAATTCCATGTGATTGACTTTGCATTCTTCAGGTGTTGCCTGCATTAGCTGATCCATGTGAACATTAAGCAAACCTTCTATTGGGTTGAATGGCTTAACTCCACTGATTTTGAATAGCTTTGTCTTCATCTTCTCAGGTATCCTCTCATTGTGATCAAATTCAATTTCAGACGAGCTAGCAGAGTCTTCAGTTGGCTTACTTTTAGCAGAAATGTTTTCAAAAGATTTTGAAGAGCTAGCTTTCTCCCCCTTTTTGGTAGCAACAGCTTCACCAGTTGGGTTTGATGCACTATCCTTCTCCTGCTTAAGCCTTTCAATCAAGGTGTCCTGCTGTTGAATAGTGTGAAGCAGGGATTGCATTTGTTTCTGCAATTCAGTTTGATTTGCCGTCAATTCTTTAAGTAAAGCACTGCCCTCAACTGATTTCTCAGTATCCTTGGGCGAAGAAGAGCCATCAAGCCTAGCTTGATCAAGCTCAACACCCTGGTTGTCTTGGCTCCTGGGATTCCCTGCAAGCACAGTTGTTGCCTCAGGTTCCATTTCTGGTTCCTTTGGTTCAAACTGGCTGCTGGTTGCCATAGATTGGGTCTTAAGAATGTTACTACTGTCCAATTGTTCCAGTGGGGAACCAATTGTAGTAGCAGCCCTTTCTATATGAACATCTTCATCACTCCTGATGTTCAACTCCTTAGTGGGTGAATGGGGGTTAGGAGAAGCATAATCTAGATCCATCCAATCATCTTCATGAGGTGAAGTTAATGAGAAGAGATTGTCATTTGGATTTAAATAAGTTTCTTCATCATCCACAGGTAAATCTTGGTTTAGGTCTATGGAGGTAAACAAAAGGGATGAGGGTTGTACATCCAATCTGATAGAAGATGAGGTCTCAAGTGAGAGGTCATCAGCAATATGGCTTAACCCTTGGCTTTGATGTTGAGTAGACAGTGGGTCATGCTCAAGGTTTTCAGGTTGGGTGGCAGTAGGAGACACAGGTGGAGTAGACCCTGTCTCCTTTTCAACAACTTGTGATGGAGTAGGTGAGGAAGTTTTGGTTGTAGTTTTTGAGTGCTTGACCCTCTTTCTTATGTAAGTAAAATTTACAGGTAATTTTGCTGGAGGGTCAGTTTCAGGTGTGGGTTCAACAACTGATGGTGTAGGTTCAGTGTTGTCACCTGGAGCAGGTTGCTCAGTTGGTTCTTGAACAGCAACTGGTTGCTCTTGCACTCTAGGTGCAGGAATAACTCTTGGATCGGGTAGTGGATGGTCATTTTCCACACCAAGACAGTTAGAAATAGCAGATTTTGAAAGCAAGTAAGAAAAAATTTTCTCAGTTAAGTTCTTTTGGTGAAAAATGGTACCGGCTCTGGGAATTTCAGGAAATTGTGTATCCAAAATGTGTTGTAAAAATCTGGGATACATATTAAAAGGTTTTTCACAATTTTCCCTGAGCCCATCAAAAATCATTTTTGAGAAATTAAAGCAATCTCCCCTGATCACAGCATGAAGAGCAGTAGCTTGGACTTCACCAAGTTCCTCATGAGACCTTCTGGGAGTTAGGCAAACCATCAGAGTATGGGCAAGAAACCTCCATACAGGTGGGATGTGACATTTCTTCACAGTTTTGCTTTTGGGGTTTCCTCCATATCCTATGCCCATCAGAGTGAATTGGTAATCTTCCTTGGGAACAGTAAGAATACCATCTCTGTCTTGTAATTTCGGATGAGTTCTGATCATTTCTTCAGTGATGTACACATTTCTACCGTGAACTTGGCTTTCAATTTGCATCACCTGCTTGCCATCTTCATTACCGGCATCTACTACAGCATTTGCCCAAAACTGAGAGATAGTTTCGTCGTAGATCGTGGGATTTACAGTTAGGGCAAAGTTTAGCTCTGACGCAGTGAGGAAGTCGATCATTCCATCAAACGGAGCCGACTTATCTGTTTTCTCTAGAAAAGCTCTTTGATTATGCTCGTGATGAAATGCGAATGCTGCCATTTGTTCTGTACTGAGTGATTGCTTGAGAGATTCAGATGAATTTGATGAAATTGGAAAAAATCGAGAGCGATTGACGGGAATTTGGGATTTAGGTTTAGTAAGTGAAAGGGTTTCTCTGGAAGTGACAGTTAAAGGGGTGAGGAGAGAGGGAATTGACGTTAACGGAAAAGGTGGAATTAGTGGGGCCACCAGTTAACCGTCACTGTTAAAATTTGAAATAAAGGGTCCCACTTAATCCACAGAAAAAGATTAAGTCAATAAAGTTCCTCCGGAACTTTTCCTTCGGAACAATTGAGTTCCTTCGGAAGAGTGAAGTTCCCTCGGAACTTTTACCCTTAGAAATTTTCTTCTCTTCTCCTAAAATACTTCCGCAGGAAGTTCCTTCGGAGTTTCAAAATTTACTCCGGAACACCTGAAACACTTAGAAAACACTTGAAAACCTGTTAGAAACTTTAGAGAGTTCCCTCGGAACTTCTCTTGAGAAGGAAAACTTCGGGAGTAAGTTCCTCCGGAACAATGTTGTTCCCTTGGAATTTACTTAGAAGCATCAAAAAGTTCAGAAATGGTCATAACTTTGGAAGTTTCTCAAATTATCAGTTATAAGACCATTTCTTGAAAGAGTTCTCATGATTTTGAAGAGATGGATGTTAAGAACACAAACACATAAGGTGATAGAACAATTTATGTACATAAAAGCAACAATTGACAGCAAAAGTTAACCAAAGTTCATCATCCCAATAGCTGTGATAAGAAAGAAAAATCTTGCTTCATCAAATGCCTTTGTGAAAAGGTCAGCTAATTGAAGATCAGTATGAACCTTGTGTAACTTAATCAATTTCTTTTCTGCACAATCTCTGATGAAATGGTACCTTATTTCGATGTGCTTTGTCTTAGAGTGCTTCACAAGATTGTTGGTGATGGAAATGGCACTGGTGTTGTCTGCATACATAGGAGTTTCCAGGAATGTGATTCCATAATCCAGCATTTGATTCTGGATCCAAAGTACTTGACCACAGCAGCTTGAAGCAGCAATGTACTCAGCTTCAGCAGTTGATGTAGAAACACAGGTCTGTTTCTTGCATTGCCATGATACAAGCCTATTTCCTAGAAATTGACATCCTCCTGATGTTGATTTCTTATCCAAGTAGCAGCCACCATAGTCACTGTCAGTGTAGGCAACAAGAGAAAAGTCATTGTTTTTTGCATACCACAAACCAAGTTTTGGTTGACCTTTGAGGTATTTAAATATTCTCTTTACTGCCTTCATGTGGGATTCTTTGGGAGCTGATTGATATCTAGAGCATAGGCATACACTGAACATGATATCAGGCCTACTTGCTGTTAAGTACATCAGAGAACCAATCATTGCCCTGTAAGTGTGCTGATCAACATGTTCACTTTCTGATTCTGAATTCAGATTGTGAGAGGTTGAGATAGGAGTTTTTGCAGAAGAGGAGGATAGCATATCAAACCTCTTGAGCATATCTTGAATATATTTTGACTGATTCAAGAAGATGCCATCTGCAGTTTGTTTAACTTGGAGACCCAGAAAGAAATTAAGTTCACCCATGGAACTCATTTCAAATTGATCTTGCATCAGGGTCTCAAACTCCTTACACAACTTAGGATTGGTAGATCCAAAGATAATATCATCCACATAAATCTGAACAAGCAACTTATCTTTTCCAACTTTCCTTATGAAGAGAGTTTTATCAATGGCTCCTCTCCTGTATCCATGGCCAAGCAGGTAATTTGACAGAGTCTCATACCAAGTTCTTGGTGCTTGCTTGAGACCATAGAGAGCTTGATCAGTTTACACACCTTGTTAGGATGGTGTGGGTCTTCAAACCCTGGTGGTTGACAGACATAAACTTCTTCCTTCAGTTTCCCATAAAGGAAAGCACTTTTGACATCCATTTGGTAAACAGTGAAGTTCTTGAAAGCTGCATAGGCAAGGAAGATTCTGATTGCCTCTAATCTTGCAACTGGAGCAAAAACCTCATCATAGTCTATCCCTTCTTCTTGAGAATATCCCTGAACAACAAGCCTAGCTTTGTTCTTGACAACAATTCCTCTTTCATCCTTCTTGTTTCTAAAAACCCATTTTGTTCCAATTGGTTGAGCATGTACAGGTAAATCAACCAGTTCCCAAACCTGTTGTTTGTTGATTTGGAACAATTCCTCTTGCATAGCTTCAATCCAATGATTGTCTTTAAGTGCTTGCTCCACTTGTTTTGGTTCTTCTTGAGACAGGAAGCATGCAAATAAACAGATGTTTGCATCAGCAGATTTGCTTCTTGTAAGAACAGGAGCATTTACTTCACCAATCACATTCTCAATGGGATGAGTTTTGCTGACATTTGTATTCTGAAAACTTGGAAATTCGTGACTTTGAACTTGCCTAGTTGGTGGAATAATTGGGGGCAACAAGACACTAAGCTCAATTCCTGGCAATCTTTGTGAAGGGGGCAAATTTGATGTAGTTGCAGCAGAGACATGTTGATCACTTGAGTTGTTAGCAGAGTTGATGGTATCTCCAAGAGATGAGTCATTGAAATTTGACTCATGAGAACCATCAAGATCACCATGTAAGTTGTCATTTGGAGAATGCTGCAAGCTCCCATCATCACTGGTGTCTGAGACATAACCATCCTGTTGTGACTGAGAGTCACTTGACTCAGTTTCAACCACATTCACTGGAGTGGGATCAGTGACTTGTTGAATTGCATCAGTTGGCATGGTTGAAGGTTTGAAAGGTTGTGTGCTGACAGAGGAGTAGTAATGACCAAATTTGTAGCCATCCTTCTTTGCATTTGAATTCTCCCCCTGAGACTGCACATACTCACTAAAGGACTTATCAACAGTAAAGTTGAAAGCATTAGTTAGTGAATCAATATCAAATAACCAAGTGGGTTCAGAACTAAACTTATTTGTTGATTTTTCATTAAAAAACACATTAATTGACTCTTCAATAATTTTAGTTCTGAGATTGTATACTCTGTATGCCTTGGCAATACCTGAGTAACCAACCATGAAGCCATCATCTGCCTTTTCAGCAAACTTAGCTAAATTCTCACTGGTTATTAATATTGTAACAGGACAACCAAAAACTTTGAGAAAGTATATACTTGGTTTTCTTTTTCTCCAAAGTTCATATGGTGTCTTGTTTTTACCTTTGACCACAAGCACCCTGTTCTGAACATAGCAGGCAGTGTTCACTGCTTCAGCCCAGAAAGTTACAGGGAGCTTAGACTCAGCCAGCATTGATCTAGCAGCTTCAATCAGTGTTCTATTTCTCCTCTCAGCTACACCATTTTGCTGAGGAGTTCTAGCAACACTAAACTGCCTAGATATCCCTTTTTCTTCACAAAAAGAATTTAAAACATGATTTTTAAATTCTGTGCCATTGTCACTTCTAATTGTTTTGACTTTGAAATTTGACTGATTTTCAAGTTGAGTGATTAAGGATTTTAAAATCTCAGGAGTTTCATCCTTAGTTCTTAGGAAGAAAACCCATGTGTATCTTGAAAAGTCATCAGTAATTACAAAACAATATGATTTCTTTCCCAAACTCATTACCCTAGTAGGACCAAAGAGATCCATATGCAACAATTCTAAGGGTTGAGAAATTGAGTTTTCAGTTTTGGACTTATGAGAAGACTTGTGTTGCTTGCCCTTCAAACAAGCAGTACAATGCTCATTACAGTTAAAGTGTTTTTGAGGCAAACCATTGACCAAACCTAAATTAACAAGTTTGTTCATGGTTTTGTAATTAACATGTACAAGTCTTCTGTGCCAAAGGTCAGACTCATCAACAGAAGCTCTTGATATCAAACAAGTATTGCCATCAAGAGATTTGGCACTTGTCATATCAAGTAAGTACAAGCCATCCTGCCTTTTTGCTTTTATCAAAATCATTTCATTTGGAATTTTTAGACCAGGCTTAAGTACTAGAGCTTCTTCATCATTAAACAGAACATTCATCCTCTTATCACAAATTTGTGATACACTCAGCAGATTAAAATTCAGAACATTTACAAGACTTACCTTGTCAAGAGTAAAACTTCCATTTGATACATTACCAAGTGCTGTAATGTACCCTTCATTGCTTCCAAAAGCAACGGGACCACCATCATATCTTTTTGTATTTTCTAGAAGGTTTTTATTACCTGTCATGTGACTGGAGCACCCACTATCTACAACCCAAACATTTGCTTGAGATTTATTAGGTGACCCCTACACAGGTAAAGAACATGATCAGTTGGAGTATGGGACCCAAGCCTTTGTGGTCTTGGGTCTTCCCATGGCATCATTATAAGAGTAGTTTCCTAACACAAGTTGTTCTGCAGGAAAATCATCATACTCAGAAAAATCACCATTTTTCTCATTTAAGTTTCTGTTATAACTCTGCCATTTGGGAAAACCATGTTTCTTAATAAAAGCCTTCTTTTCCCTAAACTTTCTGTTGCTTCTTTGTCTTGCAGTTTCAAGTTTTGGTTGTGCAGCAACTTTGAAAGTTTCAGTATGAGGATGCTGAGTTCCGTAGGAACTCACTTGTGCAGGATAATCATGCACTTCATACTGTTCAAAAACTTGTTTTCTTTCACGAGGAGCAGATTTTGCTCGTGAATTTCCTTTGAAAGATGGGTGAATTTGATTAATGAACTCAGTGGATTGAAATTCAGGTCTTTGTTTTGAGGGATTAGAAGACCTGATGTTTTTAAAATGTTCCGAGGGAACTGTATTTCTTCCGGAGGAATTTTCTCCCGGAAGATATGAAGTTCCTGCGGAATGTTGTTCCTTAGAAAAATTGTTTCTTTTAACATATGAAAAGCTGTTATTCTTTTCATTTCCAATCCAGACCTTTTGAGTTTTTCCAGAAATCTTTTGATCAACATGTGATCTTTTTGGTGACATGTTCCTGTTATCCTTTAAATTCTTTGAATTTAACAGATTTTGGTTTCTCCTTGGAGAAGCGTTAGCATTGTTAATTATCTGTTTGAAAGGATTGTAGGAACAATTTACAGCAACATGTCCTAATTCACCACAAATTATGCATTCTTTCACAAAGGTGTGAGACTTTTGTTTTGATGACTCTGAGCTGATTTGATTTCCAACAGTTTTTGATTTGTCATTCCTTTGAGTAGTAGATTTTGACAGTTTGAAATCATCATGTTCTAAACTCACATTCTTAGGGTTTTTAAGAATTGGTTTTGAAATCTTTGATTTATCAACCTCAGCAGAAGTGCTGGTTGATTCAGTTTTGATGTCAGAAAAGCCAATAAAACTATCAGTTCTCATGTCATCACTCTCTTTCAGACTTTCAGCTTCTTTGGAAGGGTCCTCAGTTACTGGACCAATTTCCAATGGGTCAGGGGACAATGGAACACTTGTTTCTTTAATAGTTAGGGTTTCAAGACAAGTGTATGAATCAGGGTTTTCAACAATTTTAAAAGATACCCTTCCCTTCCCATGTGTGTGCTCATGCCACAACTTTTCTGCTTTTTCACTAGCAATTTGAAATTTATCAGCATTGCACAAGGCTTCCCTTAGCTGATCTTTTAGGGTTTGAATGTCAAGCACATATTCCACATTTTGTTTCTTTGAAATATTTAGTTGCTCAACCACATCATCCATTTGAGTTATAAAATTTGTTTGTTGATGTTTCAAAATCCCTATTGTTTGTCTGAGTTCATCAGTTTTGGTTGAGTAAGCAATATCAGCCCTTTTTGAGTACTCTTTCAACTCATTTAGATTTTTAAGTTCATCTACAAGTGCCTGATTATGATTTTTGTAGCTCTCAACCACTTCAATACACTTAGGTGTACATAACACATTTTCAGATTCAGTGCTGGAGTTAGAGTTTACCTCTGCAGAAGCAGGTGAAGAACCACTTGCCATCAAGGCATGATTAGTTGGAGCAAACTCATGCATCACATCTTCCCAGTCAACAAACCCTGTTTGGTTTGCTACAGCAGCAGTTGCTTGGCTTTGGGTGTTGTAAGAGGGCTTTGGTGGAGTAGGACCAGAGGAAGAGCTTGGTTTGGTATATTCTTGTTTCTTCTCACCATTGTAACCATTTTCTCTTCTTGGTTGAGAACACTCCCTGGCAAAATGTCCCAACTGATGACAGTTGTAACACTTGACCTTTGATTTGTCAAGACCAATAGGAGCATTCTTGGCTCCATTGTATTTTCTCCCTGTTCTCTTGTAGAACCTTTGAGCCCTAAGTGACACCATGGCTAGTTGGGTAGTGATGTCAATCTCCTCTAGGTCATCAGCACTGATGCACTCTAGATCTGATCTGGTGAAACCTGAATAAGAACTGTTAGCAACATTAGCAAAGTTTTGGTAGTATGAAGTTTCATGTCCTTTAGGAGACTCAGGAAAGGATACATATGGTTCTGGTTCAGAATAGTTCTCTGAGTGAGCAGTGATGAGGGCCAAAGTGCCTTTGGAAGATGATGTCTGGTTCGATGATACACCAGACTTCTCATTCATTTCCATCTCATGTGCACTCAGCATTCCATAGAGATCTCCTAATTTCAAGGTTTTAAGGTCTTTGTTGTACTTGATACTGACTGTATAGACAGTCCAAACTTCAGGTAATGATCTTAAAAATTTTCTGATTATATCAGCATTGTCAATTTTTACATCTGCACCCTGTAGTTCATCTATAAGTCGGACATATCTTAAGTACTGCTCAGACATTGATTCACCTCTTTTATGACAGAAATTTTCATATCTTTGTTTTAAAATGTCTTTCTTGTTCTCTTTCACCTCATCTGTTCCCTCATACATTTCAATAAGTGCTTTCCAAAGATCATGTGCAGTTTTGCATCTCTTAAAGCCTATTAGTTGGATTGTATGTAGGATCGTGGTTAGAGACAACTAACCAAACAAGTTACTAAAAGTATCAAACAAGAAAGGCGGAATCAGACTTGTTTGTGTTAATGTTTTAAACGGTTTGATCGAAACTGTAACAAGTAAACATGAAGTAAAGTAGATGAACACAAGATGTCAATTCCAAGCACTACTATATTTATACTTCACAGTGTTTACAGAGAGTTACAACTGATGAACAAGAGATGTGTTCGATGATTTGAACAAAGGAAATACAACTAATATATATAGTGCAAGGAGGAAATAAAAGATCTACTTTTATTTCCTTTTAGCTCTAAGGCTAAATAAACAAATAATATCTACTCCAGAGTTGTTGTAGTACAAGCATGCTTCTGTGAACAGTTGAGCAGACCTATCGGTGAACAGTGCACAGCATGGTGTAAAGTAAAACTGCTTTCTGACAGCTTTATGCATTGGAACTTGCAACAGGGGATAAGTCAAAGTTCCGGAGTAACACTAGGAGAAGTTCCGGAGGAACTACTCAGTGTGAAGGAAGTTCCGGACTAACTTCCTTCGGAACTCTGACTTAGAGAATTTCTGCCAAGCAGAACATTCCCAACATTGTATTTTTATTATTAGGGCCTTTTTACTAATATTTCCGCATTTCAACTTGAGGCGTGACTCTTTTGATAGTTTTGTGGCAACCCCTTCTTCATCTTCGAACGACACATGGTCATGCTCGCTACGTATGCTTCATTGTTGCTCAGATGGTGAAGTGGGAAAATGGATTTCTCGATTAATTTATCATGTCAAGATGTTAAACCTACCTAGAGATGAAGATAAAAGTATGTTGCGAGAGGCTATTACTATGGACCTTAGGTTGTTTATGGCAATAGAGGAAACATTGAAGGTTTTGGAAAAATGGATGTGTGGTGCTGATGACATAGATGGACACATTATTGGGATTTTGAAGCGTCTTTCATTTGCATCAAAAGCATCCTCATAGTTATCGGTTGGCTTTCTCACAAGCGTCGAAAACAACTATCTACAGGGTGGTTACCCCCAACCTGAATCTGATGACGCATGGGTCAGGTTATTAATGCTTTTTTTGTTGCAATTAGCAGGTGTTTAGACCTAAAAATAGGCAAGAAAGTAGCTATGCAAATAGAATGGCTTTGCAACATATTTTAATTATGAGTTCTTTAGCCACACGCGGGAATAAGGATAGTATTGTCATGTAGTTAGAAAAAAATATACGGTTTTAGTTTGGGGTCTCTAGGCCCAAAAGGCGTTGATATTTATATGGAAAGAACTACTGGAAACACCAATATTAGACAAAGTCTATCAGAGGTTGTGGATGGCCACTTTACTACAATGATGAAGGTGTTATGCTCATGTCATGTCGCTCCTTTCAATAATGGAGATATCGTGAAGGATTTAAAGGATAAACATACAAACATGCCACTTCCATCTATGCTGAACATTGTATATTCTAGCCACCCTTGGTTGTGGCGATTGATAGTGTCCTTAGTTGCATTAAATCATAACCCAAAGGAACTTAGATGGGAGTGATAGCTTGAGGGCACAACACCTTTTGGATGTTTTATGCGGAGAATGGTCTGTTATTGTCACTTATAGCTTACGTGCTATCACCACAATGGTTAATCTATGGTTAGGAGGGAGATGCCCTCCAAGTTTGGCAGACTTCAATACGCCTGATCACTTACATGACTTTTAAAACCTGACAATGTGATCTGACCTATAGAAGTGGGTACTATACGGAGGCGTTTGGTTTTTAAGGTTGCTATACAAGGTATTGGTAAAGAAATGACCAAGCAACTTAATGATTTTCAGGTTGGGGTCAATGTATCGGGTGGCACAGAGGCCATATTGCATAGCGCTAACAAGATAATGGGTGATGTCACATTAATGGACCTCTCACAATGCTTACAGTGGACTTCTCTAATGCGTTTAATTTGGTGGATAAATCAGCCTTACTTCATGAGGTTAGGATAAGGTGCCCTGCTCATTATTTGGGGGTGGAATTCTTATACGGATTGTCATCAAGATTGTATCTTGGGGATGAGCATACATGGTCCACTAACGGGATTCAACAAGGGTACTTACTAGGATCACTTGTTTCCGTCGTTGTTTTGCACCCTTGTACACCAGATTCGAGACAATTGAAAGTTTCTTCTTCATGCTTGGTATCTTGATGATGAGATTGTCGTTAGAGATTTAAAAGAGGTAGCTAAAGTGTAAGACATCATTAGTGTGACATGTGCATCATTGGGTCTTGAACTGAATATCAAGAAAACTGAGTTATTTTGGCATTTTTTTATGGTAGGAAGTCTTATGAGCGTTTATTCTTTGTAGCTATTGGGAGACAATTATTAGGGGTGGAGTTTTCAGGGGGCGGGGGTGCTGCTGTTACCAAAGACACGAGTTTTATTAGTGCCCTAGAAAAGAAGAGAACCTCTAATGTTGTTGATTTGATGCACATTCTTCCAAAGCTTGGCAACCCATAGAGTTAGATATTCCTTCTTCGATCATGTATGGGTATTACCAAAATTTTCGTTGGCTTGAGGACATGTCAACTCGTACACATGAAGGTGGTTGCGTTGTTCTTTGACATATGATTACGTGGGGAGATCGAGGACATGGTAATTTGTGGAGGTCCTTTCTTTGGAGATCTCTAATGGCGAGTTACTTCCTTACATATCAGGTACGGGGTTTAGGATATATTCGGTAGATGAGGCTTCATCCCATACCTTTGTGGCATTGAGGGCCCAATCTTGGGTGCTACATGACCATATCTAATGAGATAGTTGCACTGTGGTATGGATTCTAATTATGCTTGTGCTTTTGCTTGTCCATGATACGATTCCTAGCTTTCACTTTAGCGGTTTCACTAACGAGGACACGACCCCCAAAAGCCCAACATGCATTGGCGAGTACCATTTTTAGTAAAATTGTTCAGGATATGGAAGTACACTTTCACATGACAGTTACACAATAGCCGTTTTTAAGTGTCAACAAGCACCACACGCTCAAGATTTTCTTCTTGCCTATTAAACGTTCACCGTTTCATTCTACCTATTAATTATTTCTTCAAATAATTGATACAATCATTATTTTCGACAAATAATGATCTGCCTTATTCTGTGATCAGTAATATTAAATATTTAATATTCAATTATTACAACTTGTTTGTCGTCCAGAGTGTAACTCTTGGAGCGTACCTATATGGTTACGCTAAATAATCGAACCAAAATCCAATATTTGTAACATAGGGTTTACCTAAAATAATAATAAAAACATAGTAAATTACGAAAAAAATTTGATAATTTTTGTATTAAAAAGAATCCAAATCAAAGAACCCAGTTTATATAAATAATAATGATTAAACACTCATGAACTGATTTGTCAAAGTATTATCATGTGGATTAATAATTAAGATATATTTTTAAAGCATTTAGTGCTATTGTTCTGGCAGTAGAGGTAGATCATATCTAACTAGGGCTGTTCACGATCCGAACCGAACCGAACGGACCTTTGCTCGTGTTTGGTTCGTTTACAAACCGAACCGAACCGAACCGAACATTTTCTCAACCGATCCAAAATCGAGCGAGCGACTTTCGATCCGAGTATTTTTCGAGCGATCACCGAGTAAATTCCGAGCGTCGCATCACAAAAAAGAAAGTGACGTGGGTGGTGATCTGACATAAAACCTGCATCCATGTTTCTAATTTTAACACATTTTGTTCAATAACTAACACACTAGTCTTGTTTGTATTTTATTAGACCAAATAACACTAATATGAACTGATATAATTATAATGAATGCACTTTTTTTTTTTTACCATTTTCCCTTTGTACATGTCCTCGATGTCTACAAAATTTGGATGTGCTTCAGAACTATTCTTTCGCTTTTCCTTTCTAGTTGTATCAACATCTTTACTTACGTTCTCCTCATTTTTTACTTTATCAGCTAACTCAAAACTCTCTCCATCACTTAATTCAACATGAGAAGTCTCGATACCATTGGATCCTTTGTGAAAAGATATTCTATATAAGAAAGAATTATACAAATATTAATAAAAACAATGACAATGGAGGAAGCTAGAGAGAATGGAAGCTACAAAGATGATAAACTAACATATTAAACTTACATCCAAAGTCAAATATTAAGTGCAAATAATTTTTGGAATAATGAAAAAATCTTAATTCCAATCCTAATTCCTTACATAACAAAATTAAAATTGATAAAATAAATAATAAAAATATATAAAATAAATAACTAAATGTATATATATAAATTCGAGCGAGCATCGAGCGAGCGCACCTATGCTCATACTTGGTTCGTTTTACAAATCGAACCGAGCCGCTCGGTTCGTTTTTAAAGCGAGTGACAATCGAACGAGCATTTTTCGAATATTTTTCGAGCGAGTTCAAACGAGTTTCGAGTTTCGAACTTTTTGGACAGCCCTATATCTAACATCTAACATTGTTTTAAATAATAAAACAACTCATTAGAAATTTGGGACAATGACCTAAAGGAGAGGTTTGAAGCTTTCTTAACTTAACAGTTATTATACATTTTGTTTACACATATGAAGGTTCCTCGAACAAACAATAAAGTATGAATTGTTTACACATATGAAAGGGGAATATTATACCTTTGTAGAACTTCACTCTTACAAATTGCAAACAATTACTATATGCTAATTATTCGAATGATGAGAAACATATTTAGACATTCTTGTAGCATACTCTTCCCAAAGGGTTATGAACCTTATAGGAAGAAAGAAAATAAAACTTGAAATAAGAGTTATGGCCCTAAAAAAAAGAACATAATTTTTGAGATAAGCGTTATAGCCCTGAAAAAAGAAAATAAAACCTCTATATCTAAATAAAAAATGAATCTAAACAAATTACATAAAATATTGGTAAAAGATGTCAACTCTAGGCTCGTGTTTGACGCGCCATAAGCTAACTTTTGAAAAGCTACTTGGAGTAGCGTTTCAACTAGTTTTTATAATATTTTTAGTTTTACCCTTTTCTAACATATAAATAAATTCTTTTATTTACATTTATAACATGTACTTTTATGTCATTTAATAATTTTCAGTTAGTTTATCAGCTAGTTTTTACCAAACGTTATTTTTTATCAGCTACCTTATGGTTTATCAGCTAGCAGCTAGCTTATCAGCTAACAGTTAGCTTATCAGCTGATAAGCTAGTAGCTAGCTTTTCAATTAGCGCGTCAAACACAGCCTAGATCTTCAATCTCCAAATCAATCTTGTCTTTTCTTTGACATGTTTAAAACTTGGCATGATATTAAAGTTGGAATTTTACCAAAGTTAACAAAAAAAAAAAACCAATTTGTGTGAAAAATAATGGGTTTAGGTATATTCTTTTGAACATGTTAAGCATATAAATGAAGTGTTAAGGTATTAAAATGAGAATGTTATCAAAATAAAATATATATATATATATATATATATATATATATATATATATATATTCATTTTAATTGATTAATTGAATAATTAAAATTAACAAGTTATGAAATATAAAGGATTCGAGATTAGGAAATATACAGATATTCAGTGGCGGATTCACCTTGAATGGACGGGGTGGGAAGGCCCCCCGTATGAAGTGTAGAAATCGTGTAAACCTTTTATAAAATCTAGTTATTTTTCAAGTTAATCTTGATTTTGAGTGGATATAGGGGCACCATCATGCATTAGATGAACATTTATATTTTCAATGGGGGCATATATGTAAAGATTATTGGAAAAAAGAAGAGAAAAGAATGGAATTAATTTGCAGGTTTAATGGTGGGTGGAGAAGAAGGGTGGAGTCGTAGAGGTGATGAAGAAGAGAGAGAAAGATATTATCTTTTAATATGGTTTATTATTTTAAAGCTAGAAACAATTATGACCTAGTGTTTCTATTTTATCATTATATTATCTGGCATAAAATGAAAAAATAAAGATAATATTAAAAGTTTCTTTTTAACAGAGAGTATAGTGTAATTATTTCATCATTTAAAAATAAATTATTTAGAAGTTTACTATAGTAATTTTTTATTATTTGTATTTTTATCTAGTATATATACGTTTTCTATTTACTACCTTACTGTTTAAATATTGTTTATTATATTATACAATACACTATTTAAAAAAATAAAAACATGTTGTAAGAAGAAATTATTTTATTATAGTTAATAAATTATTTTTGTAAGTATATAGTTATTTTTTATACGAACCATTATTACAATACATGTTTTGTAACCCGACCCGTCTTTTATTCGATACACTTTTTGCCCCCCGTCTAAATAATTTCTGAATTCGCCACTGCAGATATTAGGGAAACAAAATAAAATTATGACAGGTAAGTGAAAATTGCTTATCAAAATTATAAGATAATTTATTTTGATTTGAAAGAAAACTTAATTTCAAACTTTTTTTTTATTTTGATTCTAGAATTGACATGTGAACATATGGAGTCCCTAGAAAGGAAGCATGTCACAACCATTTAAATTTTTTATTAAGATTAAAGATGTATGAAATTGTTTTGATATAAATGATTTCTTTAGTGATTTTATCTTGTTGTCTAGATGATGGCCTACGATCAACCACTCCTTGCCAACTAATCAACACTTTCAAATAAATATGCAACCGACTTTTACGACCAAATATATGTGTGTATTACATACATATATCATATCAAATCATGTGTTACAAGTGGGTGATAGTGATGGTGGCTGCCATTATTGAACAAGTACGTAGCTGTGTTTCCGGAGAGACTCTTCCTCTACTTATGGCCATGAAAATGAAAGGCTAATTTGCTGATCCACTTATATAATTAATGCAATCACGTTATACGATTTAGAATTCTAGTCAACTATATGTGTGGTTGGGTTATTTTAGAAATTAGTACAAATCGTTATCTATATATGATCTTTGAAAATATGGGATTCAATAATTAGATAAATTTAGCACAGGGCCGGTCCTGAGAATTTGGATGCTCAGGGCGCGAGTCAAAAATTTGCCCCCTGTTAAAAGCTTTAAATAGTATAACACAAAAGTTTTAACACGAAGAATGTAGTACAATTAGGGCCTCGATACAAATAAATTTATACCCGAAAGATGACTTCAAGACAGTTGGTTCCAAAACACATCTACATTCAAGTTAACTGCATTCCAAGTAAAAGAAAAAACATTTGCTTACAAAAATGTTTAAGCATTTTTGGATAGCTAAATGTTGCGGGTCAACATGACCCGACCCGTAAGAAAATGTTGCGGGAAACTCCTTATCACCCGTGGAAACTATAAATTTGACTCGACGCATGTTTTCAGTTGTTCAACTGTTTGACAAATTTTCTTAAAGATACATAACAGAATCTTGTGGACCAAACAAATACTGATTATGAACAAATAAGTAACTTTAACTTGAAATCCTTATTGAAAAAGAGAATGTTCCTATTTTCATAAAATTTATAATTATCTTGCAAATAATGAAGCTTAACTGGCCCAACTTCAAATAAAAATACAACAAGAAAATTGTTTTGTTTTTCGATTAAAGTTGCTTTCTTTTTTATCGGGGATAGCTTATTTACTCATCAATTAGGGTAACCGATACAACAAGAAAATATTGTTAATGTTCTTGAATGCAAAGAAAATAGCAATCAAAACCCAGGAATTTGGTAGATAGAGAGCAGAAGTGATGATCGACGATCGCAATTCATGTCGTTTCAATTTCTCCCGCCGTTCCTTATTTCTTCATCGCAAAACCAATCCACATAATGACATAAACCGATGCCCCTTCTTAATTTGATGCCCTGGGCTGGAGCCCAGTTGGCCCATGCCCAGGGCCGGCTAGCATACACACAAGTACTAAAATAGTAAAATTAGCGACGCTTTATGAAAATTATATATTTTTTGGTTGAAATCCCTTGAAAACAATGTGATGTCCGTGCGTCCTGCAGACAAGAATGCATCTCCGAAAACCAAGAGTCCCCAAAATTAGAATCGAGGAACGGCCCCACAACCTCTTGGAAACGGTCAAGAGGTTGTCCACCTTCCCAGCCGCTGCTTTAGAAGCTGCTTGACCAGTTTTAAACGTGTCGGGCCTCAGCCCCACCAGGGGGGAAACCCCAGTAATGATTAAGAAGCATATTTAGCTGTAGGATGTTTCTTCTTGATTTTACCATGTTTACTATTCCATATATGGTTGTTTAACATCTCCATGGTCACACTTAGTTAGTCTTTTTGTAACACTTAAGTGAGATGACACTTGTAATATTTTGATTTTACGTTTATGGAATGAATTTATTGTTTATGTTAATGTTTTCAAGCTATGATAATTCTCCATTGAATGTGAACTTCGATCTACTTCTTAAACTAAAGTAATTAACCATGTGCATGTTTCGAATTACCATGTGATCCCGTCCTTTGAAGCTCGAGTTCATGTTTTTATATGTCTATGTATAAAATGGGTGCTACACTAGGAATGTTACGCAAAGGTATTACTTTCGGTTAAGTTGTAGAAACCTCTTAGTGTCGAACATTGAGGTTTCTAACTTATTATCTAGATTGTCAAAGGATTCGTTGACACGGACTCTATTGTCATTTAGCATAAGTGGAAATCTTCCTTTGGTTTTGATTTTGAATTGATCTTTTATTTTGGTATTATGGTGGTTGGCGTGTGTTTATCACGTCCACAGGTCTTGACGGGTGTCAGTTCCACATTATTACATTAACATAATATTTATCACTTAATCTTAATTCCAATATTGCGGTGGTTGACATGTGTTTATCATGTATATTTTCCAATATTGTTGAGAGGATGGATAACCCTAAGTGGGAGTCATTCCACTTCATCATATTAGTGACCTTAAAATCATTCATATATTTATGTCTTGTGGTTGCAAGTCAAATCAAACATAAGTGATATATTTAGTGATTAATAGTTTGTTTACTATTTTCTTAGTGTTTATTTTAGTAGTTTTTATAAACCCTCATTTTATTATTGGGTAGACAACAAAAACGATCAGGTATTGGTAGCTACTATCACTACTAGAAAACAAGTCATTATACTACAGAAATTTGCTACGCAAATTATTGTGTTGCAAATGGCAACACAATTACGACACAATTTTGACACATAAAAAAAACTAATTTTATGGTATTTTTTTGTGAGTAAAAAGCGACACAAAACAAATAACTACATGATTTCATCACAAATGCGTAGTGAATTTGACAGAAAATAATATTTTGTTATTTTTATTTTTATTTCGAATATATATGAAAAATACTGTAAGTGAAACGTATAAAAAAATTATACAATAACTCGCGAGGCATTTGCGACGCCCAGAGAATTTTTAATACGGTTTTTAATCATTATGTACTGTGCGTAGCAAATGTGTAGTAAAGTGCTACACCTTTTCTACGCATTCCTAGCAACCATATATTATTTTATTTCCAAGCCCAAACATTGTTTCAATTTCATCTTTTATACAACTTTATTATATGTGAAATATTTTTATTATATATATATATATATATATATATATATATATATATATATATATATATATATATTAAACATACGCAAGTACATGTTTACCATTATAACTCATTACTTATAACATTTTTTTTCTTCAAATTCTACAGGTAAAACTTTAACGGTAGAAGCGTACATACGTACGTGTAACATACTTTTAAGTTGTTAAAAAAAGAATTCCTTTACTCGTAATGACCTTATACGACAAAGTGAATGAAAAAAAACGATGTTTTAGCTTCGGGAAAGAAATAGCAATATTGGTTATTAAGTAGAATTATATAAAAGACATTTTCCTCGCTATTGCGTAGCACCATATAAAAGAAAATAAAATTAAAAAAGGGTTTTCTCGCAATTGCGTCGCAAATTGAAAATTATAAAAATACGGTATGGGTCGCCAAAGTGTAGCGAATAGAGTAATAAACCTTTAATACTTATACAGTCATGTACTTCTGTATTATAAGTTCAAAAAATAAAAAATTATAAAACTTTTGCGACACTGTCCTTTGGTAGCAAAATCGTAACAGATTTTCTCGCAATTGTCTCGCAAAGCATTTTGCGACGAGCATTTTTGCGAGAGAGTGATTTGGTCGCATTTGCGTCGTAAATCACGTTTTGTGACGCATTTGCTACCCATATTTGTGTCGTAAAATGATCTTTTTTCTAGTAGTATATGTCAATGAATCGACACTCAATATCTTACCAAAACAATATAACTATGCAATGGATAAACTTGTCTTACGTGTGTGTGATTAGTTTTAGTAGTATACAATTTAATTGTGTAAAATACCCCATCATTTTTATATATACAAGACACCCATCAATCATGTTAGTTATTTTATAAAAAACTTTATCGAAGTCTATAACTAAATCTATCCTGAACTTTTGTAAAACATGTGTCGTGAAAGATCGAACATGCTTCCCTCAAGCAATCATTGCGTTAAATGTTTGTGATTCACTAAAATACAAAATCAAATTATAATTAACCAAATCCAAATGTCAATAATCATAATCAAATTAAGTTCAACAATCAAACATATACACAATAAAAAAAATGACATTTAATCATTGAACAAGAAGGAGAACCTATGTCGTTGTTACACGTTTGGATTTTTCTTGTCTTCATATCGACAAACAAAAAAAAAAAAAACACCTAAATCCGCTGGCTGTCCTGCTAAAAACCCATGCCCATAAGCAAAATTTAAATACCGGTTAACATGGAAAAAGAAAGCGACAAATATGAAAATTTTGTTAGATAGTTATGTGTGTTTTATAATTGCAAGTTTAAGATAGAGAAATCTAAGTAATAATATGTCTAGAATTCTTACAATCTATTATTTTTGAAAAAAAACAAAAAGTAAAGGTATTATGTATATTAAATATTACAAAAAATTTCAACTTAATTTCCCATGCCTAATGAACATATATAACTCATTTATGCCATCTTTTTTAAGGAGATATTAATTTCGTGCACAATAAATTTATATAGTGGCTGTATTTGACGTATACTTGGATATAGTTATTTAAATTATTTGAAAGCGAAACTAATTTGCATCAAAATAATTGAACACAAATTTCATCTATGGGCCAGGAAGTTGTCGCAAAATTGAAGAATAGTCTCACACAAAGATACCTACCGTGAATAGTTTATTATGGCGACATCTTATACTTCAAAAATATCTCTTTTAGAGGGGATTATGAAGTGTTTATGGTTTGATCATGTGGTGTGGAAGCTTTTAGCTTTAGTATTAGAGTGTAGTATTTGGATGATCTCTGAGTCGTGTGAATTATTATCGAATTGAAATATTTCTTTCAATGGTACTCCCGAAAGTTTTTTTTTCTTTTTAGAACTGCAGTAAAATTTATTAAAACAAGCTCAGACAAGAGCAAAATTACAAAGCATTCAGAGGATTAATCATCCGATCGTTCCAACGAATAACCACCTTACTATTTCTCGAAGAAAACCAAGAAAATGAATACATTACGATAGAGTCAAAAATTCCGCCATTCCGCTCACGAAAGTTTAATTCGATTATAAAAGTCGTGTGAATTATTATCGAATTGAAATATTTCTTTCAATGGTACTCACGAAAGTTTAATTCGATTATAAAACAGAGAATTACAAGAAAGAATATGCAATTGTGAAATGATGTGATTAGGGGTGGTGGAGCCTCTTGATTTCCGGATGTTAATGGGGTTGTTATTAGGGTTTTAGGAGTGTTTTGTTGGTTTTAGTTATTCTTACTAGTTTTCAATATTAGTTCACCATACTAATTTCATTGGTTAAATATTAGCAACGATTCGGTATTATGAGACTATTAAGCGTTCATATATTGATATCCAGTTCTTACCAATACTATACTGTATGTAACGGGTACACTTTCCCTAGTGTAGTTTGGTCACTTGGTATCTACCTTTTAGAACTTGACATGATCTTTATAAACTGCAAATTTACACATCAAGTTTTTAATCGATCACATATATTAAAATGTAGATAAAAGACGTCACAACAGTAAATGTAAGCATAGACGCCATAGTGAAAAAACGTGTTAATGAAAAAGGGACCTAAAACTGAAGTATTAGAAAACTTAAAGAAAATGTCAAAAACCAAATTTAATTTTGATGGGTATTAATCAAAGTACATATTTTTTCTGTTCATTCTTTGCATGCTTTCATGTTTCGTTTTCCCTGCAAAATAACCACATACAAAAACAATCTCTCTTAACATTTTGAAAGATCGATCCGCCAAATCATAATCATGCGACTATATATAGTCACAAAAGAGTGACTACATATTATATTAATCTTCATATTAGCGAGCTATCGCAAAATCAGGTACCATATTGTTTCGTCGTAAAACGTTTGCAAATATAGAGACTACCTGTCATAAAACGGTTGCAAATATAGCTACCTTAGTTATTTCAGTCGCAAATACAGTGACTAATTTTATAGAATAATAAATATAAAAAAAATTAATTTGGTGAAAAAAATAGTCCACAAACATTTTTTTTTGAACGGCGTTTGGAACTACTCTTTAAATCTCCAATACCCGAGTGAGCCTTCCTGAGACGTGATTACAACCGTCCATACTGATTTTGACACTCTAGGCTTGGCTCACCCAGGAACACCATCAAGGAGGAAATTCACCACTTGAGAAAAACCCCCTTGAGTCAGGTTTGAACTTGAGACCTCAAAGTCTCCAAGCTCTAACCTTCATCCCCATACCATTGGGACAAATGCCCCTTGGTAAATAGTCCACAAACATAACTACCAAAATTGTTTTGGTAGCTCTATAAAAAATATAAAAAGAAAATTTAATTTGGTGAAAAAAAATAGTCCACAAACGTAACTACCAAAATTGTTTTGGTAGCAAATGCAGTAGATAGTTTTTTTAAAAACAAAATAAAAATTAATTTGATAGCAAAAATAATCATAAATAGAGCTACTACTGATTATTGGATATTAGGTTTATTATTATAAGCTTACGAGTAGGGGTGTTCAAAAAATCCGAAATCCGAATAAAACCGAAATCCGAACCGCATCCGAAACCGAAAAAACCGAACCGAAATTCTTATTCGGATTTCGGATCGGATTTTAAACCGAACCGAAATTATCTATTCGGATTTCGGATCGGATTCGGATATGACTAAAAATTTTATTCGGGTTATTCGGTTTATTCGGATTATTCGGATATCCGATTAATTAATTTAAATATAGTTTATATTTATATTATATATAAATATATATGTTTTTCTATTATCCATTTTAAGTTTTTTTTTTCTATTTGTGTGTTTTTATTGTGAATGTGAACTCTTGTTTTGAGGACATGTTAGAAAATATGTTTTTTAATTGTTTGATTTTCGTGATTGGAAACCGAATTCGATTTATTCGGATTATTCGGATTGGATTCGGTTTATTCGGTTCGGATTGGATTTGATCCGATTTAGATTCGGATCGGTTCGGATCAGTTCAGACTAGTGTCTTATTCGGATCGGTTCGGATTCGGATCTCGACAAAAAAAATTCCAATCCGACTAAACCGAACCGAATAAACCGAATAAACCGAAATCCGATCCGATGAACACCCCTACTTACGAGCCTATTAGGTTTCTAGGGTTTGAATTCCATTCCCTATATATTGTAATGCATTATTATATAACTGATCATTCAACTATTTAGCATAATTTTTCATGGCATCAGAGCCTTACGATTCTGGTTATTTTTTCCACTGGGCCACCACACAGAAGTACGAACCCTAGCCGTCGCCTCCGAGTTTCACCCTATACAAGCGGTGTGCCGTCACTGCCGCCGCCCTGATAAACTCCATCATTTGTTTCGTTTCTTTTTTATTTTCTGGTTTCCATTGAATAAAGCTTCGTTATCAATGAAACTCAAGCCACTTATCTATTTTTTTTTTGAAACATCAAGTATCACCACTATAATCATCTTGTCTTCTTAGTCGAGAAGGATTTTTTATCCAATCCAAATTTATTACCCGCGGCTTACAGTTAGTTTGTTCTTCACAAGAGCAACATAAATCCTCATTTATTTCTTCCTCGTCATGCAAAAGCAATTGCAATATTTGTTGCAATTTTTTTTTCTTCACTCATATTTCACGATGTAAATCTTTCTTTTCTATATTCTTTTTTTCTTTTTTTTCCTTTTCTTCCTTGTCTTTTTAGATCTACGGACTAGAGAGATAGCCGCCCGACAATGGTTATCGGCCTTGCTTTTTTTTTTTTAAATCTATGAATCGTATCTCTTGATCTACGGATCCAAGAGACCGTTGACTACTAGCATCGACACATGACCGTCACAAGACTATGGTCATCGGTTGTCAACTTACCTCTAGTAAGTCGTGTTTCTCTTTTTAGGAGCCAGGAATTAATGAACTTCAACCGCTTGCTTTTGAAGATAGGGACTATGGTCCATTGCTATGAAAGTTTTTTTTTGAAGAACATGGATGGCAAAATCAAATGCAATATGGATTTGTTGGCAATACTATGGTCCATTGCTATGAAGCATGTTCATTTATTTTAATAGTATTGTTTCTTGGTTTATTATTATAAGCCCACGGACCCACTAGGTTTCTAGGGTTTGAATTCCATTCCCTATATATTATAGTGCATTATTGAATAATGGGTCCCTTGAATAATTGATCATTCAACTATTTAACATAATCTTTCACTGATTTTGTTTTGTCACAGATACAACCATCAACTATAAAAGGTAAAAAAAAAAACAAGTAAAATAAATCTGTGGCAGAAACGGTACAAATTTAGCTATCTGAATTTTTTGGTCCTAGTTATTCATCAGCTTTAGAAAATGAGATTTTCTAATATGTGTCTTAAAGGGCACACATAAAATGCATTTAATGCATCTCAAAAATTAAAAATAGTACAATAAATGTATCTCGAAAAAAAAAATTACATTTTTCAATAAGAATATTTGTACATTTTTTATTTTCCAAGATGAATCTTTGTATATTTTTCAAATTTAAAAAAGAATCTTTGTATCTTTTATAATTTTGGATGTGCATTAATTGCACCTTATGTGTGCCCTTAAGGTACATATTAGAAGAATGTTTAGAAAATATATCAAGATTCATCTTAAAAATGAGAAATGTATGAATATTTTTCTTAAAAAATGTGTTTTTTAGTTTTCAAGATGCATTTATTGTATCTTATGTGTACCTTTTAGACACATATTAGAAAACTCCTAAAAGATAATACAAAATTAAACTATTACTTTTTTTTATTTATTATTACTTTTTTTATGACAATAAAATAAAGAAGCCAAATTCAATGACCAAGAGTAGTCATAGTGTTAGTTCTTATAACATTAAAATGAAAAACAAAAGTTAATAAAAACAGTCGTAGTGAGTTATATTTGGGAGGACATGGTTCGGTTGACCGTTATATACGAGGTACATGTTATTAAATATATATTTTTTACTAAATCTATCGATATGTTTATAAACCATTTTATTTTATTTGGTTTTAGTATTGGGGTAGGCTATTCGTACCCCTCTACTCCTCTTTAAAAATTAAAATATGTCATATTATCTCTTATAAATATATGTACTTTAAAAATGTTTTTTCTAAAAAAATATTATAAACATTTCGTTGAAATTAAAAAAAAACACATTTTTTGACAAAAAATTTAAAACTTCTTTTTAGGAATAATATTAAAAACAATTTTCGATCAAAAAAAAGCAAACACATTGGTTTAGAAAAAACATTGAATAAATAATAACAACAAATATAAAATAAGAGAAGTTAAAAACTATTTTCGATACTAAAAATAATATTGTAGTTTAAAAATATAGAAAAAAAACAACAAATATAAAAAAACATGTTTGTTAATAAAGTAAAACATATTTTTTTAAATATAGAAAGAATCTTCGTGTAAAAGTAATCATGTCTAAAAAATATAAATAAAATTATTATTTAAAATATGGAAAAGTATCTTTAAAAATAATAATTCAGCATGTTTAAACACAATATAAAAAGAGTTTGATTTGCTTTTTAGGTGAGGTTATTAGGTTCTTTTTTCTTAATATTTGAATTTAAGATTTTATTATAACGTATATATAAATAAAAAAGTTAATTTAAGAAGGAAAAATTGCATGAAATAATCCAAACTTTTCATCGTTCGCAAATAATAATTCCACCTTCCGAAATTGCAAGGGGCAGTCCCACCTTGTCATTATTTTGCAACGAACAGTCCCTCCGTTAAAAAACACTAACGGCGTTAAATCTTGCTGACATGGCACCACCCCACCACCAACAGCCACCACCCCCACCACCAACAGCCACCACCGGTCGTCTTCTCCGGCGACCTCCGGTCTTCTCCGATCACTAGCCACCACCATCTCCGGTCGTCTTCTCCGGCCACCAGCCACCACCATCTCCGGTCGTCTTCTCCGGCCACCAGCCACCAACAAAAACCCAATTAACCAACCACCTTCATACTAACATATCTTCTTCAAATCTTGACGAAAATCGATTTCGTAAATTGCTACAAATTCGTGACGACGAGAGGATTCAAACTAGTACCATAGTTGATATGTTTTGATGAGGTTTGAGCATCGAACGAGTATCTCCGACGAACTAAGTTTTTTGTGAATTTAAATTCTTCTCAAATCAACACCAAAACACGTTCTGATTGTTGCAACAAATTTGTGTGATAAAAACGAGTCTATTGGTACCAAATTTATACGATATGCACTACGTCAAAAAGTGGCTTTGGCCACGGTTTTTTTGATAACGCATAGCCACTGTTTTGAAAAAAGCGTGGCCAAAGGTAAGAAATTCTCGTTTTAGCCACACATATTTTGTACCCGTGGCCAAATATATAGCCTTTGGACCCTTTTAGCCACGTATTTTTTTGTTTATGTGACAACAACAATCAGGTGC
>JBCNJP010000008.1:65805310-65837347 GCA_039602395.1 Deinandra increscens subsp. villosa | reverse complement strand
TGGTAGAGTATTTCTCAAATCACCATTGAAGAACTTGGAAGAGCAAGTTATTCGGCCTTCAAAGCTTAACGGAACATATCAAGTATGGTGCTAGACTTGTTCGTCTAGTGGATACGAGTTCAACGCATTTCTCGGATTCGATTTTCGTCAATTTTGATCAAGATATGCTTGATTGAAGTTGGTTGGTTGTTTTGGGTTTAGTTCGCCGGAAAAATCGCAGGTCGTCGGAAAAATCACAGGTCGCCGGAGTACACAGTATTTGACGCCGTCAGTGTTTTTTAACGGAGGGACTGTTCGTTGCAAAATAATGACAAGGTGGGACTGCCCCTTGCAATTTCGGAAGGTGGGATTATTATTTGCGAACGAAGAAAAAGTTAGATTATTTCATGCAATTTTCCATTTAAGAAAATAGATATTTTTTATACACAAAAGTTTATTTTGTTTGAAAGAAACAAAAATGTTTAAATTGTATAAATCTAGAAGTTAGGAGAGGGGGTGCAACAAGTAAAAAAGATAAAGAGAAAGGTACGAATAGCAACACATATTATAAATTTTGAGAATTTATGCTATGTCAAATGATGAAAACAACATTTGAGACAGAAAAAAAGGTCTTGAAGTTCTTGGTATTTCGTCAAGTGGTTAAGGAGCACATGGGCTAAATAATTAATTTGATCCATATGTCTTTGGTTGTTTTCTACGCAAACCATGCCTCCATAAGAAGGCCAAAACAAAACCGTATGAGATGATGGATCCAAGTGTAGTAACCAAAGTGGGCTAGAGATTTACATGGGCCTCCATAAAAGGAAATTAAAGGGGAAACACATCCTTTTGAGCATGATTCTTTTCCCTTCCTTAGCTATACATCATTCCCTAATTATATCCTTAATTATAGCTTAAAATTTCATGATGATTTCTTTCTATAGTTATCTCATTTACTTCCTGTATATTAGGGGTATTCCCTTTTTGTTTCTAATGGTGATAATTCTAGTCTGGTTTTACCACAATAACACAAAGTTATTATGGTATCAGAGCGGAATTAATGATCCTTACCAATCAAACACCTAAAACCATGAACCCTATTCTTGACTCCATTATTGGAGACGGTGATCTTCTGAGCAACAAAAAATTAGGAGCCACCAAGGAAGAAACCCCATTGGTTGCTAACATGGCAAGAAACACCAATTGGGAAGGAAGTTGGATCATCGACTCGGGCGCTACCGAGCATATTACGCACGACATTTCTTTACTTAAAGATCAAACCAAAAGTTATTTTGAAACTCCGGTTACCATACCGAATGGTTCCGCGATACCTGTCAAGGGACGGGGAGATTACACCCTCCCAAATGGAACGATCATCAAAGATGTCTTACACGTCCCCGATTTTAAATGCAATCTCATGTCGGTCAGTAGATTATCTAAGGAATTGCAATGTGTTGTGACATTTTTTCCAAACTTTTGTGTCATGCAGGACTTGCATTCAAGGGAAGTGATTGGATCAGGTGAATGCGTCAAAGGTCTATACAAGATGAAGATGATGAGTACCGAGAGGCAAGCGATGATGGCTAGTGCTAGTACGTGGCATAAAAGATTAGGTCATGTATCTATGTCTAAACTTTCTTGTGTTGGTTTTTCCAAGGATGTTTCTTTAAGGAATGTTTGTGACTCTTGTGTTAAAGCCAAATTTGGGAGACTACCTTTTCCAACTAGTACAACTAAAACAAAAGCTTGTTTTGATCTTATACACTGTGACGTGTGGGGCAAGTATCGCACACCCTCTTTTACACGAGCAAATTATTTTCTTACTATAGTCGATGATTTCAGTCGGGCTGTTTGGGTTTTTCTCCTTAAACACAAACATGAAGCAAGTACTCGATTGGTCGATTTTCATAAAATGGTGCAACGTCAATTTGAAAAGAATATTAAAAGGATAAGATGTGATAATGGGGGAGAATTTACTTCCAACAACATGATTGATTTTTATGCAAGGGAGGGGATAGTGTTGGAAACCACGTGTCCACACACACCGCAACAAAACGGTGTGGTGGAACGAAAACATCGACATCTTTTAGAGACGGCAAGAGCCTTGAAATTTGAAGCTAACCTTCCTACTAAGTTCTGGGGGGAGTGTGTTTTGACGGCGACATATATTATCAATCGACTCCCATCCGATGTGTTAAATGGAAAAACGCCCTTTGAATTGTTGTATAACCAAAAGCCCGAATATGAGCGCTTAAAGGTTTTTGGGTGCCTAGCCTACTACCGAAGCACAGAGACAAATGGAGATAAATTTGAAATGCGAGGGAGACCGGGTACCTTCTTAGGTTATCTACCGGGCACAAAGGGCTACAAAATCTATGATCCTCAACACAACAAAATCATCATCTCAAGAGATGTAAAATTTGTAGAGGATGTTTTTCCATTCATGAAAATCGATGGCCCAAAGAGTGAGGAAGAAATATTTACTTTGCCTAAAATTTGGGAGGATGAAGAAGTTGGCAATGAGTTGGAACCAAAACAACGTGTCACCACCAACTACTTAGAACCTGATGTGAATCGAAATGGGCCTATACAACAAGAGCCCATCATTGTTGAAGCTGAGCCATTACAAAGTGAAGTAGCAGAAGGTTCCCAGCAAACCAATCAAAGAGAATCTAATTCCATGGGCATGAACAACTCTGTTGGAGGTGACTCAAATGATTTTGAACGACCAAAAAGGCAAAAGACAAGGCCTGCTCATCTCGATGACTACGAGGTGAAACTTCCTCCATCTTTAGATCACAAGCATTCATCATCTCGCTCCGATCATGAGCCCTCGACGGTACATCCTTTAGCCCATTTTATTTCTTATAATAATTTTACCGACTCACACAAAGCTTTCTTGGCGGCCATTACTTCAAATATTGAGCCGAAGCATTTCAGTCAAGCGGTTCGAGACCCAAAATGGGTTGACGCAATGAAGACAGAGATCCAAGCCCTTGAAAAGAATGGCACTTGGATGTTGCAAGAGTTGCCCGCAGGAAAACGAGCCATCGATTCAAAGTGGGTCTATAAAATTAAGTACAAGCCAAACGGAGAAATAGAGCGGTATAAGGCACGCCTTGTGGCTAAAGGCTTCACACAAATAGAAGGGGTTGATTTTCATGAGACCTTTGCACCGGTTGCAAAATTAGTTACCGTTCGAACTCTCCTTGCAATTGCAGTCAAGAGGCAATGGCACATTCACCAACTTGATGTGAATAACGCCTTTTTGCACGGAGATTTACATGAAGATGTCTACATGAAGGTCCCTCAGGGTTTTAAAAAAAAGGATGAAAATCGGGTATGCAAGCTCAAGAAGTCTCTTTATGGACTCAAGCAGGCATCTAGAAATTGGTATAAAAAATTTACCACATCCTTGCAAATGCTTGGCTTCAAACAATCAGGAGCCGATCACTCGTTGTTCTTATTTAGAAGAGGAAAAATATTTATAGCTGCACTCATTTATGTAGACGATGTCATCATTACAGGGAATAATATGGACAAAATCCAAGAGACTAAAGACTACCTTGACAAAGAGTTCAGCATTAAAGACCTTGGACCTTTAAAGTTTTTCCTTGGCATCGAAGTGGCCCGAACGACACAAGGGATGGTTCTTAGTCAACGAAAGTATACATTGGACATTTTGGAAGACACGGGTATGATGGGGTGTCGACCAAGTATGTTTCCCATGGAGCAAAATCTGAAATTGGAAAAACGAAGTGGGGAAGCTTGTGTGGATGCAAGCCGGTATAGAAAACTCATTGGAAGGCTTCTTTATTTACAAGCAACGAGACCTGACATCACTTATGCAGTAAACATTTTGAGTCAATTTGTTAACGATCCACGGGAGAGCCACCTTGAGGCCACTAATCGGGTTTTACGATACCTAAAGGCTACACCTGGGCAAGGAATTCTCCTTAATAAAGAAGGTGGAACGAACCTTACGGCATACTGCGACTCTGATTGGCTGGGTTGTCCTATTACTAGGAGGTCGCGAACAGGGTACTTATTATTGTTAGGAGGAAGCCCTATATCATGGAAATCAAAGAAACAATCATTGGTTTCTCGTTCATCAGCTGAAGCGGAATATCGTGCTATGGCGTCCACAGTTAGTGAAATTTTGTGGATGAGGTGGTTGCTAAAGGAACTTGGAGTGCACTTTGATGGTCCTACACAACTATTATGTGATAATCAGGCTGCTAGACACATCGCCAACAACCCTGTTTTTCACGAACGGACCAAGCATGTAGAAATGGATTGCTATGTTGTCCGCGAACGGGTTGAGTCAAAGGAAATACAACCCATGCAGATTGATACGAAGGCTCAAATCGCAGACATTTTTACAAAACCGTTAGGGGCACATCATTTCCACACCTTACTTGACAAGTTGGGCATTACGAATCTCCATGCGCCAACTTGAGGGGGAGTTTTGAGCATGATTCTTTTCCCTTCCTTAGCTATACATCATTCTCTAATTATATCCTTAATTATAGCTTAAAATTTCATGATGATTTCTTTCCATAGTTATCTCATTTACTTCGTGTATATTAGGGGTATTCCCTTTTTGTTTCTAATGGTGATAATTCTAGTCTGGTTTTACCACAATAACACAAAGTTATTACATCCAGTGTTGTAAACGAACCGAATTGAATTCTAACGAGATATGTTCATGGTCATTTGTTAAGCTTTTACTAAACAAACTAACTAAACACGAACATGTAGCCGAACGAGATTTCCTGTGTATGTTCGTTTGTTAAACAAATGACTTTGTTCGTGTTCGTTTGTGTTCATTTGTTAATAATTTTACAAACTAACGCAAATAAGCACAAACAAATGAATGAACACAAATAAACACAAAACGCATTTGAAAAGCTGTTAAACAACAACATCAATTTGGTGTATACATACGAGTTAATATCAGTTCGGAACTGCAAGGAATGAAAGGAGGCTACAAGCAAAACTACGTGAGAGAAGACAAAGAAGGCTGCAGAGAATGGAGGAGCGGATGGTGGAAGGAGTCAAACTGTGGATGGTAGTAACGGCCGATGAATTAGATGGTGGAAGGAGTCGACCTGTGGACAAATGACGATTGTGTTTTAAAAATCCCAATTTAGTGTCTCACATTTTTTTAATATTGGTCTCAACATTAACAGTTGTTTAAAGAGCCGTTAGACTGCCCTCATGTGGTCCCCACATGAGGTGTACTTTTGTCATTTCCGTTTGTTTTAACTCATACTTTAAAACAAACGGAAAAACAAAAATACCCCTCACGTGGGAACCATGTGATGGCAGTCTAACGGCTCTTTAAACGGTTGTTATAGTTGTAACCAAAATTAAAAAGAAAATGAAATGTGAGACACTAAATTGGGATTTTCGAAAAGTTGGGACTAAAATTGTTAGATTGTAGAAACGTTGGGGGACTAAAAACGAAGTTTACTCAACAGTCAACATACTCTTATCATAAAGAGGTGTGCATGAGCAGTTCGGTTCAGTTTTTAGCGCCAAGCAAAATCAAGACCAAAACTGAAATTATGGTTTTTGTATTTTCGAAACTAAAACCGACTATTCAGCGCTTGGTTTGGTTTTCAAATTAATAACCGTATAGGAATTAAACTTGTTCTTTTACCGGGTCAAACATAGAGACTAGTACATGAAACTCGAATGTGGGTTGAATCTTGATTATCAATTTATAGAAACCATAGATCACTTGTGTTTACAATGGTAAACTCGGAAGAAGTATTAGAACTTTGGATGAGACAATGGATGTGAAAATGAAGAGTAATGATATATGAGAATGCAAAAATATCTCTTGCACGATCACCTCTCTAAGTATGTAATGGAAGTTTTACCAACTCATCTAGGTGGTTTTCTATAGTAAAACTAACACAAAAGTATATATGTGAAAGGGGTTAGGTTCATTTGACAACCAATTGGTTTTGAGAACTTTTAAAATCATTCTGGGCCATTAATTTTTAGGGGGGACTACTCAAATTTATCGGAGGAATTTCCTTATATATACTAGTGGCTCAGAATGATTCTCAAAAATTCTCAAAACCAATTGATTCTCAAATGATCATCCCACTATATGAAAGTTTTATGTTTTATGTGGCTTCGGTTCGGTTCGGTTAGTTTGGTTTTATGGATTATTAAAAACCGAAATCTAAATTTTAGATTTTCAATATATTAAAAACCGCACCATCGGTCTTTTCAGTTTTTCACTTAGGTCTTTTCGGTTAACGTTGAAACGAAGAAAAAAAAAGGGTAAAAACGGCTAGTTATTTTCATAACAGTAATAATGGTTGTAATTAATTTTTTTTTCGAACAGTCGTTCAATAACACAAACAACTAACTACAAGCTAGATCGGTTCTCGGTTAAAAACTTCAAAGCAATTCAAAATTGACGATTCTAATAGACTAGAATCACATTTATGTATTTAACGTGTATTCTAGTTTTTGTATAGGGACGATACGTGTAAATATTTTCCCTATATATTGTGATGTACATAATGAATGAAATCACTTTGGAAAATATATTCCTTCATGGTATCAGATTTGGGTCTCTTGACAATAGGCTGTGATGTTTGGGAATTGATCCAAACGTGTGTTGTAAAGTTTCTGATGTAGTTGAAGAGCCCGGGTGGCTTTGTTATCCTTAAAAATATTAGAGAGAGTGGTCCAGGCCTGATGAGCAGTGGTATTGTCCCCCTTGAGAACATTAGTAACGAGACTAGGGGAGATGGTACCATAAATCCAGGTGAGAACCACCGCATCGAGGCGGTCCCATTCAGCAGCCTTCTTGACGTATTCTGCCTTGGCAGCGGCTTCAGTGGGGGCAACAATTGTTTCACGAGGCAGAAGATGATCCGAGACTTGATACGCACGACACGTGATCTTGAATAACTCAGCCCATTGTCCGTATTGCTGAGTTCCAAGTTCGAGAGGCAGAGGGATGTGGTGGCGGATGTTTATAACGGCAGCAGCAGGGTGTAGCTTCGAGTCCATGATGGTGGAAATGAAGAAGAATCAGGTAGCAGGAAGGAGAGGCAGAAAAAAATATCTTGACGGCAGGGAAGAAAGGGTGGGGGAGGAAAGTAGGGTTTCAAGAGGAATTTTAGGAGAGGATCGGATGGCAATATGAAGGAATATATTTATGAAAGATTCGGGTCCACTCAGTTTCTTCCTTGGAATCTCAGTTACCCGTACTGGTGATCAGATGTTTCTTTCTCAGGAGTCTTATGCTCGGGACATTATAGAGCGGGCTGGGATGCAGTCATGTAATCCGGTTGGCACACCTGTAAACACTAATCCCAAGCTTGCAGCTGATTCAGGGCCGTCCGTTGACAACCCAACTCTTTATTGAAGCCTTGCAGGGCTCTTCAGTATCTGACGTTTACTCTGTCGGATATCACTTATGCTGTGCAGCAAGTGTGCATGCACATGCATGACCCTCACTTGGATCACTGGAATGCATTAAAACGCATTATACGATACATTCAGGGCAGTATGCAACTTGGTCTTTCACTTGGTCGGACTTCCTCGTCTACTCTGCATGCATATACCGACGCGGATTGGGCGGGTTGCCCGGACACTCGTCGGTCGACCTCTGGCTATTGTGTGTATTTTGGGTCTAATTTGCTCTCCTGGTCTTCTAAGTAGCAAACCAGGGTCTCCAGATCGAGTGCTGAAGTGGAGTACCGTGGCATCGCTAATGTCATAGCCGAGCTCTCTTGGATTCGAAATTTGCTTCTCGAGCTTCATCATCCTGTCTCTCGAGCATCTCTTGTCTATTGTGACAATATTAGCTCCTTCTACTTATCCGACAATCCTATCCAACATCAGCGTACGGAACATATTGAATTGGATATTCATTTTGTTCGGGAGCAGGTTCACCGTGGTAACATTCGACTTCTTCACGTTCCCTCTCGGTTTCAAATAGCTGACATCTTCACCAAGGGACACGGTTACTCTTTGAGGATTTCAGATCCAGTCTCAGCATACGGCGCCGTCCCACTTCGACTGCGGGGGTGTAATAGACTAGATCACATTTATGTATTTAACGTATATTCTAGTTATTGTATAAAGACGATACGTGTAAATATTTCCCATATATATTGTGATGTACATAATGAATTAAATCACTTTGGAAAATATATTTTTAGATTCGAATCAATTAAAACCACTTCATGAATACCAGTTCACAATTCAGTTTTTAATCAGTTTAACAAGCGGTTTGGTTATTAAAAGTTTAGGGATAATTGCATATATTCCCTTATTTTAAATCATAATTGTATATTTACCCAACCCAAATAATCAATTGCAGATTTACCCACTTTTATTAAAATGGATAAATATGCAATTGAGATTCAAAATAAGGGAAAATATATAATAATTTTTTTTTAATTGGGTATATATACAATTGATAGGTTTTGTAGGGAGATATATACAATTGTCCCAAAAGTTTAAAACTTGTTTTCTTAACACCTCTCTTGTCCTGCTAAGAAATATAATAAATAACCTAACCATTCATATATGTTTTTTTTATCCAACACATTTGTGATTCTTATAGATAGGGTATCTGGGTGGAGCCAGTGTTTTTTTTGGGATTATGATTGAATCAAAGAATCCACAACAATGTCACATGTGTATATATAAAATGATCAACAAAAACATTATTTTTAATTTAAACGTGATTTTTTTTTAACTTCTTATACATATTTGAATACGTAAGTCAAGATTTTTCCCTACTTAATGTACTGGCGTGTGTTATCGTGCACTCGTCAGTTTAGTTATTTTTGCTGAATAACGTTTTGCTGTGCACCGGTTAAAACCCTGACATTGATAAAACACTATTTAATTAAAGAAACAAAAAGACAAGCAATTCACCCTAGTTAATATAACACTAAAATATAGATATTTAAAGCGAACAGTGTAAATCTAAAACTAATAAGAAGGTTTAAAAAACGATTTAAAGTGATTTTTTTTTGTATGTTTTTTTATTTCATTAAAATTCTATATAAATTCAAGTGGATAATATTCACCCCGGCGGGCAAGGAAGGCGGGCAACAAGCTGCGGCGCCAAACATTTCTGAATAGCAAAACTGAGTCTCGTGAAAACAACATCCCTAGCACAAGAGGTCACCACATTACCATGCATGACCCGTTGAACTCTCTTTAGAGTTTCCACGACCTCAGAGGCGAGGAACCCAAATGTGTCAAAGGCAAAAGAAACAAAAACATGTTGATTTTCAATGCACGCTTTCTCGTGCTTGTTCACTTTCCCCATTGCAGCCTTAGAAGCCGCCTGACCCACTTTTAACTCCCCAGGCCCTAAGCCCACCAGAGGTGAGACCCCAGTTAGATCCAAACATACATGTTTCCCCTCTATCCACCCAAAGATCAAGATGTATGTTGGTCTAAGAGTCAATCGCCCATCAGACGGGTCCGTCTGAAAAATAAAAATAATAAAAACTGTCACACAAACTATAAAAGATTAGACATCTAAAGGGATGTTATAAAACTAAACTAATAAAAAAGCAAAAAAAAAAAAACAAAAGATAAATAATTAAATGATAGGTGTCATATGGCAAGACTAGAAGATGCTACATGGACTATCTTCACTATACAAACGAAAGGATATTTTAGGGGGTGATTTTCATTTTTTAGCCGGTTTTCGAATCGTCTTAAGAAAATAACGCTCCCAAAAAGCACCTATATTTATAGCGGTTTTAAGAACCGCATCATTTAGCAACTTCCATTGTGGTGTAGTGGTAGGAGGCTTGAGTTCTCTACTTGAAACTCAAGTTCGAATCCCACTATTATTACCTTGGAGGGGGCATGGTGGCTCAATGAAGGAAGATTGGGATCCTTGTGATCTCCGGTTCGATCCTGAGGACGTCCGGGTTTTACCACCAGTGGGCCTTCGGGTGGGTGGGTTTTCCCCGGAACTGGAGATAACTTGGTGCGCTTAAGGGCTCCGTGCGACTGGGTTAGGCCAGCTGGTAGCGGCTTTTTGCCATTGGATCACCCCGTACGAAGTACCTAAGCAATTCAATGTTTGTTGGCCGTTCAAATAAAAAAAGAACCGCATCAAAAGATCATAGGCCGCAGCAAAAAAATCTATATAAATGAGAACTTAAATGCTTTATACAAACCGCTCTGAAATATATTCCGGGAAAAAAAATATTCAACTTCAATTTATTAATAAACCGAGAGCTTCAATTGTTTTTATATAATTGAAGTCATGATAAACCTTCCATACATCTTCTAACAATGTTATATTTTATAATATAACTAGGTTAGTAACCCGTGTATTACACGGGTCGAATATAGTTTCATTATATTAGATGAATATAATAACAAAATAACGGTTAAGAGATTTAAAAATTATTAATAACGTAATTTATTATAAAACATTAATCTATAATGGAAAATTGGATTTTAATAATCTCACCTATTCACTATTGGCCTACAATAATCCCACCCGAGTTTATTTTTTCTGATGGTCCTAACTATTCATCTATTTTTTTCTGGTGGTCCTTCCGTTAAGTTTTTTAACATCGTTAAGGGATTGATGACATGTCATTCCTACATGTCTTTTTTATTTAAACTTTAATGTTATTTTCCATGTTATATTCCAAATCACCATCCTATCACCCTAAAAAATACTAATAACCCTAAAAAAAAAAAATACGATTCTGGTTCCAGTTCTTCCTCCTCTCTGCCATTCTGATTCTGGTTATCACCATCGACACACCATCATCGATCCTGTTCCTGAATCCTCCTCTTTCCCATCTCTACGATTCTAGTTCTCAGCACCATCGACTAATCAGACCATCCATAACTAATCAGACCCTTATTCTAGTTTTCAGCCATCGATTCTGAGCACCATTGACTAATCAGACGTTAATCAGCAATCGATTCTAGTTCTCAGCTCCACGATACCTTAATCAGCAGTCGATTCTAATCAGACCTTAATGGGTCAAAAAATATTGCAGCCAAATTGTCCATAAAATTCAGCAAAAAGTCAGCCCATATGACCATAAAATTCAGCCAAAAATCACCCCTAGTGACCCTTAATGGGTCAAAAAAATATTGCAGCCAAATTTTCCATAAAATCCTGTAAAAAGTCAGCCTATAGACCTTGAAATTCAGCAAAAAAATCACCCATATTGACCTTTAATGGGTCAAAAAAATTTACAGCCAAATCCCATTGTAAATCTGCACATATATGGCAGCAAATGACCCTAATGGGTCATAGAAATGTGCAGCCAAATCCCATTGTAAATCTACACATATACGACAGCAAATGACTCTAATGGATCATAGTAATGTGCACATGCTTCGAGGCTAATGTTAACGGGTTTGCTTAACGGGTCAGCAGCTAATGTATGTGGCAGGATATGCATAAAAATTCAACCAAAATGTGGCAGATTTCATGTTTTAATGGGTCATAAATATCAGCAAACATGACCTTAAAAATCAGCAAATATGACCTTAAAAATCAGCAAAAAATGTCAGCCATTATGACCCTTAACGGGTCATAAAAATCAGCCACAATGACCCGTATAAATTAGCAAACAAAGTCAGCCACAATGACCCTTATTGGGTCAAAAAAAATGAGCCAGAATGACCCTTATAAATCACCAAACAAAGTCAGCCAACTGCACCTAAAATTCTGCATTGTTTCGGGATTTCCTGCACTTAAAAATCTGCACAAAAACAGTCCCCTGTTGCATCCAAATGACCTTAAAATTCTGCACAATTTCACCCACAAAGACCCTTCAGTTGTCATTCACAGTGTAGGTATGTTTTTACATAATGAAAACTTTTCGATCATTCATCTCTAAATTGTGCTCACTCAAAAAACTCTTAACTGTGGAATTACTCCCATTCACACTTAATGCGCTCAAACGTGTTAATGATATTTGAGACGGTACATTCTTTCTTCATGACATGGTATCGCTCCTATGTGGACAGCACAAAACAAACCGATGCAAAATTTGTAATATCCTTTATTTCATACCATCCAAATGACCTTAAAAATCTGCACAATAAACGATCCCATATTGCATCCAAATTGACCTTAAAATTTTGCACTAATTCACCCACAAAGACCCTTAATGGGTCATAAAAGTTAAAAAATTGCAACAGTTGTCAAAATACCAATACAACAATTTCATTCTAAAATATCTATTACAAATTCCAACAATGGTCAACAATTTCGTTCTAATATGAATTCCAAAATACCACTACAATAGCAAATACAACAAAAACGTGTGATTTCTTTGACTTTGCAGATCCCTCCAAGATTCATCTTATCGGTCACCACATGGAAAACATCCTTCCACGGTTCTTTATTGTTCTTAATAACCGAATTAAGCAGCAACAACATTATGAGAAAATATAGAATAGTGATAGAGCTTAGGATCATCAAAACTCTGCAGAACGTGGCATGCCTTCTTCTGACCACTTATCCGGATGTGCAATTCGTTCTTCCATTAATCTCATTGCAACACAATGCAAGCTCTTAGGTATCAATGTTGCAGCAATCAAACTAGAGAGCGCTCTTAGGAATCACTTGTCTGGTGACCTTAATCTGCACTTTCACCTCCATCTCAAACTGCCGGAGCGTCACTTCATCTATTGATTCCGAATTAGAATCGAACAATGCTTTGTGGAGTTGATTTGGGGACCGTTCTGTGATCGTCTGTCTATTTGTTTCCTCATCTGATGAAATCGATATGTGGAATCGATTTAGGAGAGCGCTGTGTTTTTGGGATTAGGGCTTTTTTAATCATAAATCCATGTCATTAAATATGGACATATGGGATGCCATGTTGGAAGCCACGTCATCATGTTGGAAGCCATGTCATCAATCTTTTAACAATGGTTAAAATAGTTAACGGAAGGATCACCAGAAAAAAATAAATGAATAGGTAGGACCATCAGAAAAAATAAATTCAGGTGGGATTATTATAAGCCAATAGTGAATAAGTGAGATTATTAAAATCCAATTTTCCATCTATAATTTAATGCATTAAAGAAAATTTATTATGTTTAAAAACTTATACATTAGTTTCCTTTAAAATAGTCAAATTATTGAGTAAATTTATAAAATCGATATTAAGTTTGCCAAAATCTTGTGAAATAAAACTTTAGTTTGGACAAAAATGGTAAATTAGTCTAGATTGGTAATTTAATAAATTGATAATTAATGTGATTTTGACATGTGTCAATGCTGATATGAATTTCTTAGAAAAAACATGTGGCAACTATTTTATTGTTTTATTAAGATTAAAGATAAAGATGTCTACACACATACATATTTGCCTTTTAGTACTTGTCAATTGCACGCCTTTATATTTTATCTTCCACGCCATTCAATCGATTATTTTTGTTTAATATTTTCTAAAGTTGATCCCACATTGGTTCTTACCTCGGACTGTTCTGTTTTCTTTCATCACTTAATGATTTAAAAAGTGTGTTTCTTGGCAGGTTTTGGTAGGTTTTTGTTGACTTGTGGGAAATTAAAGACATTAGGTTTTGGAAAGTTAATAATATGTTGGATTATATGGAGAGGAAGAAATGATCTAGTGCATAATCGAAACAGAATAATTGCTGATATATTGATTCAAGAAGTAAAAACCTTATCATATCTTTGAATATCAAATCCTGCGAAGAATTGGGAGATCTCATAGGAGGAGTGGATCAATTTTTCTATCTCAAATTCTCAATATAATCTTTCTTTTTCTTTTTTAATTTTAATTTTAATTTTTTATCGGTTGTTTAAACTTTGTATCTGTTGGGGATGCTAGTTTTGTGCGGTTTCAATTTGCTTCAAGGCATTTATGGGATTTCATGCGAACTAGTGACCGTCTCATAATCCAACGATCTTTAGTTCCAAGTCTTAACAAGAAGAGATCAAATTTATGCGGATTTAAGGAAGTATAAGAGTGATATGATCCATCGCTTAAGCCAACGACTAGACCAAGTGGGTCATTTAGAAAACCTATCTATTAAATCTTTGATGGTTACAATAATAAAGTCAAATAATATGGTAGAATTCTTGGTTAAAGATGAACTAAAATTTAGCTTGCGGGTCTTGGTCCAAGATGAGATTTAATGTCTTTATTGCATTCTTAGGTTTCTTTTATTGTGTGTGTCACCTCCTTTTAAATGGATGATGAAAATGTAGTTTGCATCGTGGAATAAAAATTATCATTTGTTTCTCATCCTCTTTTATTACTTTGGAGTCTAACCCGCTATAAGGATATATCAACCGGGAGATTAGCCATCTCGAATCAGCTTCCAAACAATGGTGCTTTCATTGACGATCTCTCCTTCTCAATGCTTCCTCTTTCACCATTTACGAGCCGTCAATTGATGACTTATTCGGCCGAATTCATCAAATCCAACTCAAGGAAACCCTGACATTCGACGAGATGATGGGCAATATAATGGAGAGCCAACATCTAATCTCTATTATTTTAGCCCAAATCACTGTAAAAAGTACACCATTGCTGCCTCCACCACAAAACCTCATACTCGTAGAAACTACACCACCACCAACCCTAACCCCCGTATCACCATCGTCATCTCCGTTGACTCCATCACCGCCACCAAAACCTGCACACCTACCTTATTCTCCCTCTGAACATCCACCAAAACTGTTGTCCAAAACTCTTTTGGAGCAAACACCTGCATCGAAGTCATCTTTGGGAGTTCACCCTTGGGAACCATTTTTGTTGGTTTATATAAAGTTTCATGCTAAGCCACGACACCCATGGTATAAATTTCTATACACCCACATAATCAAGCAACACTACTTCTAGAAATACTTGGGGTTATTTTGATTTTTCGATTGCATGGCTTACCAATAGAAGATGTGAATGGCGGCCACCTTGGCGATATGTTGAAACCGATCCTAATGCCATTGCACTTCTTAAATGGGGTCCACCTTGGCCAACTTATTCCGTCCTTGAGGACAATGATGTTTTCAAGGGGTCGGCGATTGATACGATCCACCGCTTGAGCCAACGACTAAACCAAGTTGGTCATTTAGAAAACATATCATTTAAATCTTTGACGGTTACAATAATAAAGTCAAATAAGAAGGTTGAATTCTTGGTAAAAAAATGAATTAAAATTTAGCTTGGGGGTCTTGGTCTAAGTATACTATTTGATGTAGTGGTAAAACGAGTTTTAGTGTAACCATTTGGTCCTAGGTTCAAGGCTTTCAGCTTCCCACAATCATTATTATTTTCTTCATTTCAGATATAGTTTTTTCAATCTTATATTTTTTTTCCATTTTTCTAATTTGTATGTTTTCGTAAGGATCTTACTACTGGTTTGATGATCAATTCATTGAGACTAGAAGGTAAACAATAAAATTTTGTATTGAAATCACAAAGACTCAGTTACAAAACTCAGACTTAAAGCTCTCTGGTAACACAGTAATCACTCAGACACTAGCACCTTCAACTCTATCAAACTCTAACACACTTAGCCTATTATAGGTCATGTTGTCCAATGAACTGGTAAAGCAACGAACTCATGGCTCGTTGCTAACGAACCAGCAGTTCGTTGCTTGGTTCGTTGGCAGCAATACAACATCTCACTAACTCTAAATCAACTAACACGACGTAAACGGATACAACACACGAGACCCACTGTTTATGCTCTAACAGACTCCTCCTTAACGTGTGATGTATATGCTGCTATCTTCTTCAAATGTTCAAGTATCCGATCTTCAACATTGTGGTATTCGATCTTTAACTTGAAATCCGATGTTAGGATTAGAGCTTGCATGGTTGAAACAGGACCATATCGCTGAAGCACTTGAGAAAAATTCTTCATTATCTCCCCCTTTCACCAGGCTTGTGAGTCAACATTTTAACCTATTATTTTAGAAGACAAAAACGCGATTTTCCACTTTAAAGCCATCATAGGTTAATCTTGGGCAAAAATCTCCTTCAGAGAACCAATTAAGATGATTAAAAATCAATTTTGAAAATATTAGTATCTTGTGTCGAACGATCGAAAGCAAACAAGAAATAAAATATTTTTAGCTTTTACAAAATTTGTCAAAACACACCAAAATCTTTTTAGATTTTCTAAAATGAAAACAACAATAGAAAACATAATTAAACTCTAATTTGGTTTTTATTGAGAAAGATCACGACGTGAGATCATACAGACATATCGCATCTAGCACATTTCAGTTTTAGCCTTAATCAACATGCAAGCCAAAATAATCACAAATACAATAGTTATCTTTATTTCAGCATGGACCAATTATTTATCGTTTTTTCAGATATGCTTAAGGTGATATTATCATGCACTGGCAATCAGATTTCCACTCTATCAGATATACCGAAAAATCATCATGTTTTATCATATAGACACAACTTTATTAGAGATTTAATCATCCTTGTGAGTCATGCAAAAATAAAGAAAAACCTCAAATACCTAGCAATTAGGTTGGTCTTATGGACATGCAGAGAAAGCCCAAGTATTTTGTGACACCCGGCAAATTCAGGTGATTCTCTGGACGAACACGAACAATTATTTATTCGAACATACATACATTCATACATCTAATAGGGTTATTAGATGCGTTGTTGAGTCCACAAGCAAGCACACACGCATGAGTCTGTCAGTCCTGATTGTTGGTGACAAATTAACAAAACTATAATTGAACGAACGTAATTTATACAACCTATGATTACATGATTTTATGTGAACTCGTAGGCTAAGAATTTTGTTCATATAGGATTAGATGCGAGGTTAAGTGTACATATTATGTAACTTTAGTTGTTAACTATTTTACGCGGACAACTTCATGCTACCTCTACGTAATATGTTTAACTATTTTCAGTTCTTTTGTTACCATATAGTTATGTAAAAAAAAAAGAAATGTAAAATAACAAAGATAATTGTGTACGTATTTATGTGGATAAGTGAGGTGGGAATTCAAATTGTGGGAACCGATTTGAAGGGAATCCGGAACCCCTTGCGAGTTCTTTAAAACCCTTAATAACCCATCGATCTTATCACTCTCCATACAATCCTTCTCCCCATCGACTACGGCAGTAAACCCACTCCTCCACCTGTTGACGTTAGCTTCTTCACGAGGCCAGTGGCAGCCGCTAACAGAAGAGAAAAACCGCAGCGAGGATTAGAGGCAACAAGGACGTACGCGTAATCGCTCGAGCGGACGAATACTGTCGGAACTGTTGATGTGTTATAAATTTGTGTTTATGCGTTTTCATACATGCTACTGCTTGACAGATTGTGATGTATGTTCATGGCGTTTCCTTCTTGCTTGATATATATATATATATACGTGTGTGTAGATATATATATACATATATAGTTCAAAAAAAAAAACTAGTTTAGTAGTCGTTCTTTTTGTTAAACCATGATGGGGCGATTCTGTGTTTTAGGGGTGGTAAATCGAATATACGATTATGAGGTAGAAGTCCGACAGGTTTAGGGTTTAGGTTGGGGAAGAAGACACCTGGGTAGTACTGGTTTTAAACTATACGAACTGGCTGTTAACAACAAATCAGGAGTTGGCCTAATGGTTAAGGCTTGGTGTTGCGACTGGGTTATCCCAGGTTCAAACCTCACGCTCTGCAACTTGTATTTTTTTTATTATTGATTTCTGCTTTCATTAGTAAGGACATGACACTTGAATTCAAAAGGTTAAATAAATTAAAAGCTGTGTAATAATCAACAAATTGTAAACTACTCTAGTGGTTAGTGCTCATGTTTGTGACTGGGAGGTCGCGTGATCGAACCCAGCATCTTCCTTCTTTTTAATTCTGATTCATTATGTTTAACACCCACATGATTTATAATGGATTAATATGTGTAGTACATGGTGTTTAGGATTTATCTTTCATAAAAAGTGTTACACTTGATGCAATATATGACACACTAATTATATAATTAAACTTTTAGAAATTATTTTGTTGGATGCATCGAATTTAATAACCTTATGGCACCATAACGTACCTGCGTGCTAAAAAGATTATATGATTGTTGATCTTAGGAATCGTGTTAGTTAAGCTAGAGCTTTTTAGATTTCTTGTGTGCCAAACATGTGTAAACGTGAAAATCCGACGTGCTTCTTGTTAAATGCTTACAAACTAATTAGGTGCATGCTAGAAATGTATAACGTGTGCTTACCTGTTATTATGGGAAAAGAGTAACCAAACAAACAAATCCAATTATTAACGAGTCACCAACGTGTCGTCAGGGTCGATTGAGTCAGTCTCGTTGTTCATTCACTGTAGTCTTACACGTTCACAAACATATAGGTGATTCGTAGGAATTCATCAACAGTTTTATTTGAACTTTCTTGCCGAGCTCCCAAAGGTGAGTTCTTGAACATTTTCTCTAAGTATTTCACTTAGAGAAAGGAGCATGCTACAAACATTCTGGTAATATAATTGTATTAGCTGATCACGTATGTGCACACATAACACGAATTACAAGTCCTTACATTTCGAACCGTTAGTTTATTGGAAAGCGAGGTAATCTTTGGTAGTACTACTGGGTTTGACAAACCTCACCCGCGTTAGTAGCTCTAACTCGACTGGATGTCTAACGGGTGTAAAATTTGCCTAGACAGTATCATCATCGTCCGTGTTAGGCGATGGTGGAAGGCATTACAAACACAAACAGTCACACTTCGGTTGCGAACCACATAGTGATAGCATTATTGGCCTTGCTAGCTACGATTACTATTATGATTACCATGGCACGAACATTTTACAAACATCTTGACAAACATTTATTTTTTTTCTTGCATTGACATTATGAACTCACCAGCCTTGCGCTGATCCACATAGCATGTCTTTCGCAGGTCTTTGAGGTACGAGCACGCTAGGACGCATATTGCATGAAAGTTGAACATTTTGATTTGCATTCCACTTTTACGTTTAAGTTTATTTTTGTGTTTGGTTTGAGGGCGCGTGTTTTGCACAACACTTTTTACTTACATGTTACGCTTCCGCATTTCTTAAATTGTTTTGGTGTGTTTGCATGGTTTGGTATGACTAATGACTCGGATCCTGGTTTGTCACACACCTCGCGGTATAAACCCCGCAGGTGGATTTTTGAGGGTGTGACATATTTGATAAAACAAAGAAAATAAAAATTGAAGTTTTCAAGACTTTCACTCTCAGGTCGACCTAGTGAGTACGCAGAGAGTGTTCAAAGACTTTCACTCTCAGGTCGACCTAGTGACTACCTAGCAGGTCAAGCTTTCGATACGCAGAGATAGTCCAGTCATTTGGTCATTATTAAAGAAAATAAAACAAGTTGAAATCTTTCAAAATGAAAACATGCATTCATCAGGATACCTCTTATTCTATGTTTGAAACAGAATCATCACACATCATTCATCAAGAAACGAATCATCAAAATTATCAGGCAAGCTTTATGTTTATATCCTACTTACAAATATCAGATTAGTCATGCACATTCACATATCATGCAAGAACCTACAGCCTTTAGACTTATTTTATCCATGGCAGATAAACATATATGATGATGTATAATCATTTCTCACTTTGTCGGATCAATTTCTCAATTTTTTATTTTTTATTTTTTTTATTTTTTATTTTTTTATATATTTTCAATTTCTAAATTTCTCCCCTTAAATTCAACAAACTCTATTTTTTGAATTTTTCAAAATTTTCTCCACCTAAAAATAAGAACGAAATAGAAAGACAATGAAAATAGAAATGAACAAATGAAAAAACGATCGATCAACACTTGACACCACTTTGTAAACAATGTTTTAATTTGAAAATCAGTTTTTTCAAAGATAAGAACGTTGTATTTTAACTTAAATCAACCACAAGTATTCCATTGTCAACAATCTTTCAATTAATAACAGGTCTTCTTCAAATACCTACAAACACTGGAAAACAATAAGTCCTTAAAACCCCTACCCTCAACCACAGTTGTGGGTCGACCATTGTCTTTTACAAAATCACTGTAGGCCGTAGAGACAACCTTAGGTCTCCATTCCATTTTTTATTTTGGAATTTCTAATGAACCATTATCAACTTACGAATGGCAGTCAGAACTACTACCCAATTGTTTTGAAACAAAGTTCTTTTTCCAAAAGAATTTACTATTGGGCATTGGTTCTTTAAAAATTATGCCTTCTGGAGTAACAAATCTTGTAGTTTTGGCATATGATGATGAATTGTTAACATTTAGAGGACAATTATTAGCAATATGTCCTCATTTACGACAAATATAACAACCTCGACGATCAGTAATCAGGATAGAAATTGGATTACCATATTGATCATCAGTTGATCCATCATCATAAAAAATTGGAATTACAGGTTTGTTTTTCTTTTATTTTGTAGATTTTTTAAAACATTTATCAAATGGAGAGTCATAAAAACCAGACTCATCTCCATAAACAAAGAATTTATCAGAATGATAAAACCTGTTTGACTTAGGTAACAAAATGTACCTGAACTTTTACCGCTTTTTGGTGTTGCATCAGATATGCATTAAGAGTCTTCAGTAGAAAACTTATCATGTACAAATAAAGGAGAAACAACATTTTTCCAAACTTTACCTGTCTTTATTTGAAATGACTTCTTATTTGATAATACCTTTTGTTGAACCTTTTTCTCAACATTTATCATCTTCTTGCTGGTATATTTCATATGAACCGCTTTTTTTCATATACTAAACCATAATTTTTATGTTTAAATGTATCTTTAACAAATTTTGGTTTCTCATGACCTTGTTTCGCAAGTTTAGTAAACTCAGACTTGATTCCTTTGAGATCATTCTTCTTTGAAAGTAAAGTTTCACCAGTCTTAATTGGTGAAAACTTGTTCACATTTCCTTTGACAGCACTTCCATCAAACACATTTTCTTCATTCAAGAATGTAGACTTTAAATCAAACATAGGTACTTTGCTAAGATCAAACGTCTCTTCATTTTTCTTCTTAGACTTTAACCATGTTTTCTTTCCCGAACTTGGATTAGCAAAATTGGAATAATCATACATTTCATCACATGATTTCTCTACAGATAGAGACTTATCCATATGCCCCGGAGCAGGAACTTGATGAAAATTTGCATCTTTACTATTCTCCAACTTATACAAATAATTCAGGAAAGTCGGTGAATTATTACAATTCTTTAATTGCTTTGCAAATCAAAAGTTTTTATCTTCAGTCCAGAAATTTTTACATTTTCTTCCATCAAATCTTTCTGTGAGACAATGAATCAGACAAAAAGTTATATTCATATTTATGACAATGCCTCAAATCACACTCTTTGAGAACTTCTTCGGTAACTTTTTCCAACTTCCGTTTGTAATCTGCAACATCTACCTTCAAAACTTTCTTTTAATCATTCAATCTTGTATTTTCATCACGCAATCTTGTGAGTTCCTCTTGAAGACTAATTACTTTTTCAGCAGCTTCAACAACAATTTTCTGAATTGTATCGTGTTTTTCCTTCTAAGGAAATCTTTTGGTGAAAAGAGCCTGAAAAATTTCATTAATTTCTTTTTCCTTCCGCTTAGAACTTTCCAATTCAGATTTTGTTTTACTGTATTCTTCAAACAATAAATCATTTTCTTTGGTCAAGGCAGCATTAACTACAACAAGCTCATCACATTTTTCACTCTTTAAAGAAACCTCCTTCTGAACTTCTGCTACGAAATTATCACAACCTTTATCAACTGTCTCACACTTGCTTGATTCAAAAACAGTATTAGTTACACATTCGGTAACCTTTTCTGACTTGTGAGAAAGTTTAACAATGTGTTCTTCACATTGTATCTTTATAGTATCCCATACCATTTTTGATTTGCTATAATTCTTGAATTAACTTGAAGTATATGTAGGTAATGCCACAATGAGAAGTTCATATGCCTTTTCATATTAATCATAGTACTATTTCTCTTCAGAAGTAAAATGTCTTTTCTCCTTAAAGTGTCCACTAATATCAGTTGGATATTTATATCCATCCTTAATCAGTATCCACAAAGTTTTATCCAGAGCATCAATAGACCCTTTAAAACTTTTTGCCCAACTATAATAATCCTCAAGTGTTAATAATTTTGGCACTTTCTAACATTGACTTGCAATAAATGCATTAATTAGATACATTTTGAAGTTTGTAAAGTTCTGCTCCAGCGAACTGGTGTAATCAGCGAACCAGAATAGTCAACGAACCAAATTTCTAAAACTAGTTCAACGAACCAAAAGATGCACCGAACCAACAGAATTAACGAACTGGAATTGAAATATGATCAATGAACCGATGCTTCGTTCATAATAAATGCCACAAACCACTCTTGAAGATACACTAAACGAACTGAAGACCAACAAACCAACACCTTTGAAGATTCAAATAACGAACCAAGATCTTCAACCAACAAACCTAAACATTCATCCGACAAACCAACAAACTTGTCTGACGAACCAGAAACTCATCCAACGAAACCAGACTAAATTTTGACTAAATTTGATATATTTGAAAGTTTTGACTCAAAAATTTCAGCCATCAACAAGATTAAAGCAAAATGCATGTTTTAGAAAGAAAATTTGCCCAGAAACTCTGAAAATGACCAAATTTGATGAAAACCCACTTGTTTTTTATCCAAAATCTTGATTTGACTACACAAGATCTAGTAGAGCAACCTGGATTTGCTCTAATACCACTTGTAAGTTCCTGGAAGAATCTTAGTACTGGTTTGATGATCAATTCAATGAGACTAGAAGCTAAATAATAAAGTTTTGTATTATAATCACAAAGATAATAGAGTGCACAAAGATGCCCATAAGCCGATAGAGAGAATGGAATTTCTCCTTTGTTGATAGGGAGGGCCTCTACTAATTCGGAGAGAAACATTGGTGCACCATGGTGATTTATGATATCGGGTATTTGAAGCTGAATTGCACATTTGAGTGACGTGGAGTTTATGAAGCTGAAAATCTAGCTCCATATGTGAGCTTGAGAATCAAGTAAGCATCTAGATTGCTCATCAACATGCATCTAGGATTGCCATCTCGGGTATTTTATTTAACGTAGGGTGAAAGACAATTTGAGATGGTCATGTTATCTTCATTATATAGAGGAAGAGCAAAAAGAGTACTATGGATCATTAGATGCACTAGCGAAGCTTGGGCGAAAAGTATGGGAGGCCGAAAAGTCACGAGTCCCCCCCCCCCCGGTCTCCACTAAGCTGCGCCACTGATTAGATGGATTTTATTAGATTCGGAAACAAATGGATCATTACAGTGGGGGCGCAGAGCATGTGCACGCGAGAGGTAAGACGGAACATGGACTATCATTTTAAAGAGTCCATATTTTTTAAATTATATATATATATATATATATATATATATATATTTCTTTTTAAATATAACTTTCAAATTTTAAAACCTAAACTATTATTTTTTCTTATGTTATATGCTATGACTTATTTTTTTATTTTATTTAGAAAGTTTTTCTATTTGTATTTTTTTCGAATGAAACCCATTTTTTAACTCAAACATGACCTCTAAATCCTTAGGACCAGCCCCACATCAATAGATGAATTTTATTAGTTTAAGAAAAAAAAAGATTCAAGAATATTACATCTTTAATACACATTCAGAGACATCATTTTTAATTATTTAAGTTGCAAATTACATTTGAACTAGACTTTGTTCTTTGTGTGTTGCTTCTGAAATAACGTGGGTACATAAAACATTTGCATTATTAGAGTGCAACGTATAGAAAAGCAAATACAGAAAGACTGTATAACGATGTTAAATAAAAAGTTTTTTTTTGAAATGGTGTGTCTTTTAAAAAGTATTTGGTTTATGGGTGTGAAAAATTTTCTAATTGGTAAATGGGTTGTTTATTTTTCCAGTAACAAACCTTACTGTGTTTGCTGATATGAGTAGCAAAGTTGGTAAATGGCTTCCCTAGGACCTGACTAACTGGGAATGACGTCAACACCTCCACATTGTGTGCCTGAAAATAGCGTCGTAAGCGTCTAGTGGCAAGAACCAATGCTAACCCCAACTTTTCCACCGGAGGATACCGTATTACATAAATTTTTAGAACCTTACTCACATAATAAATCGTAATTTGACGCTGATCCCTTATTGCCATTATTACTGTGCTCACAACTCCATTTTATGTAGCAATGTACATTTGCAAAGTTCTTCCAGAACCGGTGACGTAAGAGTAGAAAGTGACATTAAGACGGATTTTAGTTACGCAAAGGCATCTTCAGCCTCATGAGTCCAATGAAATTCTTTCCCCGCACATTCCTTAAGGACTTGCATAAAAGATAAAGAATGATCACATTAAAAAAAAATCAAACATGTATCAATCACATATCAGTAAATTGACAAATCTTTTAAATTTTGTGAACTTAATTTTACAAAAACTTGGATTTCCGAATTTTATTCTTTCTCATCAGTTTTTCTTATTTATCTTATCTTATGAATATAATATTCACCCCGTGTATTACACGGGTTACTAACGTAGTATAATATATATATATATATATAGGGATGGTTATGGTAAAAACCACTCCGAGTTGGGAAAACTTTCAAAACTCTTAAAAAACGGGGTCAAAAAGTTTTTTTTCCTTCAAATTTTTTATGGTGATTCTTAGGGTATACCCCTAGGTGGAAAAAAACAAAAAAATGCATCGGGGATTTTTTTTAAAAAATTTTAAAAAACGGTTGTTACATATGTAGCCAACATATGTACACAATGTTACATATGTAACAAGACCGTTTTTTTAGAATTTTTATTTAAAATCCCCGAGGCGTTTTTTTTGATTTTTTTTCACCTAGGGGTAGCCTATAACCCAAAAATCACCATAAAAAAATTGAAGGAAAAAAAAACTTTTTGACCCCATTTTCTAAAAAGTTTTGAAAGTTTTCCCAACTCGGAGAGTTTTCATTTTACCCTTTATCTCTCTCTCTCTCTCTCTCTCTATATATATATATATATATATATATATAATATAGGGGAAAGTTATTGTACAAAGGACGATTTCCGTAAAAAGCGTGCGAAGGGATCTCAGCCGCGCGTTTGATAGATTTGACGGATAGGAATAAATACACGCCATAAAAATAAAGAAACCGCGTGTTTTTACTCTAAAAGGGTATATTTGTCTTTTTTTTAAAAAAGAATAACAACTAGCATGTTATAACACATCACACAATCACGATGAAAATATTCTCCTATATCACGCAACAAATGAAAACAAAAAAACGCAACCATAAAAAATGTCACGCAACTCTCTAAAGAGGTAACCAAATCACGCACACACAGAAGAAAAACATAACAATTTTAAAGAAGTAAAAAAAATTAAACACAACGCAACAAAAATCACGCAACTATCTAAAAAATCAACGGACTAACTAAAACCAGTAGCCAAATCAAGCACAGACAACAAAAATCACGTAACTATCTAAAAAATCAACGGACTAACTAAACCAGTACTCAAATCACGCAAACACAACAAATATCAAAGCAACTATCTAAAAATACTTCTCTAAGGGCTTCTTCTTTACAAACTCTAGACACTAATCAGGCATAGTTGCTGTCACACCTCCAATTTCCACTAACGGAGTATAACCGTGTGGGATGTGATCCAGACCAGGATCCCAGACTTTAGTTACAACCAAACCATAACAGAATTTATAAATTAACATAAAGTTTTAGTTACAGTCCAAAACAGTAAGTTTAACAGTTCAGCGAAAGCATAAATAAAGTTTGCAGTTATGGTGTTACAAAACGATGGATTTAAATATTTGAAATTCCGGGTTTTTCAAAAGGTATCCATAGAGAGTACTGCCGCCCCCGGTGCTGTCCATGATCCACCTAACGACCTGAAAAGAAACCAACAATCAAGTGTCAGCCAAGGCTGGTGAGTTCACTAAAGCGGTCTACACGCCACATGTAGACCTAATGTATGAATAAAGAAAGGTAAAACACAATCAATAATCATGAGGCCAGTAAAGTTCCATATCGTAGGTAGCTAGCCTATAGTTATGTACACCTGAATTGTTCGTAACCGAAGCTGACAATGTTTTGATAGGGGATACCTATGAACCTTGCCTTCCCGTGTCTATCCGGATCACGGTGGGTAGGCTAACATTGATCTCAGTCCGACCGCCAGTCGGAGGGTGCATCTCGTGCACCGCTGAGCGGGGGTGTCAATCCCCAATAGTACTACTCAATATTACCTCGCTACTGTATATTAACGGCCCGAATGTAAGGACTTTTAATGAAAGCAATTCAGTGCAACATATGATATTTTGTCGGAAAATTACTCAAGTAAAGAAGTACCTTTACCGTCGGGTTGCCATCCTTTACCGGATGCAACTATCTGTGCGTTATCATCCTAAACCGGATATAACAATAATAGTAAGTGAAACTCACCTTAGGGTGCACTGGTACCTAGCACTTGATTCAACAGGTTGGTCAAAGTCAACCTATTCGGATAAATATGGTCTAATGAAATTAGAAGGTGTCGCGAGGACGAAACTAGCACATAAGCACCTAAACATGTTTCATGCACTCATACAAGTCACTCAATGCACATACAAGTCCCAGATTGGGAGAAAATCAAGAAATTGCAATTTATGTCAAAGTTGACCCAGAAAGTCAAACTTCAAGCACTTAACTAGTGGCATAGCTAAACTCCACAATACTTGGAATTAGATTCTTAAATTTTACAGGCATATACTACACATCAATTAGGACTTGTTGCAAAAAGAATCAAGTAAAAAGGTTTAGAAATGAGAAAGTTATGCACGTCCGAAGTTGGCACTTTTGGCATTTAGCAAACAAGTCAAGGTAAAATGAAAACTTGCATAACTCATTCAAAATTTGGAATTTAAACATTAAATTCTCCAGATCTTACTTTCAATATATAAACACGCGCAGATCAGCGGATGAGATCCCTTCGCACGATTCGCACACAATTAGTCATTTGGACAATAACTTTCCCATATATATATAGGGTTAGGGTTAGGATCCTGCGAAAACACTTTTTTTGTATGAAACCTGCGAAAACACATATTAAAACTCACATAGCTTTTTCATACGTTAAGGATTTTTCATAAAATTTGCGCTAAAAGTCTTAGAATTACGTTATCTTTAATTCTGGAGCATAATATTTAAAAAAATTAATATTTTTTTTGTGTGATGCACATGTGCACCATTATCATTAGTACTGTACAAAAACGAATTATCATGCGAAAAAACACCATTTATGTTAAAACATATTAAAAACACTAAAACATTTATGGTACTAATGATAATGATACATGGTGCACATGTGCATCATATAATTAAAAAATTATAAAATGTTATTTTTTTTCTTTAAATCTAAAGATTACACAACTATAAGATTTAGGGTGCAATTTCTTTTTAAACCTATTAATGTATACCACATGTATGAGAACTTTTTTTTGGTGTGATGCACATGTTGATCATTCCATAAAAAACGCAAAAAAAATGAGAAAAATATATGACATATGGTACGACTTAGAAAAAAATGTTAACTCATACCAAAAGTATGAGTTTTTTTAGTAATGCACATGTGCACCACAAAAAAAATGTTATTTTTTTTAATTTTTATAGGATTAAAGATAACCTAATTTTGAGACTTTTGGTACAATTTTTTTTAAAGACATATTGACGTTTAAAAAAATTATGTAGGTTTGAAGATTTGTTTACGCAGTTCTCACAAAAAGTGAGTGTTTTCACAGGATCTTTCCTCTCTCTCTCTCTCTATATATATATATATATATATATATATATATATGTGTGTGTGTGTGTGTGTGTGAAAGTTTAAATACAAAGGGACATTTGCGTATGAAGTGTAGAAAGTAATTTTAGCCATTGAATTAAGAAATGAAAAGTCCAGATCTAGTTACATATAATCCATATCTGAACACAAAAATTAAGCGTGAGATGGATCTGGAGGGGTAAAATGGGTATAGTCTAGCATTGTTTACCTTTTAAGTTTCTCCCAACTTTTTTAAACGTCTATAACTTTTTTATATGACATCAATTTTTTTTAAAAAAATTACACCATATAATCGAGCATTAAATTCTCTTCAATTCTAGTACAGTATTGCTATACAATACTTAAAAAAAACCTTGTCTTTGTGAAATAAAGGTTGCGTGATTAACTACAAAATATGTTTTTTTGTCACAACATATTTGGTGGCAAAGTGATGACAATTGCCCTTTTAACACCATTATTGATACCCAAAACACGGTGACAAAAACGTGTGGCGCCTTGCTACCACAAAAATCGTGGCAAATATTGCGTGATTATTAATTAAATATAACTTGCGTGATTATGAATATAGTTTACGTGATTATGAAATAAAAATGTGTAATTATGCAATATACCTTGCGTGATTATAAAATATCAAAAGGGGTTTTTGTCACAACATATTTGATGGCAAAATGGTGACAATTGTATTTTTGACACTATTTTGCTATATAAAAAATGGTGGCAAAAACGCCGGTGACACCTATTTGCCACCACAAATAATTTTGCTTGACTAAAAAAGATGATTTTTAAAAGTTCTTAAAAAGAAAAATTCTCATTTAAACCTAACTCTATATATATAAAAACGCTAAAAAAGAAAGAAAGAAATTTGCTCCTCTCGTATATTTAAAATCCGTCTTAATGTACTAAGGATGATCTTATCTGACTTTCCTTGTATTAAGCATGTTTTCATGTGCTACATTTTCTTATATTATTTCATGTATCCCTTTCAAGAGGATGAATATAAATAATTTTTCCTCACTGATTTAAAATTTATTTTCTAGATTTCCATCATAAAAACATATAATATTAGCAATCATGTTCCTGATCAATTGGACAAGATCACAATGTCCTTTTCGCCTTTTTTATAACATTAGTTTCTTGGAACATTAGTGTATTTATATTCCATTCTTTCGCCACATAGACATATAAAAAGAAAACAAAGTGAACATTAATTGAAAACTACAACAAACAAAACATAGGAACAAGCCTGTCATTATTTAGCATAGTAATTTCATCGATCAGCACTTGTTTGTAGAACCAATCTACCTTCGTTCACTACGGATAGACTTCGATAAGCGACTTGAAACCAAGAAGCGGAGTTATTTTGTAGCCACTGAAGCATGCATCAGAGAACAGTTTTGCCCATTCCTTTTCGGTCCTCTCTTTTCCGGTCCCCAATGTCATCATCATCATATCGCACCTAAGCTGAGTCTCGAGTGTCTTGTTACCCGCTTCATCGTTCATCACCACCATCTCTATTATAATCAGTTTTCCTCCGTTGCCCTTGCTTGGAATCGCTTCTTTGCATCGTTTCAATATCGTTATGCATTCTTCGTCATTCCAATCATGTAATATCCACTAATTTTTTTTATCAAAATATATAATATTAATCAACATCAAAAACTACATAAAATCAAAACTACATAAATCAACATCAAAACTGTTATATATATATAAATATATTTTTTAATATATAAGATACTCATTATTAGGTGATAAAAAAGAATGAATATATGGAATTTACTACGTGAACTTGTATGGTGGAGTACGTAGTGGACAACATGAATTTTTAGATGAAAACATAATTTTTTTAGTCTATTTCTTTAAGTTCTTATATATGGAGTTTGGACTTCTTTAAAGGAAAAAAGTTCACATTTATTTTTGAACGAAACGAAATTTTCTTACAAGATGTAAACATGGTTACAATATTAACGGTTGAAATCTTATCGTGAATAAGCCGTGTAAAATTTGGAGTAGAAGTACGAGGGTGTTTGAGTATGTTGTTCTAAAAAATGTTAAAAAATTATATGTAGATCCTCTAAACACTATTAAAAAAGTTAGCGACAACTTAGCAATAAAGAATGATGATAAAAGGATACCTTCATCAGAACTGCATTAGTCTTTGGAATGGCTTCAAACATGTTCCCACCAACATAACTAAAATTTTTAGTTCCATCCAAACCCTTAACAACATGAGGAAGATCAAAACATATGCAATTAATATTAGGGAAAGCTTCAGCAATGGATTTGGCAAGACTTCCAGTACCACCTCCAACATCAACAAGTGAATTTAGTCCTTCAAAAACACCCCCACAATGTTTAAGAATGACATTTGCAACAAGCCTTGCATCAGTCGCCATTGCTTCGTTCAACGACTGATTAAGCATTGGGTCTCGCGATGCAAAATCGAATACAGTTTTCGTCCCGTAAGTTGTCTGAAACGGGTGGATGTCGTCGTTTTGAAACCATGTGCTCATGTGTTGCCATGGATCCGTAAGTATTGGATCCAACATAGATAGCACAAAAGGCCTCATGCTTAACGGTTCATCGGTTAGAAGCAAGCGAGAAGCAGGAGTTAGCAAATAGCCTTCTCCTTCCTCCTCATCATTGCCTCCGGTTCTCGATACACTTTGTTTCACAAAGAAACCAGAGTGCACAAGGATGCGCATAAGCCGATAGAGAGAATGGGATTTCTCCTTGTTGATAGGGAGTGCCTCTACTAACTCGGAGAGCAACATTGGTGCACCATGACGATTTATGATATCGGGTATTTCTAGCTGAATTGCACATTTGAGAGACATGGAGTTTATGAAGCTGAAAATCTGACTCCATATGTGTGCTTGAGAATCAAGTAAGCATCTAGATTGCTCATCAACATCTGGGATTGCCATCTCGGGTACTTGATTTTAATGTAGGGTGAAAGACAATATGAGATGGTCATATAACCTTCATTATATAGAGGAGAAGTAAAGAGAGTACTGTGGATCATTAGATGGATTTTATTGGATTAAGAAACAAAATAAAAGGTTGAGTAAAATTACAAATTATTTAAATTATTGATTGTAACATTTCCGAAACTAATTAGTTACACTTAATGACCTTCTTTTAGAAATTGTTACAGATTAGGTCCTTTTTACTAATAGAAGTTAACTTTTTCTGTTAGTTTTTTGTAAATAATCATTTTATCATTACTTTTTAAATGACCAAATCTATAATTCTAACTATTTAAAGGACCAAATCTGTAAATCTAGCTATTTCTTTATTTTATTTTATTTACTTCCTTTTTTTAATATTGTTAATTAATTAATATTAGTTTCTTTATAAACTATAATTTTTTAATAAAACCAATAACAATGAGTAAATAAAAGGAACAAGTAACACGAAGATCTAATTCATCTTTGGACAACAAAAAAATAAGATTTGTAAACGAACAAAATTAAAATTTTAGAAAAACATTCTTTTTGCTCATAGAAAACATGTATTTAAATACAAAAAAAAAAATTAGTAAAGAACAAACGAGTACGAACAAAAACATATATTTAAATACAACGATAATTTTCTTAAACGCTAGTAAACTAGAAAATATTTTCTAACAAACGATCCCAAACACAATTATGTTTTTTTACGTTTTGTGTGCTCAACTAAGCGACGATAAATTAACATGTGATTGTGATCTCGTCTATGAGGGCATATTTGACAACGCGTAAAAATTTTCAGGTCAACCTTTAAACTTTGACTGTGTATTAGTTGTGTATCTGTGCATTAGACTTAATTTTTAATTAAATTAGGTGACCATACGTGCTATATCAGATACCATACTCGACTTTAACCCATGCCAGTATTGGAAATCGAACATTTGAAATAAGAAAATTCTATGCTTTATCGTTGGAAAATTAACAATAAGAAAATATAAACGACTTTTTATATTTTTCCCGTCAATTTTGTATAATACGTGACACTCGTCAATCTTTTTAGAAGTTAATATTTATTGAACTATTTAGTGTAGTATCATTTAAACTTGTATGCCTAATATTTAACATCAACTTTTATTTTCAACCTTTACGTTTAAAATATTATTTAACTGACGTCATTCGTATTTTAATTAAGACCGTCAATATTTTTAAACCAAACCAAGATCATCACTTATGTTCCATTCA
>JBCNJP010000008.1:65746239-65804810 GCA_039602395.1 Deinandra increscens subsp. villosa | reverse complement strand
AAAAACTGTTAAGGAGCCAAAGTGATGCTTATAGAACAAAGCTCTAAACAAACCGAACTCTAATCTAATCGGACTTCAATAATAATTTATTATCGCGTCTTTTTCACCACACCTGATTAACATGCAACATTATATAAAATATTAAATACTTAAAACTATCAAAATTTAATTAAAATCTAGATATTTTAATTATAGTAAAATAAACTAATATCATAATATATTTTTTACATTTCGAGTTAATATTTTGATGTCGTAATTTAGAAAGACCCACTACTCTTGATAGCTAGCTATAACTAGTTATGTATTATTTAAAAGGTTTAACATACTTTCACAATTTAAAATGATTTTTAATTAATGTAGGCAAAGAAAGCAAACTCTTTGGTATTGGCTTAGACCCCTCCCTTACTTCATCGATGGGTAACATTTTAAATTGTGATATGTTGATCGAATCCTGAATCGTAATCATAATAAACAGATAATAACTATTAAAAATTACATGTTGTCATCTGGTTGAGATCAACAGCAGTTAGGTTGTCCATCCTGTAAGTAGCATTGGTTCCCCTTTAGGGTGTATGCTAATGATGGGATTAAGAATCGTAAAGGGTTTACGATTTTAGAGAGAGAGAGAGAGAGAGCAGATAGAGAGAGAGAGAGAGCAGAGAGAGAGAGGTCGAAATATGTGTGTGGTGATTAGCCTCTAATCTCTCCAATAAGGCCCTATATATATACACCCAAGGGGAAACCCTAGTCTATCTATTAAGGGCAATTACGTCCATCAAATAAATGCCAGATAGGGTTAAATAGGTAATTGATTATTTAAGATAAATGATTAAAGGACATAATATATATTTATATTATATACATATATATATCCGAAATACATATATATATATATATATATATTTAGTAAATATATTTTGTCTAACATTCTCCCACTTGGCCAAATGATCATGTAAAACCATATATGGATCGTTTCCAGATCATAGAATGATAGAGACAGAAGTTTGTCATTCAATTATAGTCAAATGATTACAATACCGAGAGAGTATACATCAATTAAGCTCTGGAGGAGGTTTGGACAGAACCTCCTCTCTCTCATACAGTTCACACAGAGAAAATGAACAAACTTAGAGATGATCAACATACCAATCCTATTTATAGGAAACCAGCTGGCGTACCATATGGTCCGCTGGACAAGTTGCGCTGGACCAGTTGGTCCGGCGTACCAACTGGTACGCTGGTTGGTATATTGATTCTCTCATATACAATAAACCCTATACATTCAATCTATTCGCACAGTAACGACCACACACAGAACTTGTTCCTACAGATTCCCCCTTGGACGTTACTGTCGAATGTAAATTTTTATCTTTTAGCAATCTTCAGTCAGTCTGCTGCAGACGCCTCTATCTTTAGCAAACTCCCCTTGACCGAAACTTCAGGTATGCAGGACACAGTTCAGAATCTTGTACAATCACCACAACCAATAAAGTTCCCCCTAGCTTCAAGCACATCCACATCAGGAATATGATAACGGTTCACTTCATAAGTCATTCCCGGCAACTGTTTAAGATCTCTTGAACATCACCACATTTTGACCGAAATCTTTAATCTTCATCAAATTGTTATCCATTCTGATCTTGATGAAAATAGACACGATCAGCATCTTCAATCATAGAAATTCCCCCTCAGAATGAAATCCATCCCAATATATCAACAATCAAAGACTATAACGTCAACTTCATGACTTAACAATGTATCGGGCATTTGATTAGAGAGTTCCAAACCATAATCGAAAACTTTGACATATCGGTTTGCACGAACATCATAATACACCACCTTTCCATGAAGATCAAAAATCACCATCATCCCTGAATTGATTGCTTTTGAATATTCACTTTTTCAATTATGAAACTTTGAAATTTTCAAGGGTCTCAATTTCCCCCTAAACAAGTGAAATATTCAACTCTTCCATATTTTTCCGTTTGTGTAATCATATCCATGTCTCTGAATCTCTGTCCATCATCAGAAAACACGTGTTTTTGGATCTCTGTCCATCCTCAAGAACAATGAATACCAACAAACAACACATTCTTGAAATTCGACGACTAATTCATGATAAGCACCGGAATCTGGTAACTCTTGAATGTAAATTCACAGCTACCGACTCAAGGGTAAACCCGATAACTGATTTGTTCTTTAAAAACTCCATGACCCTTCCCCATTCTTCAACGGACCAATAACCAGTGGATCAACATTGTTGGTGGATCATTTGATACGGCGTACCATTTGATTACTTATCAACAAGTCAACAGACCAGGTGATCCGCCGGAGCAAGTCAATACCAGCGGATCACACTTGTACGGCGGACCAGAATTGGTACGGCGTAACCGTCGCGGACCAGAAAATAACTGCTCCGGACCACGTTGAAGATTGTCTTCCTGACCATCTGGTCCGGCGGACGAATCAATTGGTCCGGCGGTTGAAGATTGCCTGGCGGACGAGCTGCGGACCATCCGCGGACCAGACCTCAAAAACGCAAAATTCTCAAATTTCACTCCAGATTCAAAATGTTATCGAATTTCTTCAATCAAACACCACTGTTAGGTGCGAAAATGACTCAGGAAGGTTCGATTCACCAAAAATCGACCAAAAACTCAAGGAGTCACACCTAATTTGATTTTTAACATCTCAAAAACTTCAAAAACGAAAATGTGATCTGGAAATTGAACCAACGGCTCTGATACCAGTTGTAGAACCACGATACGATCTTACTACAGCATGATTTGGTAATCGAATAGCAACGAGAAGGTAAATAAAGCTTTGCTTTATTGATTCACTTAGAGGTTACAAGCTAGAGAGAGATTACACCTTCTGCTACACACAGTTAAGAGATTGAGAACTGAAAGCACTACTAAACACTCTCTCTAACAAGCTATTTATAGTCACTTAATAACAGGCCAGCGTACCACCTGCGGACCATCTGGTCCGCCCGGACCATCTGGTCCGGCGGTGGATATGGTAAGGCCAGTAACTATATTACTCACACAGATGCTCTAGATTAGATACAATACACGAGACACACGCTAGTATAGGAATATGCTTCTACAGATCATTTATAATGAGTTATTAGCTAAGTCTGATCAGAATTTAATACTCATTTCAATTTTAAACTAAAATTGCAGCAGAAAAATACAGTCATAGAGTTGATTATCCAACTCAAGACCCCCATTAATCATACTACAACCCAAAATTTAAAATTCAACTTAAAAAATCAGAATCAATTACAGAAAATAAGCCCTTAACGTTGATTTGTATATAAACTGTCTATATGTCCCGTTAGGCATGCGCAACATATTTAGAGACACCAAATCAAACGGATGAGGAATAATTAATAATTAGTCATTCATATTGTGATATGCTTGGTCATTAGTAAACCTCGTCTTCATTATGAGCTCTTAGAAAAGACTTATGAGGATAGACCTTAAGTTATAGGATCCTTTAAGTATATCATGAATGTTTTCAATACAAGGACTTAGATTCCTCTATTTGTTCTTTAAATAAACAATAATCTTGTATAGAAAATGTAATGCAGCTCCGCTCAAAACTGTTACTGTTTTAAGAAATTAGGGTAGCTGACTTTCTCACATTAAGTCTTCAATATGTTATTTATCTGGAGTTTAGGAATTATGAGTCTACTGATAAATTTACCAACAACATCTAGTGACAAATTATGTCATAATAACTTAGGTTGTTGTTATCAGGTTCTTATGACTCCTCCATGATCTATAAGGATATACCCCTGAGTTGACATTTAATATCTTTTGAATTCAATAAAGTCAAAATTTAGAGATAGTCAACTATTTTAAGTTTCTCACTTCTTTTATAGTTTATATTTTATAGTCTTTCGTTTCTTATAGATATTGAAATGTCATCTTAAATGCTTTATGATGCACTAAACTTAGGAAATGATTTTCATCATTTCTTAGTATTTCAGCAATGAAGTCAATATCTTAAAATGAGTATAGACTTGAACCTTTATTAGTAATCTCATTTAGTTACTAGAGTTACAGATAAAGAGCAACGTTGCATGTTGTAATGTGTTCAACACATGGTTAAATCTAATAAGACTTAATTAATGTCTTATTAGTTTGATCTTGATGTATTTTGATGCTTATTGTATAAGAAGCATCTTTAAGACTTTAATGTCAAAATTATGCGAGAATAAGTCGCTTTGACTCATACAACAAAACTAACATATTACTTGCCTAAAATAATGTATATAAGGGCAAGTATTGTATTAGTTGCTCCCACTCATCTTAAGGTAGGCCCAATTTATCCACTTATTATTGATGAAGAATTATTACATTTATAGCTTCATCAAATTTTAAATTTACTTGTAAATTTGATTATATTAACCCTTTATATTTATTCATCTTAAAGACTAAGTGTTCTTTAACTTTCAGGCTTGAAACCTTAAGTTTAGTTTATGAACATGTCTTCATGTTAAGTGAGTATTAAGGAAAGATATTTTATAAGGTCGTTAAATGTCACTCGTAATTATGAGTGAGTGATAAAGACAATGATTATCTCTCAAAGAACCCTTTAGAAAAGGAATTATTAACTTGTTAATCGCCTTTAGAAAACAACAATTTATAATGTTTAATTTCTCCTTTCGGATTTCAGTTTAGCTATAGAAAACTAAACTTCTAACGTTATTCTGATTTAGGGAGTTAAGCTCATTAATAATAGCTTTATTCCATCAGATGATTTGATTGATTTCTAATAATGGCTCTTAAATCAGAGATACGATTAGTAATCTTTCCAATATCCATGTAAGCTTTATTAAGGTAGGTTCATAATCATCAAAGTTAATAGGAAACTTCATACCTTGATGACCTACTAAGCTGGATCTAATGAGTTGAAGCAAAATATTAACAGTTTCATAGATTTCCTCTTGAACATTTAAGTCAGGTATATTAGGAGTAACATTATTTCTAAGTGTGTGGAAGTGGATCAGTGTTATAGTAGCGTGGTGTACAAGAGGTGTAATCGGAGTTAAATTCAGAGTTAAATTTAACTTTGTCTCTCCCCCGCCTCTTGTACTTTCAGGCAAGCCATGCATAAGGACTTTTCACTACTCCCACTGACCTTAGAAGAGAAGTCATTGATAAGGACTTGGACTACTCCCACTAATCTTAGAATTCCTTAGGAACTTGGCATGCAACATGCTTAGTGTTGAGGATTTTTAAGGTTTAATTGCGGCTAATAACTAATCATATGGTTTATACTTGGTTTCCTTCATGTCCGGATTTCAGAATGAATCTTAGGGACATATTAGGTAACCTTGTTTAGCATATGAGTTGTTGTTTTTTAGAGCCTTGGTATATAGAAATAGATGTATAACTTAGATGACATATTTATTATCATGTTTATAAGGATACTTAGATGCATAACTTAATGATGTATCTTTAGAAGTACCATACATGATCTACTGGTTCACACTAGTATGATCCTAATGGAACTGAGAGTGTTACCATTATTTGTATGTCAATCTTAGTATTTAATCTATTAAATCTAATCTCACAACCTTTTATTTTATGGTTAAGTTGATTTTCAACTTCGTCCTTAAAAGTTTAAGGTGAGAAAGATATTTTTCCTTATTTAAGTACAAGAATAAATAATCAGTAAATGAGTGATAAATGTGTTACGCCCAGATATTCCATTTTAGGATAAGTTCCACTAATATATTTGAGTTTTGGTGAGTTAGAACTCTTAGTGGAAACTTGTTTATTCCCTTATACACATATTGTCTTTGTTAAATTCTCACTTACGTGATAACAAAGATTGTGAACATTTATTATCTAGTTATAAGTTATAAAGATTTCAACCCACGTAAAGACAACTAGATAAGTATAACCAACAACTTTGAGAGTTTAGGGTAGTAGTGACATTTGTCATAGTCGTTTAAAACCTTATAACCGTCGATGTCTTACTTTAGTAATGATACTAGGTTCCAAGTGATCTTGGATCATAATAAGGTATCATAAAGTGTAGTACATTGATAGATTTTCATGGTTTGTACAACTTTGACATTGATTTTGTCACTTACTCTCATAATAGTGGTTGTTTCACTACTACAAAAAAAGCCTTTCTTGACGTGCAATGCATGTCAAGAAAGGGTCTTCTTGACACGCAAATGCGCGTTAAGGAAGCCGGGGTCAAGAAGCTTCTTGACGCGCAAAATGCGTGTCAAGAAGTTCTTGACGCGCGAACAATGACACGCCATCTATGACACTCCATTCATGACGCCCATAATGCGCGTCATCTTCGGGTGTCGTCTGTGTTTAATAAATTTTTATTTAAAATATATTTTTAGTGTCGTCTGTTTATGACGAACATTTTTGCGCGTCATGAATTTAAAAAAAAATAAAAAAAAATTAATAGAATCACTGATTTAACATTAAATAACAATTAACTTGATAATACAAAATAAATATACACTAATAGTAAAATAATGCATTTTATAAATAGCAAAACAATTCATTTCATACATACTAAGAAATACTTCAAAATTTATCTCTAAGGTCACTATAGTCAATCACCCTACCCTATCAACCTAATTAATTTCAAGAGCAACCTTATGTGTAGTAGCAGCAGCTCGATCCACTAGCTTCACATTTAGTTGCAGTAGCTCCATCCACTGGTTCTTGGTGGTGTTTTCTGCCCCTATACCCCCTAGCACCTGATCCAAATACATGCCTAAAGTAATGAGTGCATGAAATAATTGTTGAAATTGAGTACACACATACATATTTATTTGAAGTAAAAGAATTAAAAGGTACACATGCAGTTTCTAATTCCTGTAACATACCATGGGCCAGGAGCATAGATGGTGATGGTTCAAGTGGTGTAGAGCTTACCCGTTTCAGGTTCAAGCTTTTGGATCAAGTGCTTAGAAACCATCGTTTGATTTAGAAGAAATTAATGTTCTATTTACATAATATAGTTTTGTAATCGTGTTTGATACATTGTATTAAAAAAACACATAGGTTCATTTATCCCAGCCTATTTTAACCCATTACGAGTTTAACCAACCAACCCAGTTTGCCTTCTCTAGAAATTTGCATCATATGGTAAAGGTTCAGACTAATGGCCTTCAACCTAAGGGGCAAAAAGGGGCAAATCATTTTCGTTGTTATACCTGTTTATTTGCTGGGTTACGTCCCCACGAAAGTCGAACAGTTTGCTTGCCAATTGTGGAGCCATTTAACTTCTGCAGCGCCTCTTCAGCGTTATTTCTGCCAATATACATTAGAAGAGCAACAAAACAGCCATATAAAACTCATTATCATAATTAAGAATCAGGACTCCAACCAATGTACATTGGTCACAAACTGTTAACTGTATGGATTGCTTCAATAATCCTTAAATCAATGAACCAAATATCATGGGACAAAGAGCTGTACCTGTTGGCAAATTGTACAAATCCACATCCTTTACCAATGGGTATTTTCACTGAAAGTATGTCACCATACTGAGAGAAAGGCTGCTTAAAAACGTAGAAGTAAGTGGATATGAATGATATAATATGCTGACCTGTTTTGCAATGGCCAAAGAACGCAACCCACGTTCAGCAAATTTATCAATCATTGCATGAACTTTCTTTTTCATGTCTTCTTTGCATCCACAGAGGGTCAAAATCTATTCAAATATATTGAACTTAGTTACCAACTTATTAATAAGCACAGAGTATAGCTACAAAAAGTACATTACCTGTTCGGGAGCACCTTTGCTTGTTCTATACCAGTTCCCACGGTCATCGATGTAAGTCAAAGCGGTCCTCTTGTCAACAGGGTTAAATGGAAAGACATGGATCTCTCTGATTCCTGCTCGAGCCTACAAAGTCGTATATAATTATAAAAATTATATTATTTCATTAACAATCTATTCGTATATATGATATAGATAGTAGAGAGGTACCTCTTTAGGGTCAGCAAGGGTTCCAACAATCGCAACATCAATAGCATCCTGGTTTTCCATCCTGGAAGCTCGGGCATCATAGAGCAAAACCTGCTCCTTATCAACACCTTTAGCAAAAACCTCTATCAAATTTTTATCAACTGAAAGCTTGTTTAGCAATTGAGCAAATGCAGAAGTTTCAAATTGCTGTTAAAACTTGTTGGAAATGAACAACTTGGTTAGTGCTATCCACTAAATGTGCAGCTTTCCCAAAGAAAGTGTGCACACCTGTCGCAATTACAACAACATCTATTTCCCCTTGCTTGCAAGTTGAACCCGAAAACACCTCATCATAAGGATTCTTGTTCACAGGAAGTGATTCACCAGTAAGGGCAGATTGGTCAATCTTTAGAGGATCACCTTCTAGCAGACGAGCATCAGCAGGAACGATGTCACCAAGTTCTATATTGATAATATCTCCCAGAACCAAGATTGAAGCTTCTTGCTCACTCCAATGACCATCCCTCAGAACCTGAAGTAAGAACATATTAGTCAATCTTAAAGATTGATTAATGAATGATTTTAACTATTAAAAGTGGAACAGATTAGTCAATCTTAAAGATTGATTAATGAATGATTTTAACTATTAAAAATGGAATAGATACCTTACTTTTAGGGGCAAGACCAGCCATAAGTGCAGCAGCAACATTTCCAGCATTGTTTTCTTCAATAAAACTGATGGTTGAGTTGATAACAAGAAGACAAACAATACCCACAAAGTCTTGCCAATCTGGTGGCTTTCCACCTCCATTAGCCATTGCAATTGCCATAATGGCTGCAGCTTCCATCACCCATGATAGAGGATTCCACATGAATCCAAGAAACTTGAGCAGTTTGCTTTCCTACATTCATTACAGAAAGATATAAAAAAACATTAAACACTTAAAAGGTAAACAAAAAACAAAATAAATTTGATCTTGATCATGATCATGATTGAACATACCTTTTTCTCCTCCAATTTTTTAGGTCCAAATATTTCGAGTCTGGTGGCACCTTCAGCCGCGCTTAGACCTTCTTAGTCACATTTCAACTGTTCAAACACCTCCTCAATTGGCACTTTCTCCTGTAATTAGATTTAAAGTAATAAGATAAACATAAATAGACAAAGTTGTTATGTTAGCTTTACGTGTCCTCATGCTTAACTAACACTTAAGATGTTAGCTCATTTAGTTATTGTGACTAAATAAAAATGGTATTTTGCAATGGGCTTACTCTATATAGAACAGTTTGGTTTTCAGATACAATGACTGAGAAAAGAAATGCACAAAAGTAATGATTGGGAGAAGCCAAGGCAACACTATTTAGAACAGTTTGGTTTTCAGATACAATGACTGGGAGAATCCAATAATCTTATACAGATACAAAGTCAGCATTTCGGAGTGTTTTCAGTATAAATACTCATACATATACATGATATGTATAAGAAAACCCCTAACAACAAACACACTGATTCTGTTCCTTAATCATTCTGTATTAATCTTAATTAAAATATTTTACCTTTTTATGCCATAATAAAAAATAATTAAAACTTACCCAATAACATGGTGACCACCCTCATGAACATCTTGTGAGACCAATCCCATTAGTCCAATGCTACCCCCTACATAAACCAGATCGTTGTTTCGTGAAATCTACAAAAAAACATCATAATCTTTATGCTCATTAGTTAAAGGTGCTGAAAGTACATAGTGATAGGTAAAAAAGAGAGTATATGAACACAAATACCATATATCTCGACCAAAAAATTAAATGAAAGGTGCTGAAAGATACCATATATATTATTAGTAATAATGTTGTTTTACTAATCATAATTGGCACATTATATAATTATATAAGATGTTTTTTAAAAATGGACAAAAATGTGTTTGTGGGTTATCCAGATTCCCAGCCCTACACGTTATATTTCATCCTGTACCAAAAATGTCCAGTCTGGACCTAAACTGTTTTGACATGTTACCCAACCCACACAGTTACTTATTTTATCACATACCCATCTTCCAAAAGTGTGGACAGGACCATAACCATTAATAGCTTCATATTCATTATAATATTGGAGAACAGTCAGGCCCAAAAAGAGTGAAAACCCCAGTATGAACTTTGTTCTGAAGCTGTTGAGGTTGCAGAACTGAAGGAGACTCAAACCAGATGAACCTACACAAACATGAAAAGACATACTCACCCTTTGATTCTACCAAATAAAATAGGAAAAGACTGATGGATGTGTAATCATGTACACTTACCCACGTAAGTAAAGACACAAACCATATGAACCTACACAAACATGAAAAGACACAACCGTTGTTTGTAAGGAGTGTGGAAAATTTCGTGTTTGACCCGTTTACCCAATACAATATACCTGTCCATTTTGAAACATGTCGCAACAAGAACAAACAAACTTAAGTCCTTAGAAGTTTTATCCATTATTTACCACTTGAGAAGTGAGAAGGCTAAATAAAAAGAAATATATATATATCCAATAAAGCATACCAAGAACCGAGAAGAAGATCATGAACCCAACAGAGATTAGTACAGCTCTGCGACTACCAACGCGAGTCACAACCAACAGACATGCATTCTAACTGACGTTACACAAACATAAACTGTAATATTCAGCTCTTACAATCTCAAATCCCTCAATTTAATCAATGAATTGAATGAAAAACATTTACAGGTCAAACCAAAATGCATACCTCATTCATGTAGTACAATTTCCAAACATGAAATGCCTTTGGGGTATGAAAGTAGCTGCTACTCATAAGTTTCGAGCCCTAATTATAACCTGACTAGAAATCCACATAAGTAAAAACAAAATAAGATGATATATGGTAGGAATTAGATACGTATTGATCAGATAGGAGATATAACGAACCCTTCCTTGATGATTTTGGAATCGGAACTGGATACATGTTGATCGAAAAGGAGATATATCGATTGTAACTGAAAATAAAGCAGCAGATGCTTGAAATTTGGGGAAAATCGTATCCAATTGAAATTTGTTGAGAGAAAAGGATTACTATGGCCGTATATGGCTTGAACGCTGTCTAACGAGGAAGAAAACCCAAATCCTAGCTCGATTTTGGGACCAGGAGCTGTGTTTGTAGAAGTTGATTTTGTGAGAATCTCGGAAGATTGACCACATCCGACGACCAACAGATGTGAGAATCGAGATTTTGTGCAGTGATGGAGATGCAACGTGAACGTCGAGAGCACGGTGAAAACCGGAATCGAATGTATCGGAGGTGAAATCGGTTTTTGTGGAAGAGCATCGATGGATTAGGCTTTTTTGTGTGGAGTGATGGATAATAGGTGAGTAATAGAGCTCAGCGGCGGGAATGAATTTTTAGGGTAAAAGGGCTTCGATCACTGGTAGGATAATCGTGAAGGAGGAGGAAGAGAGGCGCAGTACTCTGATCGATGGATTTAAGGCAAGGGAAAGGGGTAACAAGGGTGAGATGGAGAATTGAAGGCGGGGGATGGAGATTAGGGCAACAGAGATAGAGTTGGGCGGAATAAATGAAAATCGTAGGCGGGGAATGGAATTTTGGGTAAAAAACTAGCGGGAAATGAAAATCATAAAACGACAGATTCAAGATGACGCGCGTACTTTTAGTGTACTCCGTGTTTTTTTTATTTTTATTTATGACAGAAATTTTATGACGCACAAAAATGCGCGTCATCTACTCTTAAGATTTTACAATTTATGACAGATTTTTAATGACACCCATTTTTGCGCGTCATAAAGCTAGCGAACGTCATCGTTCGCGCGTCAAGAAAGGCCCTATTTCTAGTAGTGACCGTAGATCAGAAAACCAATTCAAAAGGAGAGGGAGTGAGTTCGAGAAGAAATTAAAATCTTTTTGAAGATGACAGAGAGTTTTGATTTAGGAGTTAGGAAGAGAGAGAGAGAGTTCAACACGCAGATTTTGATGAAGATGATAGAGAGCTTCAATTCTCTCTGTTCAAATAAAGATGCCTTCATGTATGTAGGTGATTTACTGACAGCTTTAGTAGGTAATTTATGGACAGTTGTTGAGTTGTTTAGTGTGACGTGTGAAGCACAGGGAGAGCCACACAATCACCGCCTAAATAAACCAATCACACATGTAGAAATTGAGATGTGGCAAATTAGAAAATTACATCTGACTTGAATAGTTAATTATTAGTGAGTGACTCAGCTTAACCATTTGATAATAAATAAATTTGACTCTTTGAAAATGTCAAAATGATGAGATTCTGATTGCTCATCGATTACCTAAGAAATAAGCTGTGCCAAAACAACAAAAAACAAGCTACTGTGACAAGCTTAGAAAAACTATCCAAAACAGCTTAAAACTAGCTGTAAAATAAGTTATAAACCGCATAAAAAATGTAAGGAACGATTAATCTTGCATTTACCAATTTATATATATAACAATCAAATTTGGAAGTTGAATAGTATGCTTTTTATTTCTTATAATTTAGTCACAACGTTTTGGAGCTTTGACGCTTTCTACCCTTAAACTTTACAATTTGTTTTTCTTTAAACGAAATAGTAAACTTTTGGTTTTCATAGTTTGGCCACATATGTTTCATACTCTTACGTTTTGTACCCTTTAACTTTTAAAGCTTTTTTTTATAAAAATTATGTTGTCTTCTACTTTTGCCACGAAATTTTTAACTTTTCTACTTTTGTTTTTAGTATATTTTTATAGTTTTATACTTTCACTACAAGACTTTTAGACTTTTACGTTTTATACACTTTAACTTTTTTACCCTCTAACTTTTAAAGTTTTTTTTTTGTTTTAAATTTTGTTTTCTTCTACTTTGGCCACGAAACTTTAAACTTTTCTACTTTCGTTTTTAGTATACTTTTATAGTTTTATACTTTCACCACGAGACTTTTAGACTTTTACGTTTTATACCCCTTAACTTAGTATATTTTTATAGTTTTATACTTTCACCACGAGACTTTTAGACTTTTACGTTTTATACTCCTTAACTTTTTAACCCTCTAACTTTTAAAGTTTTTATTTTTGTTATAAGTTTTTTTGTTTTCTACTTTTGCCACGAAACTTTTAAATTTTCTACTTTCGCTTTTAGTATATACTTCTATAGTTTTACACTTTCACCACGAGACTTTTAAACTTTTACGTTTTATACCACTTAACTTTTTAACTTTCGTTCAGTATAGAAATGCAACCCCGCAGCAACGCGTGGGGTGGTAAACATCTCGTTTTTTGGTAATGGGTCATTTGACAACCAACTTAATTATTTGTCACACCCCCAAAATACCACTAACGGAGTTTATACCGTTAAGGGGCGCGACTAGACCAGGATCCACAACCACAGTTACAAATACTAAACGAATCAGGGTTAGTTTAAACACAAATTTATAGATCAAAGTCTCAGATACAACGCAGCGGAATAAAATATTGTCTTATAGCACTAACCACGTGCTTTACAAAGTTAACATTGTTTTAAAATCCCCAAGTTAAGTTTTAACAGAAATAAACGTCTTCTTGTGCCATGCCAACCTCGCGGCGGATACTCCTTAGCGATCTGCAAAAGTTTAAACCACGCAAGTGTCAACCTAACGGTTGGTGAGTTCACAGTGGGCTTGTCATGCATTGGCCCGGTCTCATAACCATAATTCATGTCAAGATATACTTACAAAATGTTTATTTGTGAAAAGCAATGCTCGTATTTAATTCTCAGTTTATAAATGGTTTGTCCGTGACCACGTCATCGGGTATGTACTAGTTCCGTAAAGTTAAAGGACTCAACCGATATCGCGGGTAGCTAATCCGTTGTTCCATGCTCTAAGGAAGTTTGTACCAAAGCTGACTTATTTTGTGGGGGCCGAGCCATCCCGTACAGTGCGGACCAAGTCATCGCGTTTTCTGCCTCCCCCGTGTCCTCTCGGGACCACGGGCAAATAGGCTGATATTGTACCTCCGTGCACTCCCCGTGCCACGGGGCGGAGTTTGTCAAACTCCAGTAGATCTACCCAACATCCCCTCGCTTTACAATTAATGGCACAATTTTAGTTGAGGACTTTTAAGTTATAAGGCATCCTTAGAAAACATGTGATATCATATGGTTTAGACTTTAACCTACACTAGCCATATTAAAACAGTTTTCGTTTCAGAAATCGTTTGTTCAGAATTCACAAGTGTTCCCATAAAACACTTCAGTTCATCAAGTGGGTGCCAAGCATCCCGTGTTCTTATGTTTATCAGTGAGGTGCCTAGCACTCTCGAGTTTGTCAGCATTGTTTTTCGTTAAGTTATTCTGTGTGGCCCATCGGACTCACGGTAAGCGGGTTAGTGACACTCACCTTTGGTTGCACTGCTACACTTCAAGTAAATCCAAATATCGTTGTTTAACGAAGACCTAGAACACGTTTAGGTCTTAAGTATTAGTTTCGTGTCTAATCTTTACTTAACGTCACTATGGCCCATAACATAGCACGTTGCAACTATGACTCGACATACCGACACACGACACCAATGGTTGATCATAAGCAAGGGTTTATATAAATCAGATATCAAACATGTTTCATCATGGCATAATCATGTAAGTCATGGCATAACACTTAAGCAAATTTCACAAGTTTGGTTTTTAGGTCAAACCTTAGTTTCGCTAGCATAGTTTCGCTAGGCAGTTTCGCTAGGTACACGGGCAGCACTTTCGCTAGGCAATGCCCGGTAACACAGTTTCGCTAGGCTAGTTTCGCCCGAAACTGCTGACGCAGTTTCGCTAGCCTAGTTTCGCAGGGAAACTGGTTTGAACTTTCGTTCGGGTGTTTCGCTCGATAGTTTCGCTCGAGCTGGTCTGGTCAGATTCCCGGCGACACTATAGTTTCGCTGGTCAGTGTCGCTGGAAGGATACACAATTTCGCTACTTAGTTTCGCCCAGAGAACAACAGTTTCGCTGGTCGCGAAAAACATACGGATTTGCCTAAAAATCAACCTAACAGCTTCTGATCATACATGCAATTCACTATCTAGCATCCATAGGCATTTACTAGCATAAATCAAGCAACTTTAACAAGTTTAACATGCATTTTGATCATCAAATCTCTAAAATAGGTTCAAAACCCTAAAATGACCTATTTTGCACAAATCTCTAATCATGGATGGATTTCACACGTAAAGTTATCAACTTTATTACAGATCTAGCATCCTAAAGCATATATACAGAAGATCAAGCAATATCATGAAGGTTTGAGCATGCTTTAAGAAGAAAACATATAGAAAACACATAAAGCATAGTCTTTGGGACTCACGGATGATTCTAGGATCGATGAATGAGGTGGGATGATGGTCTCGAGGTTGGGGTCTTGGTCCTTAGGTGATCTTCTCAGCTGACCAGGAGAGTGTGTGTGTGTTGTTGTGTGGTTTGAGCAAATGAGGCTACTAGGGTTTATAATGTTTATTTATATCAGGGGCTAGTTTCGCTGGCAGTTTCGCTGGCTGGCGAAACTGGCTCTGATCTCGGGTACATTGATCAGTCTAGCCTGCTACCGGGCGAATCTGTAATTTCGCTCGGTAGTTTCGCTGACTACCAAATTCAGGCAATTTTCACATAATCAAGTATTTACAATTAATCATGCTATTCACAATAATAAGTTATGTATTTAAATCACATCGCACATAAGGACAATCAATGATGAACATTCAACACATATGGACAGGTTCGGTGATCAACCAAAGGTCGTGGACGTATTCGGCCTAGTTATGCATTAGCTACTTATAACGTAACTAACGGGTTTGTCTAACGGAAGTTAACCTTGAAATTCTCGGGTGTCACATCATTCCCCTGAAATTGGAATTTTCGTCCCGAAAATTATTCTTGTGCCGTAGCGTTCGCAGCATCAGCTGTCGTCGTTGCTATCGTCGCTGGGGAAAGAAAGCAAAAAGTTTTAGGGTTGTCACATCCTCCTCTCGTTAAGGAATTTTGGTCCCCAAAATTAAATCATACCATGAGTTTCCGTGGACGTTTGCTCGAACAGGTGAGGATACTTTTTCTTCATCTGATCCTCACGTTCCCAAGTATATTCAGGTCCACGTCTTGAGTTCCATCGCACCTTGACGATCGGGATCTTGCTACGTTTGAGGGCTTTCTCCTCGCGTCCCATGATTTCTACTGGTTGCTCAATAAATCTCAAATGTTCGTCAATTTCCAATTCCTCCAAAGGAATTATTTCGATGTCTTCAGCCAGACATTTCTTCAGATTGGAAACGTGAAACACGTTGTGAACTCCATCGAGTTCAGCAGGGAGTTGCAATCGATAGGCCACCGGGCCTACTTCCCCAATAATTTCAAACGGACCGATGTAGCGAGGATTTAACTTTCCACGCTTTCCGAAGCGTATCACTCCCTTCCAGGGAGATACCTTCAACAATACTTTGTCACCCACCTCGAACTTCAGAGGTTTTCGGCGTTTGTCGGCGTAACTCTTTTGTCGATCACGTGCTGCAGCTAGCCGTTGCCTAATTTGAATAATCCGTTCGGTCATGTCATGGATAACTTCCGGTCCAGTGAGCCCTTTCTCACCTGTTTCAGCCCAACATACGGGCGATCTACATTTCCTGCCATACAGTGCTTCAAAAGGTGCAGCACCTATACTTGAATGATAACTATTGTTGTAAGAGAACTCCACCAGTGGAAGGTGAGTCTCCCAATCTTTTCCAAAATCCAGAACACAAGCTCGGAGCATATCTTCTAAGGTTTGAATCGTTCGTTCCGTCTGACCATCAGTCTGCGGGTGATAAGCTGTACTCATGTCTAGTCGGGTTCCCAATGCTTCCTGCATTGATTGCCATAACCGGGAAGTGAATCGAGGATCTCGATCAGAAATGATAGTCTTAGGCACACCGTGAAGCTTCACAATTTTGTCGATGTACAGCTTTGTCAACTTATCCATATTATCACTTTCCTTCATTGGAATGAAATGTGCAGATTTGGTTAACCGATCGATGATAACCCAAATCGCATCCGGTTGATTTGATCGATGAGGTAATCCCGTTACAAAATCCATGGAGATGTCCTCCCATTTCCATTCTGGGATCTTTGGTTGTTGTAGTAAACCAGAAGGCTTTTGGTATTCAATCTTGACCCTTGAACATGTTAAACACTTAGCCACATATCGAGCAATGTCGGCTTTCATATTCGGCCACCAATAAAGATTCTTCAAGTCCTGATACATTTTATCTGATCCAGGGTGCACCGAGTATCTTGACTTATGAGCCTCGTCCATCACGAGTTCACGGAGATTTCCAAACATTGGAACCCAGATTCTGTCATTATAATACGTGAGTCCATCGGACTTAACTTCAGAATGGCCATCTATACCACGCAGTGCTTCAGCTGCGAAGTTTTCTGCTTTCAAAGCTTCTCGTTGGCAGTCACGGATCCGGTCCGGTAATCCTGAATGTATTGTAAGTTGAAGCGCTCGTACCCGACGAGGCTTTTCGTATTCTTTTCTGCTTAGGGCATCAGCCACAACGTTGGCTTTTCCAGGATGATACTTAATAGCCAAATCATAATCATTTAGTAACTCGACCCACCGTCGTTGTCGCATGTTGAGGTCTTTCTGATCGAAGATGTGCTGTAGACTTTTATGATCGGTGAATATCGTGCACTTTGTTCCATATAGGTAATGTCTCCAAATCTTAAGTGCATGAACAACGGCTCCCATTTCCAAATCATGCGTTGTATAATTCTTTTCTGTATCCTTTAGTTGCCTGGACCCATAGGCAATTACTTTATCTCGTTGCATCAACACGCAACCGAGTCCTTGAATCGATGCATCGCAATAAACTACAAAATCGTCAACTCCATCGGGTAACGCAAGAATTGGAGCCGAACATAACATATCTTTGAGTGTCTGAAACGCGCGCTCTTCCTTTTCACCCCATCTGTATTGCACTCCTTTGTGCGTTAAGGCCGTTAAGGGTTGAGCCAATTGAGAGAAACCTTTAATAAACCTTCGATAATATCCGGCAAGCCCTAAAAATTGTCGGATTTCTGTTGGCGCTCTTGGGGTAGACCAGTTCTTAATTGCTTCCACTTTGGCTGGATCTACATGAATTCCTTCCTCATTTACAATGTGTCCAAGAAACTGGACTTCGCGGATCCAGAAGTCGCACTTCGAAAACTTAGCATAAAGCTGTTCCTTGCGGAGCAATTCCAATATAAGACGCAGATGCTCCTCGTGCTCTTCCTTTGACTTGGAGTAGATCAAAATATCGTCGATGAAGACTATCACAAACTTATCGAGGTACGGCTTGCACACTCGATTCATTAGATCCATAAATACGGCAGGTGCATTGGTTAGCCCAAACGGCATAACCAGGAACTCGTAGTGTCCATACCGAGTTCTGAAAGCTGTCTTGGGTACATCCTCATCACGGACGCGAAGTTGGTGATATCCAGACCGTAGGTCAATCTTTGAAAAGTAGCTTGAACCCTGTAGTTGGTCGAAGAGATCGTCGATTCGAGGAAGTGGATACCGATTCTTGATCGTAACTTTGTTAAGCTCTCGGTAGTCAATGCACATGCGGAACGTTCCATCCTTCTTCTTAACGAACAGTACCGGAGCTCCCCATGGAGACGAACTTGGACGAATAAACCCCTTGTCGAGTAGCTCTTGCAGTTGTGAGGAGAGTTCGTTGAGTTCACTTACAGCCAATCGATAAGGTGCGCGTGCGATCGGAGCGGCACCTGGAGCTAAATCAATCCCAAACTCAACTTGTCGAAATGGAGGCAAACCAGGCAGATCTTCAGGAAATACGTCTTGGAAGTCGCGAACTATCGGGTAATCATCAATTTTGCGCTCGGGATGTGTCGTGTCAGTGACGTTTGCAAGAATCGCGAAGTGACCCTTACGGAGGCATTTCTGAGCTTTGAGAAACGAAATAATGCCGGTGACTGTTCCACCTTTTTCACCTTGAACCGTTAATATCTTTGCCGTCTTCGAGTGGAATACGAACCACTTTTTCCTTACATAAGATTTCAGCCCGATTCTCGGATAACCAATCCATTCCTACTATAACGTCGAAACTACCAATTGGGAAAGGCATAAGGTCGATTCCTAGGGTATGGCCCGCTAGTTCTAGCTTACAATCCTTAACTATCTGGGTCGTATCATGAAGTTTACCATTTGCTAGTTCTACCACATATTTAGCGTCTAGGGCAATCGGTTTAGCATTAATTATTCTAGCAAATTTAGTGGAAATAAAGCTTTTCTCAGCACCAGAATCAAATAAAACAGTAGCAAAGAAACCATTCAAAATAAATTTACCGTTGATCACATTGGCATCATTGCGAGCTTCACCCTGGCCCATGACGAAAGCTCGACCTCTACCATTTCCACCATTCCCGTTTCCACCATTACCATTGCCATTCCCATTACCATTTCCTCCACCGTTACCATTCCCACCATTATTCCCCTGATTGCCATTACCTTGTCTTCTTAGCTGAGGGCAGTCTCTCTTGATGTGACCTTGAGCACCACACTCAAAACAGCCACGTGCTCCCCCATTGTTGTTGTTCTGGTTCTGACCGTTGTTGTTCCCATTACCCCGATTGTTCCCATAGTTGTTGTTTCTTCTGGGGCGATTTTGTTGCTCGGGCAAGGTCGCCCAACAGTCTTTTGCTTCGTGGCCTCCCTTGCCACACCTTTCACAGTTCACATTCTTCCTACAAGCACCAGCATGATGCTTCCCACATCTGTTGCACAAGGGCAGGTTACCCCTGTAGTTGCCTTGACCATTGCCACCCTGGCGGTAGTTGCTACTGTTGTTCCCTGATCTCTTGCTTTGACCTTGGGAGTTGAAAGACCTCCCAGTGCTGTTACCCACACTCTGAACATTCATCGAGTTCTCCGGAGCTTCATCTTCAGCTTTTCTTTTGCCACTTAAGGCAGTCTTTTCAGTGGCTTTCGCAGGTAGAGTACCCTTCTCGACCTCTTGATCAGTAAGCTTGTGAGCCAAACGAATGGCTTGCTGCACGTTTGCGGGGTTGCTGGCAGTCACCAGTCCCTTGATTTGAGGCGCGAGGCCTTCCAGGTAACGCTCGATGCGTTTGAATTCAGCATCAACCATTGAGGGGCACAAAACCTCATATTCGTGATATCGTGCAGTGTACTGTTCAACCTCAGACCCAGACCATCTTCAAATTCAGGAATTCGCCTTCTAGCTTCTTCACTTGGTCGCGGGGACAGTATTCTTCCATGATCAGCTCCTTAAATGCTGCCCACTGCATGTTATCAGCCGCTTCTAGCCCAACCATTTGAATTTCAGCGTTCCACCAGGAGAGTGCAGCTCCTTCGAAAGTACCAGTAGCAAACTTAACCTTGCTGTCAGCTGGGCAGTTACACATGGAGAAGACCTTCTCGGACTTCTCGATCCATCGGAGGAGTCCTACAGCTCCTTCTTCGCCGGAAAACATCATCGGCTTGCAGTCCATGAAAGACTTGTACGTGCAGTGGTGTTGGTTTCCTGATGCATAAATAGTTCGGATTTTAAAATTAAACAGGTCGTGATATAATTGCTTTGTGCCTTAACCAGCATAATAGTTACCCTGTGCGGCATATGCAGCTTGGACGGCTGCCACCGCGGCTTGCACATGTTCAGCAATCATCGCTTGTAGCTGTGCAGGCGTCATGTTAATACCGCCTCTTCCGTTTCCTCTTCCAGACATCTTGCTGAACAGTTAAAGTAGCCAGTGTTCAGTCACAGTTATATTTTATACATATCCCATAATATGTATATTAGCCAGTTCCCGTTATGTAACACCCGAGTTTCACTTTTAAGAAAATAACGTTTATATGTTAGCTTGAAATTTGGTCCCAGAAAACTTTTCGAAATATTACAGTGTTTAAACATACATATAACGAAAGGTATGGTTTTTAAGTTTCCAACGCGGATATTCATATGGGGTTAACACTATCACCATTTTAAAATAAAGTTCATGACGAAACATCCTTCAAGCGTTCGGTTCTTGATCAACTCGGAGAATCCATCTATATCTTACGTTTACCTGCATTTGTACCACTAACCCGTTAGTGTTTAATGCGTTAGAACCGATATACAAGCATTACAATACAAGAAAGGGGCTAAAAACGACACTTTTTAAACCTGTCCACCGTAAGCTACGCCGCCACCGTAGCTTACGGTGGCTCCAGGAGCCTTACGGTGGCCAAAAACTGGCCTACGGTGGGTTTTCATGCTGAAGCCAGCGTAAGCTACGGTGGCCAGAGTAAGCTACGGTGGCTTCAGGTCAAATTCTCCATTTTGCTACTAGATTTCCCAAGTTTTCATTTGGGTCTTTTCCCATTATGTCTCCAACCTCCAAGGCAACTTGCACACCTATCATTAAGCAAAATTACCATATATAATGTGGTTCATACGAGCAAGCTACTTACCGGGTTCGTTTCGTATTTCCAACCCATTTGACCCATTAAGCTTTACCCAACACTTTCACTTACTCAAAGTTGTTCCAATTGCACTTAAACCTGGGCCATCACACATTTTTACATACATGTTCCTACTGCAAGCTATGAGCATTGTATAAGCCATGTTGAGTTGTCAAGTGGTGTCGTTCCTAAATGATGTGAAGGATGATTCGTCGTCCTCTCTTTTGATTTCATTTGTTCATAAAATTAAAATCGTTTTGTTGTTGTCTCGTATGGGTTCCGTTGTAAAATTTAAAAGTCATTAACGGGTTATTACAAACAGGAGCCGGGTAGGATCCGCGTTAAATTTATGTTAATGAATGTTTGTCTATGCAAATAGCGTTATGAATACGGGTAGGATACGCGTGTGGCTTAACTTGAGATAATAATTGGGTTAAACCCATATGCGTTTTTTTTAATGTTTTTCCCCTTTACATGGCATGACAATCCAACAGAATGGACCATGGAAGCATACAGACTCCAACTCTTGAGACAGGTGCAGTTGCCCCGCCGGAGATCACAACGACAGTTACAATCAATGCTCCTGCTCCGCATGCAGCCGACCCGTTCACAAAGGAGAGCACAGAACAATCTCCCCGCCACACACTCAAATACACCATAGTGAACCCCATTGATAACAGGTACAAATTAAATTAGGCACCTATAAAAAAGAATGTGAAACAATTACTACAACAAACTCTCAAACAAAACGTAAAAGAAAAAGGGTCATAGATGAGCTGCCCGACGGTACATTTTATTCCCGCCGGAGTCATTGTCATCAAAATCGATTGTTACCTTCCGGTGGTACATTTTTTTCCCACCGGAAGGGAGGATAAGCCAAAAGGGTTCTACATGACTTTTCCGGCAATGTTGTCATGATCGATTACTACCTTCCGGTGGTACATTTTCTTCCCACCGGAAGTAGGTATATGGTCCATAGTAAAACAGAAATAACATTAACAGCAAACTTTGAATGGGGGAAAAATACTTACAGGACTAAGAAGATGGCGGGTAAGACGAACATGCGGAGAGGAGAGGCAAGGAAGCGAGGGTAACATGAGTTTATATAGGATTACGAAATCAGGATCATTATTAATATAACATTTATTATCTTGGAGTTCAAAGAACCCGATATAGGATTGCGAATTTATCATGATTAATGTAGCATCTATTGATAAGGAGTTTAAAGAAGGTGACCGGTTTGAGATTTATGATCAAATTTATGAAGATGTTAACAATATTCATTATGCAGGTTCCAAAAAGCCCATCGATTTCCCTAATTCAACGTGCACCCGATCGAATTCTCCTTATTGATGATGCACCCGCTCGTTTCTGTTAACTAATTACTACGGGATTTTAAAGCTAACATTATTATGGCCTAATATGATGATAATGATGTATGATGATGGTGTATGATGATGGTGTATTTCTATTAAAGACGTATTTATGACGCATGCTTAAACATGTAATACATCGGGCTTTGTTGCTTGTACATAGTATTTATTATGTAGGTGCAAAAAAGTGCCATTGCTCAACTTTTATATATATATAGATACTAGTAGCTCAGAATGATTTTCAAAAAATTTTTAAACCAATTGATTCTCAAATGATCCTCCCCCTATATAAAGTTTTATGTTTTATGTGGCTTCGGTTCGGTTCGGTTAGTTTGGTTTTATGGATATTAAAAACCGAAATCTAAATTTCAGATTTTCAATATATTAAAAACTGCACCATCGGTCTTTTCGGTTTTTCACTTAGGTCTTTCGGTTACCGTTGAAATGAAGAAAATAAAAACCCGTAAAAACGGCTAGTTTTTTTTTCATAACAGTAATAATGGTTGTAATTAATTATTTTTTCGAACAGTCGTTCAATAAAACAAACAACTAACTAGAAGCTAGATCGGTTCTCGGTTAAAAACTTCAAAGCAATTCAAAATTGACGATTCTAATAGACTAGAATCACATTTATGTATTTAACGTGTATTCTAGTTTTTGTATAGGGACGATACGTGTAAATATTTCCCCTATATATTGTGATGTACATAATTAATGAAATCACTTTGGAAAATATATTCCTTCATGGTATCAGATTTGGGTCTCGTGACAATAGGCTGTGATGTTTGGGAATTGATCAAAACATGTGTTGCAAAGTTTCTGATGTAGTTGAAGAGCCCGGGTGGCTTTGTTATCCATGAAAATATTAGAGAGAGTGGTCCAGGCCTGATGAGCAGTGGTATTTTCCTTGAGAACATTAGTAACGAGACTAGGGGAGATGATACCATAATTCCAGGTGAGAACCACCGCATCGAGGCGGTCCCATTCAGCAGCCTTCTTGTCGTATTCTGCCTTGGCAGCGCCTTCAGTGGGGGCGATAGTTGTTTCACGAGGCAGAAGATGATCTGAGACTTGATACGCACGACACGTGATCTTGAATAACTCAACCCATTGTCCGTATTGCTGAGTTCCAAGTTCAAGATGCAGAGGGATGTGGTGGCGGATGTTTGTAACGACAGCAGCAGGGTGTAGCTTCGAGTCCATGATGGTGGAAACGAAGAAGAATCAGATAGCAGGAAGGAGAGGCAGAAAAAAAAATCTTGACGGCAGGGAAGAAAGGGTGGGGAGGAAAGTAGGGTTTCAAGAGGAATTTTAGGAGAGGATCGGATGGCAATATGAAGGATATTTATGAAAGATTTGGGTCCACTCATTTTCTTCCTTGGTATCTCGGTTATCCGTACTGGTGATCAGATGTTTCTTTCTCAGGAGTCTTATGCTCGGGACATTATAGAGCGGGCTGGGATGTAGTCATGTAATCCGGTTGCCACACTTGTAGACACTAATCCCAAGCTTGCAGCTGATTCAGGCCCGCCCGTTGACAACCCAACTATTTATCGGGGCCTTGCCAGGGCTCTTTAGTATCTGACGTTTACTCGGCCGGATATCACTTATGTTGTGCAACAAGTGTGCATGCACATGCATGACCCTCGCTTGGATCACTGGAATGCATTAAAACGCATTATACGATACATTCAGGGCTGTATGCAACTTGGTCTTTCACTTGGTCGGACTTCCTTGTCTACTCCGCGTGCATATACCGACGCAGATTGGGCGGGTTGCCCGGACACCCGTCGGTCGACCTCTGGCTATTGTGTGTATTGTGGGTCTAATATGCTCTCCCGGTCTTCTAAGCGGCAAACCACGGTCTCCTGATCGAGTGCTGAAGCGGAGTACCGTGGCATCGCTAATGTCGTAGCCGAGCTCTCTTGGATTCGAAATTTGCTTCTCGAGCTTCATCATCCTGTCTCTCGAGCATCTATTGTCAGTTGTGACAATATTAGCTCCATCTACTTATCCGACAATCCTATCCAACATCAGCGTATGAAACATATTGAATTGGATATTCACTTTGTTCGGGAGCAGGTTCACCGTGGTAACATTCGACTTCTTCATGTTCCCTCTCGGTTTCAAATAGCTGACATCTTCACCAAGGGACTCCCACGGTTACTCTTTGAGGATTTCAGATCCAGTCTCAGCATACGGCACCCTCCCGCTTCGACTGGGGGGGGGGGGTGTAATAGACTAGAATCACATTTATGTATTTAACGTGTATTCTAGTTATTGTATAGGGACGATACGTGTAAATATTTCCCATATATATTGTGATGTACATAATGAATGAAATCACTTTGGAAAGTATATTCCTTCGGATTCGAATCGATTAAAACCAGTTCATGAATACCAGTTCACATTTCAGTTTTTAATCAGTTTAACAAGCGGTTTGGTTATTAGAAGTTTAAAATCTGTTTTCTTAACACCTGTCTGAGGTCCCTGCTAAGAAATATAATAAATATCCTAACCATTCATAGGGAAAAGATCTACAGAAAACTAACAATTATCCAAAAAACCAAAAAACCAATATATTTCTCTCTATAACTTCTCCATATATATTAATAATTTTTAAAAAGAATTTCACCAAAAAGTCTATAATTTTATTAGCTTTATTTATGGGAAATAAATTTAAAAAATAAAAAGTTTAGTGATTTTTTATTAGTGCATCATGCAATAGTACTAATAGTATTGCATAATGCATTATAATTAAAACTACTTAAAAAGAATAAACTTAACTTAAATATGGACGTGATTTATACGAATAATATAAAAACAAAGAACTGACATTCATAAACCAATTTTATATTATTGTTGCATAATGCATTATTAGTTTCAAACTAAAATCCGAATTTTATTTTATTTAAAAAAAACTCAAAAATGTTTTTAAAGTTTTTTCCTTTTCCAGTATTCTTAAAATTATGAAAAAAATCATATAAAAAAAGTTTTTAAAAAAAGGAAAATTGGCCCCTATTAATCTCAGTTATCATATATTGGCCAATAATAATCCCAGTTTTGATTTTTCCCCACAATAATCGCAATTATAAACATATTGGCTTATATTGATCCGCCGTTAAAAATAACCTAACCCCGTTAGTATTTACTAACGTAACATATGACGAGGGACTATTTGTGAATTTTTTTAAAATGAAGAGAGTTCTTTATAACTTCTTAAAAGATCGAGGGGATTTCTCAATCCACCATCATCTTCATGGGCTTTTTGAGTTCTCAACAAGAAAGTCCGGTAAGTGTCCACTCATCGACGCAACTCCGCCGCCGTAGAGATCAAGTCGGCGAGAAAGCCCAGGCGAAGAAGTGGAAATGGCGAACACACGGCGAGGATTCCGGTGAACTCCTAAACCATTTGCCGTAAAGATGGAGTGGGGGGTCGAGGGTGCTGGGTTTCGCCGGGGAAGGAAGGTCGGTTGCTGGGTCGCCACCGTTCGGCTATGGCTCACCGGGGAATAATGAAGAAAGGGGTTGTGAGGTGGAAGGTTTCGACGGAGGTCATGGTGGTTGGTGGAGATGGTCGTCGGGTGAACGAACGGAGAGGAAGGGTGGGGTGGAGGGCCGCCACTGCTGGGTTCATCGGAGCTGGGGGAACAAACTGAGAGGTGGTGGGAAGTCGGAGGTCGCCTGGTCGGGGTTTGGGCAGGGGGAAGAGAGGTCGCGGGTTTTCGCCGGAGGAGGAAGGGGGAGGACGGAGAGCAAACGCCGTTGCTGTTGGTTTGCCAGAGAAATCGGGTGGAGGAAGAAGGGGGACAGCAGGTCGCCGGCGTCGGATCGAGGAGGAGAGGAGGGTCGCCGGATGATGCTCTCTCTCTTCTTTCTCTAATTCGTTTGTTTTATTTTGTTTGTTTGTGAGATGTGTAATTTGCTGTGTGCCTATTTTTTATTTTTTTTTAAACAGCCAATCAATTACGTATATCTAATATTAGGTGAAGGAAATGAAATGGAACTGAAGAATTCTAAATTGTTAGTAAGAATTGAAGATTCTTTTTGAATTTGAAATAAAAAAGCCGATGAAGATGAATAATCCCCTCAATTTTTTAATCTTTTAAGAAGTTATAAAAAACAATCCTTTCATTTTATGAAATTCCAAAAACAGTCCCTCGTCATATACCACGTTAGCAAATACTAACGGGGTTAGAGTATTCTTAACAACGGATCAATAAAGGCCAATATGTCTATAACTGGGATTATTATGGGGAAAAATCAAAACTGGGATTATTATCGGCCAATATGTGATAACTGGGATTAATAGGGGCTAATTTTCCTTAAAAAATAATTTTTTTCTTAATTTTTTACAAAATATTAATATTGTATAAAACTCGACCTACAATTCATATATGTTTTTTTACCCAACACATTTGTGATTCTTATAGATAGGGTATCTGGGTGGAGCCAGTGTGTTTTTTGGGATTAATGATTGATTTAAAGAATCCACAACAATGTCACATGTGTATAGTATATATATAAAATGATCAACAAAAACATTATTTTTAATTTAAACGTGAGTTTTTTAACTTCTTATACATATTTAAATACGTAAGTCAAGATTTTTCCCTACTTAATGTACTGGCATGTGTTGTCGTGTATTCATCAGTTTAATTATTTTTGTTAAATAACGTGTTACTACGCTAAGGACCGATTAAAACACTGACATTGCTAAATTATTATTTAAAGAAACAAAAAGACAAGCAATTCACCTTAGTTAATATAACACTATAAAGTAGATATTTAAAAAAACGATTTAAAGTGATTTTTTTTGTATGTTTTTTTTTTCATTAAAATTTTATATAAATTCAAGTGGACAATCATCTTGGCGGGTATGGGAGGCGGGCAACAAGATGCGTCACCAAGCCTTTCTGAATAGCAAAACTGAGTCTCGTGAAAACAACATCCGTAGCACCAGAGGTCACCACATTACCATGCATGACCCGTTGAACTCTACTCAGAGTTTCCACGGCCTCAGAGGCGAGGAACCCAAAGGTGTCAAAGGCAAAAGGAACAAACACATGTTGATTTTTAATGCATGCTTTCTCGTGCTTGTTCACTTTCCCCATCGTAGCCTTAGAAGCCGCCTGACTCACTTTGAACTCCACAAGCTCCAATGCCCACCAGAGGCGAGACCTCATTTAGATCCAAACATGCATATTTCCCCCCTATCCACCCAAAGATCAAGATGTCTGCCGGCTAAAAGTCGATCGCCCATTAGACATGTACGTCTGAAAAATAAAGATAATAAAAACTATCACGCGAACTATAGAAGATTAGACATCTAAAGGGATGTTATAAAACTAAACTAATAAAAAAGCAAAAAACAAAAGATAAATAATTAATTGATAGATGTCATATGGCAAGACTAGAAGATGCTAACATGGCTGGACTATCTTCACTACACAAAGGATTTTTTTAGAGGGTGATTTCCATTTTTTAGCCGGTTTTCGAATCGTCTTAAGAAAATAACGCTCCAAAAAAGCACCTATCTTTATAGCGGTTTTAAGAAGCGCATCAAAAGATCATAGGCCGCAGCAAAAAATCTATATAAATGAGAACTTAAATGCTTGATACAAACCGCTCTAAAAGATATTCCGGGAAAAAAAATATTCAACTTAATTTTTTTTAAAACCTAGAGCTGCAATTGTTTTTATATTATTGAAGTCATGATAAACCTTCCATACATCTTCTAACAATGTTATATTGTATATAATGTAACTAGGTTAGTAACCCGTGTATTACACGGGTCGAATGTAGTTTTATAATATTAGATAAATATAACAACAAAACGTTTAAGAGATTTGAAAATTATAAATAACATAATTCATTATAAAACATTAATCTATAATTTAATGCATTAGATAAAATTTATTATGTTTAAAAACTTATAGATTAGTTTCCTTTAAAATAGTTAAATTATTGAGTAAATTTATAAAATCGAAATTAAGTGTGCCAAAATCTTGTGAAATAAAATTTTAGTTTGGATAAAAATGGTAAATTAGTCTTGATTGGTAATTTAATAAATTGATAATTAATGTGATTTTGACATGTGTCAATACTGATGTGGACCTTCTAGAAAGAAGACATGTGACAACTATTTCATTGTTTTATTAAGATTAAAGATAAAGATATCTACACACATACATAATTTGCCTTTTAGTACTTGTCAATTGCACGCTTTTATTTTCTATCTTCCACGCCATTCAATCGATTATTTTTGTTTAATATTTTCTAAAGTTGATCCCACATTGGGTCTTAACTCGGACTGTTCTGTTTTCTTACATCACTTAATGATTTGAAAAGCGCGTTTCTTGGAAGGTTTTGGTAGGTTTTTGTTGACTTGTGGGAAATTAAAGACAATAGGTTTTGGAAAGATAATAATATGTTGGATTATATGGAGAGGAAAAAAAATGATCTAGTGCATAATCGAAACAGAATAATTGTTGATATATTGATCAAGAAGTAAAAACCTTATCATATCTTTGAATATCAAATCCTGCGAAGAATTGGGAGATCTCATAGGAGGAGTGGATCCATTTTTCTATCTCAATATAATCTTTTTTTTTTAATTTTAATTTTAATTTTTTATCGGTTGTTTAAACTTTGTATCTTTCGGTGTTGGGGATGCTAGTTTTGTGCTAGCAGTCTTAATAAAATAATTCGTCGGTTAAAAAAAGTTATATGTTGTGCGGTTTCAATTTGCTTCAAGGCATTTATAGGATTTCATGCGAGCTACTGACCGTCTCATAATCCAACGATCTTTAGTTCCAAGTCTTAAGCCAACGACTAGACCAAGTGGGTCATTTAGAAAACCTATCTTTTAAATCTTTGACGGTTACAATAATAAAGTCAAATAATATGGTAGAATTCTTGGTTAAAGATGAACTAAAATTTAGCTTGCGGGTCTTGGTCCAAGATGAGATTTAATGTCTTTATTGCATTCTTAGGTTTCTTTTATTGTGTGTGTCACCTCCTTTTAAATGGATGATGAAAATGTAGTTTGCATCGTGGAATAAAAATTATCATTTGTTTCTCATCCTCTTTTATTTCTTTGGAGTCTAACCCTATAAGGGTATATCAACCGGGAGATTAGCCATCTCGAATCAGCTTCCAAACAATGATGCTTTCATTGACGATCTCTCCTTCTCAATGCTTCCTCTTTCACCATTTACGAGCCGTCAATTGATGACTTATTCGGCCGAATTCATCAAATCCAACTCAAGGAAACCCTGACATTCGACGAGATGATGGGCAATATAATGGAGAGCCAACATCTAATCTCTATTATTTTAGCCCAAATTGCCGTAAAAGTACACCACTACTGCCTCCACCACAAAATCTCATACTCGTAGAAACTACACCACCACCAACCCTAACCCCTGTATCACCATCGTCATCTCCGTTGACTCCATCACCGCCACCAAAACCCGCACACCTACCTTATTCTCCCTCTGAACATCCACCAAAACTGTTGTCCAAAACTCTTTTGGAGCATACACCTGCATCGAAGTCATCTTTGGGAGTTTACCCTTGGGAACCATTTTTGTTGGTTTATATAAACTTTCATGCTAAGCCACGACACCCATGGTATAAATTTCTATACACCCACATAATCAAGCAACACTACTTCTGGAAATACTTGGGGTTATTTTGATTTTTCGATTGCATGGCTTACCACTAGAAGATGTGAATGACGACTACCTTGGCGATATGTTGAAACCGATCCTAATGCCATTGCACGTCTTAAATGGGGTCCACCTTGGCCAACTTATTCCGTCCTTGAGGACAATGACGTTTTCAAGGGGTCGGCGATTGATACGATCCACCGCTTGAGCCAACGACTAGACCAAGTTGGTCATTTAGAAAACATATCATTTAAATCTTTGACGGTTACAATAATAAAGTCAAATAAGAAGGTTGAATTCTTGGTAAAAAAATGATCTAAAATTTAGCTTGGGGGTCTTGGTCCAAGATGACATTTAATGTTTTTATTACATTCTTAGTTTTTTTTATTGTGTGTGTCACCTCCTTTTAAATGGATGATGAAAATGTAGTTTGCATCATGGAATAAAAAATATCATTTGCTTCTAATTCTTTTTTATTTTCTTTGAAGTCTAACTCGCTCTAAGGATATATCAACTAGGAGATTAGCCATCTCGAATCGACTTCCTAGTATAAGAGCATCTTCAATGGTAAACATAATTTAGTTCAAATGTGTCATTTCTTGTTGGTATATTAGATTTTCACTTATCATTTAAAAACATTTATTTTTACTACAACACTAGATCTTTATTTCAGACACTCGATCATTTTCAAACAAAAAACACAATTAAAAAATATACTAAATACATTGACGTGAGACACAAGCCATTCGTGAGCTACCCAAATTTTCTGATGAGCAAAGGAACTGATCTAAACAAGCTTCTCAAATGACAATGTTTGTATCTCAAACGCCAAATAAAATTTTGTATCTCAAAGGGGACCTCCATTGAAGGTGCTCTAAAGGAAAACATATATAAATTATGAGTATGTTATACGAGTAAAAAGTCTCAACTATAACAAGGGTGAAATTGTCTTTGAGATTTAAAAAGAAGACGTAATTAAATTATAAGTATGGCGAGTGCGTTTTTTAGTAGAATCGCTCAGAGCTTGAAAGTGGAGTTCCATCTATCCCCTCGTCAAAAAGCAGTGTTTGAATGTCTCCGGCTCCTCTAGCTCAGGATTTCCTGACAGCAATCTTCATTGAAGGATTAGGCCAACATATGTCGGCTGTGGAGTATATCCTTAAGTACAGGCTAATGATCCCTTTGTTTTCCGTCGATGAGCCTTTCCATGCTTGTCGTATTGTGAGCATGCGGTCCATTGTAAGGAATTACCTGAGTTTTAATACAGACATGATTTGGTTATGGATGTTTTGTGTGATGTGCTTAAGCGTAAAACGTAGGCTCTTGTGAACTTTCAAACGAATCCGCTTGAAGGGAACTCCACTATACACCCAGATGGTATTCTTGTGTTTGGGTTAGGGGAGGGGGAACACGCTTGTGTGGACCTTACTAGAGTGTTATCCCTTGTTGGGCTCAGGGACAATGGATTTGTTGAGGGGCAGGTTACTTTGAAGGCGGAATTTGACAAAATTGCTAAACAGGAGAAAGCTATTCTTGAGAATCAACATGTGTTTATCTTTTTTGCTTTTGATACATTTGGGTTCTTGGCACCGGATGCAATGGGATTTCTCAATAGGGTTCATCGGATCGTGCGTAGTAATAAAGCATCCCCTAAGACAGTAGCTCAGTGGTAGAGCGGTCAGCTGTTAACCGATTGGTCGTAGGTTCGAATCCTACTCAAAGCTTTGGTTTTAGCAAGATTGGTTTTTATTATTCAAAAAGGGGTTGCGGCGCAGCTTATTGCCCTCTTACCCGCCACTTTATTGTAAAATCTTTGGATTTTTAATACACGAGTCTCATTTGTATTAAAAAAAAGTATGTTATATAAGTGATGTAGAAAAAATAAATAAATAAACATGTTACATTATACTATATCGTGAAGGGTAAGTGGATTGCAAATGATTTATGCTGTTATATGATCATTATTTATGCACCTCAATATATTAGAGCTAAACGGGATCTTTAGAAATTTATTTCTATTTTTATGAATTTCCATCGAGGTGAATATATCATTTTTGGTGATTTTAATGCTATTAGATGGGAGTCCGGAAGATTGGGGATGCCATTTAATCAAATCGAAGCGGATGATTTTAACGAGTTTATTGATCTATGTGGTCTTTCATAGATTATTCTTGGTGGGTTTAAGTTTACTCGGCTAAATGCGAATGGGAGTAAATAAAGCAAAATTGATCGTTTTCTGGTGTCGAGAGGAATATGTGATAGACTTCCAAATTTGGAAGCTTTAGCGGTTCCGAAGAAATTTGCGGATCATCGACCTATCTTATTGCGTCTTAAATTTGGGGATTTTGGACCCATCCCGTTCAAATTCTTCAATTTTTGGATTGGGGAACACGGTTATCAAGATGTTATAGAGAATGCTTGGAATGATGGTACTATGAATTCGCATCGTAATCCCTTCGTCTGGTTCAAAGAAAAATTGAAGCTTGTTAAATCAAAATTAAAAAATTGGAATAGAAATAGGTTGGATTGCGAGTTTGGTATCCAAAAGAATCTTTGACATAACCTTGAGGAGATCGAAACTCTAATGGAGGGGGGTTTGGAATTGGAGGATCTTAATATGGAACAATTGCGTATTCTTTGCGAGTTAGGAAAAGTTGAGAATAATAAGAATTTGGAAATGGCTCAAAAAGTAAAGAATAAATGGTCGGTAGAGGGTGATGAAAATTCAAAATTTTTCCATGCAACTATTAATAATAGAAGAAGGCAACTTTCTATCACGGGGGTAAAACATAATGGGGTTTGGGAGGAAGCTCCGGAAGAGATCAAAAACATTTTCTTTGAGTTTCACTCTTCGCGGTTTAAAAGATTTGAAGGCGTGTCATTCTTTGGGGATCCTTCCAAATTTTCCAAGCTTGACACTGGCTCGGTTGATTTCTTGAAAACTTTACCGACGGTTGGGGAGGTTCGCAACGCTATTTGGGATTGTGGCAGTAATAAAGCACCGAGCCTATATGGTTTTTCTTTTGTGTTTATCAAGCATCATTGACCGGTTATTCAGGATGACATTATGGCGTTTGTGGGAGATTTTTTTGAGCATCAAAGAATTCCTAGGGGTTGTAACATGTCTTTCATTACTCTTATTCCTAAAGTGGATAAACCTTGCTTGATTACAGACTATCGGCCTATTAGCTTGATTAATGTACAATATAAGATCATCGCTAAGATCCTTGCTAATCGTATTTCTAAGGTGGTGGGGAAAGTGGTTAAACCAGTGCAATCGGAATTTATAAGCGAAAGACAAATTTTGGATGGCCCGTTAATGCTTAATGAGGTGGTTAGATGGTATAAAAAAAAGAAGAAAAAGTTAATAATTTTCAAAGTAGATTTTGCCAAAGCTTATGATTCTCTGGGATAGGACTTTCTTTATGATGTGATGCGGTTAATGGGCTTCGGAGGAAAATGGATTGCGATGATTCATGCTTGTCTTGAATCAGCTACTTCATCGGTTCTGGTTAACGGGAGTCCGACTAAGGAATCTAACATGAAAGAGGCTTACGTCAATGTGATCCTTTGTCCCCCTTTCTATTTATAGTGGCAATGGAAGGGCTTAATATTATGATTAATGACTTAGTGTTGTCTAATAAGTTGCTTCCGGCGAAGGTGGGTTTTAACGAAATTCCACTTTCACATCTTTTTTATGCGGATGACATTATCTTGATGGGTGAATGGTCACACGAGAACTTTGCAAATATGTTGAGATTATTAAATTATTTTTTTCTCGTTTCCGGATTACAACTAAATAATGCCAAATCAAATCTTTTTGGAGTTGGTTTAAGTGATAGTGAGGTGGGGGCGTTGGCCCGATCGAGAGGATGCAGTCCCGGGGCCTTTCCATTTCGTTATTTGGGCGTCCCTGTTGGAGATCGGATGGGGTCGATCAAAACTTGGGATCCGGTGGTGAAGAAATTTATATCCAAATTGACAAAGTGGAAGGCGGCTCTTTTATCTTTTGGTGGAAGGATGACTTTGATTTCTTCAGTTTTAGGTTTGGTCCCTACTTACTATTTTTTATTCTGAAAAATATATGTTGCATTCTCAAAAGCCTAAGAGCAAAGTTCTTGGGGGGGGGGGGGGGGAGGGTGGCGCAAATGCAAAAAAAAAATCATTGGGTCAAATGGGATCTTATCTTAGCCGACAAAGAAAACGGAGGTTTGGGTATTGGTAGCTTGATGGCTTTAAATCAAGCTCTTATCTTGAAGTGGAGATGGCGCTTTCTTAACTCTAAAGATCTCATTTGGGTGAAAATTATTGAGTCTATTTATTTGAGGATGCTTTTAATAGTATAGCGAGTAAAGTTGATGGGGTGTGGAATAGGATTGTTAAGGTGGCTCATAATTTACATGACAAGAATGTGATTCCTCTAATTGCTATGAAGAAGGTTGTGGGTATGAGGGTTAACACTTATTTCTGGAGGGACATTTGGGCGGATGAAGAATCACTTTCTAGTAAATTTCCGAGACTATATGCGCTTGAAAACAAAAAAAATTGTCGGGTTTCAGATCGATGAGTTGGGGTCGGTTGGAATTGGGACTGGAGAAGAAACATTAGAGGTGGGATTGAGGAGTTGCAATTACATAGACTCTTGATGCTTCTTAACTCGAAGAGTTAGGGGAGTGATCGTGATTTTTGGATATGGGATTTTCAGGGTCAAGATCAGTTTGTGGTGAAATGGGTTAGGAAGGAGATTGAAAATATGACTTTACCGAGGGTTGAGTGGAGCACTAAGTGGAATGTTAATGTACCGAAGAAAGTGAACGTTTTTATGTGGCGGGTTTTCTTGGATCGTTTACCTACAAGGAGTAATCTTTGTATGAAAGGTTTAGATATCCCGATTATTATGTGCCCTTTTTGTGATATGGAGATCAAATCTATTAATCATTTGTTGGGCTCGTTCAAGGTCGCAAAGAAGGTTTGGAGATCGGTTTGTTGCTGGCTTTCGCTAGGAGGTCCGGAGATATTGGTTCCTCGAGATTTGTGCATTTAGCTTGACGGGTGTCATCTCTCAAAGAAACACAAGAGTCTTGTTGAAAGAATTATGTTTTGCGCTTGGTGGGTTATTTGGAAGGAATGGAACGAGATAGTCCATAAAAAGGATGATTTGAAGATTCGCTTTATGTTTGATTCGATTGTGCATTTCTCATATAAGTGGATCACGTTTAGAGATAAGAAGTGTGGGTTGTCTTGGGTTAAGTTGTTACAAAACCCACTTAATTTTATGTAACTTTTTGTTTTGGGGGGTTGGTTAGGTTTTTCTAACCGCCTCGTATTTTTAATATATCTCGTGTTTTACAAAACCCACTTAATCAACATGCAAGCCACAATAATCACAAATACAATAGTTATCTTTATTTCAGCATGGACCAATTATTTATCGTTTTTTCAGATATGCTTAAGGTGATATTATCATGCACAGGCAATCAGATTTCCACTCTATCAGATATACCAGAAAATCATCATGTTTTATCATATAGACACAACTTTATTAGAGATTTAATCATCCTTGTGAGTCATGCAAAAATAAAGAAAAACCTCAAATACCTAGCAATTAGGTTGGTCTTATGGACATGCAGAGAAAGCCCAAGTATTTGATAAAACAAAGAAAATAAAAAATTGAAGTGTTCAAGACTTTCACTCTCAGTTCGACCTCCTTGTGAGTACGCAGAGAGTGTTCAAAGTCTGAACGAAAACCCAAATGACTACCTAGCAGGTCAATCTTTCGATACGCAGAGGTAGTCCAGTCATTTGGTCATTATTAAAGAAAACAAAACAAGTTGAAATCTTTCAAAATGAAAACATGCATTCATCAGGATATCTCTTATTCTAATTTTGAAACAGAATCATCACACAACATTCATCAAGAAGCGAATCATCAAAATTATCAGGCAAGCTTTATGTTTATATCCTACTTACAGATATCAGATTAGTCATGCACATTCACATATCATGCAAGAACCTACAGCCTTTAGACTTATTTTATCCATGGCAGATAAACATATACGCTGATGTATAATCATTTCTCACTTTGTCGGATCAATTTCTCAATTTTTTATTTTTTATTTTTTTATATATTTTCAATTTCTAAATTTTTCCCCTTAAATTCAACAAACTCTATTTTTTGAATTTTCCAAATTTTTCTCCCCCTAAAAATAAGAACGAAATAGAAAGACAATGAAAATAGAAATGAACAAATGAAAAACGATCGATAAACACTTGACACCACTTTGTAAACAATGCTTTTAATTTGAAAATCAGTTTTTTCAAAGATAAGAACGTTGTATTCTAACTTAAATCAACCACAGGTATTCCATTGTCAACAATCTTTCAATTAATAACAAGTGTTCTTTAAATACCTGCAAACACTGGAAAACAATAAGTCCTTAAAACCCCTACCCTTAACCACAGTTGTGGGTCGACCATTGTCTTCTACAAAATCACTGTTGGCCGTAGAGACAACCTTAGGTCTCCATTCCATTTTTTATTTTGGAATTTCTAATGAACCATTATCAACTTACGAATGACAGTCAGAACTACTACCCAATTGTTTAGAAACAAAGTTCTTTTTCCAAAAGAATTTACTATTGGGCAGTGGTTCTTCAAAAATTATGCCTTCTGGAGTAACAAATCTTGTAGTTTTGGCATATGATGATGAATTGTTAACATTCAGAGGACAGTTATTAGCAATATGTCCTCATTTATGACAAATATAACAACCTCGACGATCAGTGATCAGGATAGAAATTGGATTACCATATTAATTAGTTGATCCATCATCATAAAAAAATTGGAATTACAGGTTTGTTTTTCTTTTATTTTGTAGTTTTTTAAAACATTTTTCAAATGGAGAGTCATAAAAACCAGTCTCATCTCCATAAACAAAGAATTTATCAGAATAATAAAACCTGTTTGACTTAGGTAACAAAATGTACCTGAACTTTTACCGCTTTTTGGTGTTGCATCAGATATGCATTAAGAGTCTTCAGTAGAAAACTTATCATGTACAAATAAAGGAGAAACAACATTTTTCCAAACTTTACATGTCTTTATTTGAAATAACTTCTTATTTGATCATAACACCTTTTGTTGAACCTTTTTCTCAAAATTTATCATCTTCTTGCTGGTATATTTCATATGAACCGCTTTGTTTTCATATACTAAACCATCATTTTTATGTTTAAATGTATCTTTAACAAAATTTGGTTTCTCATGAACTTGTTTCGCAAGTTTAGTAAACTCAGACTTGATTCCTTTGAGATCATTCTTCTTTGAAAGTAAAGTTTCATCAGTCTTAATTGGTGAAAACTTGTTCACATTTCCTTTGACATCACTTCCATCAAACACATTTTCTTCATTCAAGAATGTAGACTTTAAATCAAACTTAGGTACTTTTCTAAGATCATACGTCTCTTCATTTTTCTTCTTATACTTTAACCCTGTTTTCTTTCCCGAACTTGGATCAGCAAAATTGGAATAATCATACATTTCATCACATGATTTCTCTACAGATAGAGACTTATCCATATACACCGGAGCAGGAACTTGATGAAGATTTTCATCTTTACTATTCTCCAACTTATACAAATAATTCAGGAAAGTCGGTGAATTATTACAATTCTTTAATTGCTTTGCAAATCAAAAGTTTATATCTTCAGTCTAGAAAATTTTACATTTGCTTCCATCAACTCTTTCTCTGAGACAATGGATCAGACAAAAAGTTATATTCATATTTATGACGATGCCTCAAATCACACTCTATGAGAACTTCTTCGGTAACTTTTTCCAACTTCCGTTTGTAATCTGCAACATCTACCTTCAAAACTTTATTTTAATCATTCAATCTTGTATTTTCATCACGCAATCTTGTGAGTTCCTCCTGAAGACAAATTACTTTTTCAGCAGCTTGAACAACAATTTTCTGAATTGTATCGTGTTTTTCCTTCCAAGGAAATATTTTGGTGAAAAGAGCCTAAAAAATTTCACTAATTTATTTTTCCTTCTGCTTAGAACTTTCCAATTCAGATTTTATTTTACTGTATTCTTCAAACAATAAAGCATTTTCTTTGGTCAAGGCAGCATTAACTACAGCAAGCTCATCACATTTTTCACACTTTAAAGAAACCTCCTTCTGAACTTCTGCTACGAAATTATCACAACCTTTATCAACTGTCTCACACTTGCTTGACTCAAAAACAGTATTAGTTACACATTCGGTAACCTTTTCTGACTTGTGAGAAAGTTTAACAATGTGTTCTTCACATTGTATCTTTATAGTATCCCATACCATTTTTGATTTGCTATAATTCTTGAATTGACTTGAAGTATATGTAGGTAATGCCACAATGAGAAGTTCATATGCCTTTTCATATCGATCATAGTACTATCTCTCTTCAGAAGTAAAATGTCTTTTGTCCTTAAAGTGTCCACTAATATCAGTTGGATATTTATATCCATCCTTAATCAGTATCCACAAGGTTTTATCCAGAGCATCAATATACGCTTTAAAACTTATTGCCCAACTATGATAATTTTCAAGTGTTAATAATTTTGGCACTTTCTGACATTGACTTGCCATAAATGCATCAATTAGATACATTTTGAAGTTTGTGAAGTTCTGCTCCAGCGAACTGGTGTAATCAGAACCAGAATAGTCAACGAATCAAATTTCTAAAACTAGTTCAACGAACCAAAAGATGCACCGATTCAACATAATTAGCGAACTGGAATTGAAATATGATCAATGAACCGATGCTTCGTTCAAATAACTGCCACAAACCACTCTTGAAGATACACTAAACGAACTGAAGACCAACGAACCAACACCTTTGAAGATTCAAATAACGAACCGGGATCTTCAACCAACAAACCTAGACATTCATCCGACGAACCAACAAACTCATCTGATGAACCAGAAACTCATCCAACGAAACCAGACTAAATTTTTCCTAAATTTGATGAATTTGAAAGTTTTGATTCAAAAATTTCAGCAATCAACAAGATTTAAGCAAAATGCATGTTTTAGAAAGAAAATTTGCCCAGAAACTCTGAAAATGACCAAATTTGATGAAAACCCACTTGTTTTTTATCTGATTTGACAACACAAGATCCAGTAGAGCAACCTGGATTTGCTCTGATACCATTTGTAAGTTCCTGGAAGGATCTTAATACTGGTTTGATGATCAATTCAATGAGACTAGAAGCTAAATAATAAAGTTTTGTATTAAAATCACAAAGATACCATAGTGCACAAAGATTCCCATAAGCCGATAGAGAGAATGGAATTTCTCCTTTGTTGATAGGGAGGGCCTCTACAAATTCGGAGAGCAACATTGGTGCACCATGGTGATTTATGATATCGGGTATTTGAAGCTGAATTGCACATTTGAGTGACGTGGAGTTTATGAAGCTGAAAATCTGGCTCCATATGTGAGCTTGAGAATCAAGTAAGCATATAGATTACTCATCAACATGCATCTAGGATTTCCATCTCGGGTATTTTATTTAACGTAGGGTGAAAGAAAATTTGAGATGGTCATGTTACCTTCATTATATAGAGGAAGAGCAAAAAGAGTACTATGGATCATTAGATGCACTAGCGAAACTTGGGCGAAAAGTCACAGTCTCCACTAAGCTGCGCCACTCATTAGATGGATTTTATTAGATTCGGAAACAAATGGATCATTACAGTGGGGGCGTAGAGCATGTGCACACGAGAGGTAAGACGGAACATGGACCATCATTTTAGAGAGTCCATATTTTAAATTTTTTTTATATATGTTATATATATATATATATATATATATATATATATAGGGTTAGGTTCAAATGAGAACTTTTTGTTTTGAGAACTTTTGAGAACTAAATCTCAACCACAAATTTCAGGGGGGACCACTACAATTCATGGGAGGGAGGATACATGTAAATAAACTTGTGGCTCAAACTAGTTCTTTTTAGTTCTCTCAACCAATTAGTTCTCAAATGATCCTCTCCCTATATATATATATATATATATATATATATATATATATATATATATATATATATATATATATATATTTCTTTTTAAATATAACTTTCAAATTTTAAAACCTAAACTATTAATTTTTCTTATGTTATATGCTATGACTTATTTTTTTTATTTTATTCAGAAAGTTTGTCTATTTGTATTTTTCCCGAATGAAACCCATTTTTTAACTCAAACATGACCTCTAAATCCTTAGGACCAGCCCGAGATCATATTAGATAAATTTTATTAGTTTAAGAAAAAAAAATAAAAGATTCAAGAATATTACATCTTTAATACACATTCATAAACATCAATTTTAATTATTTAAGTTGCAAATTACATTTGAACTAGACTTTGTTATTTGTGCGTTGCTTCAGGAATAACGTGGGTACATAAAACATTTGCATTATTAGAGTGCAACGTATAGAAAAGAAAATACCAAAAGACTGCATAACGATGTTAAATAAAAAGATCTTTTTTTGAAATGGTGTGACTTTTAAAAAGTATCTGGTTTATGGGTGTGAAAAATTTTCTATTTGGTAAATGGGTTGTTTATTTTTTTCCAGTAACAAACCTTATTGAGTTTGCTGATATGAGTAGCAAAGTTGGTAAATGGCTTCCCTAGGACCTGACTAACTGGGAATGACATCAACACCTCCACATTGTGTGCCTGAAAATAGCGTCGTAAGCGTCTAACGGCAAGAACCAATGCTAACCCCAACTTTTCCAAGGGAGGATACCGTATTTCATTAATTTTTAGAACCTTACTCACATAATAAATCGTAATTTGACGCTAATCCCTTATTGCCATTATTACTGTGCTCACAGCTCCATTATATGTAGCAATGTACATTTGCAAAGTTTCTCCCAGAACCGGTGATGTAAGAATAGAAAGTGACATTAAGACGGAATTTAATTACGCAAAGGCATCTTCAGCCTCATGAGTCCAATGAAATTCTTTCCCCGCATATTTCTTAAGGACTTGCATAAAAGGTAAACAATGATCACATTAAAAAAAAATCAAACATGTATCAATCACATATCAGTAAATTGACAAATCTTTTAAATTTTGTCAACTTAATTTTACAAAAACTTGGATTACCGAATTTTATTCTTTCTCATCAGTTTTTCGTATTTATCTTATCTTATGAATATAATATTCACCCCGTGTATTACACGGGTTACTAACCTAGTATAATATATATATATATATATATATTTACATATATAGGGAAAGGATCATGCGAAAACGCATATATTTTGCGAAAACGCGAAAACCATCTTAAAACCAACATAACTTTTTCATACGTTAATATATTTTTTAAAAATTTTCACCAAAAGTCTTATAATTATGTTATCTTTAATTCTATAAAAACAAAAAATAAAAAGTTAACGTTTTTTTATTTTTTTCTGTGATACACATGTGTACCACAAAAAAAAACTCGTACTTTAGTATGAGTTAATATTTGTTTTCTCTAAAACGCACCATATGTGTTATATTTCTGTCATTTTTTGTGTTTTTTTAATGATACACATGTGTACCACACCAAAAAAACCCTCACATATGTGGTATACATTACTAGTTTTAAAAGAAAATTGCACCATAAGTCTTATAGTTATGTTATCTTTATATATAATAAAAAAATAATAACACTTTATAACTTTTTTTTTATTTATATTTGCGCATGTGCACTATGTTTCATTATTATTAGTACCATAAATGTTTTAGTGTTTTTAATATGTTTTTAACATAAGGAGTGTTTTTACACATGATAATTCATTTTTGTGTAGTAGTAATGATGATGATACACATGTGTATCACACGTGTATCACACGAAAAAAAAACCATTAATTTTTTTTAATATTTGTTTCCAGAATTGAAGATAACGTAATTCTAAGACATTTGACGCCAATTTTATGAAAAAACATTAACGTATGAAGAAGTTATGTAGGTTTTAATATTGGTTTTCGTGTTTTCGTAATATAAAGGGTTTTCATAGGATCCTTCCCCTATATATATATATATATATATCTAAACTATATAATAAACAAAAAGTTTGGTGATACTATAATTAGTAAAAATGGACACTTGTCATCACCACAAAATTTTGGATTAAATTAAGATTTTAATAAATAATTATCCAAATACTAAATTTCCATATTGGGTTTATTTAGTTTAAACTTTTAATAAGTAATTATCCAATAAAAATTATTTAAATACAAATATTTATATTAAAGTTAGTAATTATCCAAATACTAATTTTTAATATTAAGGTTAATATTTTATTCAAGATAATATTTTTACTTCATATATATTATATTTTATTAAAATAATATATTTTATTGCATATACTTTAATATATTAATATATATGTAATGCTTCTAATACTTTATTTATGTAATATTTGAATTATATATTATACATGTAATATAAAATATTTTATTCTATTTAATTTTATATTTCTTTTACTTCAATTAAGTTTAAATCCAAATTTACTAAGTATTTCACTTCAATATAATAAACAAAATCTTTATATTCTGTGACTAGATTTCGTTTTATTTTTAACTGTAAAAATCTGGTTACTCGGGGTCTCATCATAGCAAACGATGTTACTCGCGACACGTTACAATCTCAGTCCGTACGAGTAATCAAGACCCTCTGTGTTGCACATCCATCCAGAGGAAACTCACTGTCTAAATGCCCTGACCCTCCTATAATTACTGAGAAGTTTTTAGATAGTTATAAAAATACATAATTGTCATAGATTATATTATATTTATATTTATAGTTTTTTTTAACTCAGCCGTGTAATACACGGGGATAAAAAAACTAGTATATATATATATATATATAGGGATGGTTATTGTAAAAACCACTCCGAGTTCGGATAACTTTTAAAACTCTTAAAAAACGGGGTCAAAAAGTTTTTTTTCCTTCAAAAATTTTATTGTGATTCTTAGGTTATAGGCTACCCCTAGGTGAAAAAAAAAACAAAAAATGTCTCGGGGATTTTTTTAAAAAAATCTTAATACAAGTCCTATTTTGGAAAAACCGTGGAAACTTCCACAAAATCATTTTTTTTCTTCAAATTTATTTAGTGATTCTATGCGTCAATACAAGCTCTATATTGAAAAAAAGTTAAAAAAGGGCCGAGTAGTTTTTTTTTAAATTTCTGAAATCTGACGTTACGTCATGTTATATATGTAACATTTACATGTTACATATGTAAAATGCCTTGTTACATATGTAACAAAATTTGTAAATAATTTTTAAAAAAAAATTCTGTAGGCGCTTTTTTTCTTTCACCAAAACCATTAAAAAATGAATATAGAATCTATAAAAAAATACATCTAAAAAAATAACAAATTTTTAACGTCTTTTTTAGCCGGTTAACTTTTTTTCATGAATGGTGTTTTTTTAACTTAGAGTGTCACCATAAAAAATTTCAAAACAAAAAACGAATTTTTTAGCTTAGTTTTCACGGTTTTTCCAACTATATATATATATAGGTGAAAGTTAAACTACAAAGGCTTTTTCCGTGCGAAGCGTGCGAAGGAAGGAGAGGCCGACGCGTGGCGTTTTCTTTCTGGACGCGGAGGGGCATTTTTGTCAATTTAAAGTTTTTAATTAAAATAGACGGTAGATTACGTCACAGCGTGTGTTTTTTAAATGGATATCGTTGCGTTATTGTTGTAAACTGATTTATATCTAGTTTCTTCATGCGTCAAAATTGAAGAAACATTCGTGATTACACAAAGTCAAATTTCTATTTTTTGAACTTATGTTCATTTTTTTTATGGGATACTGAGATTTTACAGTTATAGATGCGTAATAGCGATGTATATTATGCGTGAAAATAAGAGAACTAAATTTTTGATAAATCTACCAAATCTTAAACATATAAACAAATGTTTTTCAATCAGTTGCTACTTGTACTCTCTCATTGATAAAATTAATTGTCGATTTCTTTTGATCATTTGTATCCATGTGTTCCCCGAAGATTCTCCCATGGGCTTTGGCCTTGATGACGACGTCTGCTTTCAAATTATTTGTGTCGGAGAGAATGGTTTTTGCGACATATTTGTTTCTCAGTTCAATCAATTGTTTATTCTGCACATAATTCGGATCTGACTCCTTAGCAAAATTGCATTCCCAGTTGACATCACCAAAGAAAGTCTCCATATGCCTTATAGCGAATACTCCACAATCAACAAAGTTTTTCGTGTTCTCCATTTCATTTTTACCCGACATAAATTACATATTTTGTCCTTTAACTTTACCGAATTTTCATCTTTTGTCCTTTAACTTCACTAATTACACTGAATGTCCTTTTGTCTATTTTTTTCGTTCAACTTTTGTCCTTTTAACAGAATACGTTAAAATCGACCGTTAAGTCAAGGGTAGTTTTGACTTTTTACATTCTGGTGTATTTTTTATAGTTCAATAAAGATGAGGGGGTGTTCTGTAAATCTGTAATCTTTCTCCTTTATCACCCCTCCCCCTTCATTCCTCGTTAAACGCCGACAACCAGACCCTCCGACCGATCGAAACCCGGTGACCTCATGCTCCACCAGAAGTGACCACTTCCAACCCACCCCACAACAACCAACACCCAACGACCTGCTCCAAACCTTATCTCTCTCTCTCTTTACGAAGTCTGCTCTCTCTCTCTATTCTCTCCACTTTGTCGCCGCCGCCGCCGTCTGTGGCGAGGCCGTCGTAGATCGCCGGTGACCTCGAGCGGAGATCGAACCCAGTCGTGATTCCGGCTACATAATTACAAATTCCGGCTACAGATCAAACCCAGTTGGTGTGGGTTTTTGGGTTGTGTATAATGTTGGTTTCTTTTGTTTTTCTAGCTCTAAATCTCCTGTTAAAGACCCGATTTCTTGTTGCTAGATAATGTAATGGTGTGAACCATTAAAGACGGGAACAAGGATGGTGGTGGCGGTTCGCTGTGGAGGTACGGTGGTCCGAGAGAGTGGTGCGTCCGACGGCGGTCGGTGTAGGGTTTCAGTGGGGGAGAACCAACGTGAAATGATGATGATGACTTAAATTGGGTGGGTTTTTTAAAGAAATTTTACAGATTTACAAACACCCCCTTCCTCTTTATTGAACTATACAAAATACCCCAAAAGGTAAAAAGTCAAAACTACCCTTGACTTAACGGTCGATTTTAACGAATTCTGTTAGAAAGGACAAAGGGTGAACGAAAAAAATAGATAAAGGACATTCAGTCTAATTAGTGAATTTAAAGGACAAAAGATAAAAATTCGGGAAAGTTAAAGGACAAAATATGTAATTTTGTCCTTTTTACCCTTTCGATTTTTCCCTGGTCGAACAACATATGATGAGGATGTTTTGTGCTTTTCAGATAGCCTTTCAAACATTTAAGCTGCAAATTTATGGCACATTGCGCTATTTTTTATTTGAACGGTGCGTGATTTTTCAAAGAATGCGTTATTATTATATAAAGTATGCGTAATTATAAAATTCGTTACATAATTAAAGAATGCGTTATTTTTAAGAAAATGGTGCGTGATAAAGAATTACCACTTTATGGGGGACTCCTTGGTATCTATTCTCAAACTTTTTCCGATCCACCATGTTGTCTAACAAGTTGACAGCTCCAGTTCTGATATCGAAACAGATTACATAGAAGTGTTCGCTCATTAGAATCGGAATAAAGCATAGATCCACGTTCCGTAGTAAAGACATCCCCAATCTTTCTACGTGTTTTTGCAAGTTTTCTGTAAAGATTTTTTGCCTATAATCATCATCACACTGTTCCTTGATGTATAGTACATCAGACTGCATAAAAAAAGTTAAAATCAGCAATCAAAATATGTCGTTGCGTGATTTCTTTTATATAAGCTGCGTTGTTTTTATTATTTTTTTTGTACTAGCAATGTGGATAGACAAAACAATCTTATTGGTTGGCCCCGCTTTCTGTGTTGCTTTTCATCAATTAGTATCTCTATATATGCATCCAGAGCATATGTGTGTACGTAGATTCCAGGATGAAAGCTTTCCAATACAGCTTTATACATTATTGTTCCATAGTTTGATTCATACACAACATATCTGCATAAGTTATAAAAAAAATGTCACTTTGTTTATGATTTCTTTTTAATTTGTATTTGTGATAAGTTTAACATGGATACATTCTTACACTTCATCTCGATCGGTGTGAACATCCAATCTGCAATCATATTTTCTAATACTTGCAGCTTAGTTGTTATTTCAACTACTTTACTGTAGTAGGGGGACCTTAGTGCAAAGGCCCCTTTTCTCCTTCTTTTTGTTCTTGGGCTATATTGATTTTCATGTTTATCAATTGTCACCCTTTCAGGAGTTTTATCATTATCCTTCTTTTCCTCATCCTCTTCACTGCTCTCTTCTGTTTTTTGAATTCATTTTTTAGGTTTTTATGCGTGATTATTTTCAAAATGTAATATCATACTGAATACAATTTTTTTTAGTTACCTTGGTTCTCCTCATTCTCTTCTTTCTTCTTCTCCTCACTTTGTAGCAAATTTGTCTCCTCAGTTTTTTTAATATTTTTTTCTTCAGCAACATCCTTTGTAGCTTCTTCTTTTGTTTTGATTCTCTGCTTCTAGTACGGTATGTGGTTCCAAGAATGGCATTGTTTGTATAATAGAGATAACTTCATTTGTTTCTTTAGTAGAATCTGTTTTTTTTTTATCAAAGTACAATAGGGTTATTTTTATGAAAGTTGAAAAATAAATATGCATTTGCGTAATTACCTTCTATCTGTGATGCTTGAGGTTGAGTCCCCCCCCCCCTTAAATTGTGTCATCATTGACAACCACATCTTTGTTACCTTCTACGTTTAAAAAAAAAATAGATATCGAATTGTTTGAAAGATCATTAACATGCGTTATTACCTTGGGTTGTTTCAGTTTTTTCTATCTGCTCCTCCAGATGTGTCACATCTACTTGCTCATAATCACCTTCTATCTGTGATGCTTGAGGTTGAGCCCCCCCCCCCCCCCTTGAATTGTGTCATCATTGACAACCACATCTTTGTTACCTTCTGCATTTAAAAAAAAAAATTAGATATCAAATTGTTAGAAAGATTATTAACATGCGTTATTACCTTGGGTTGTTTCAATTTTTTGTATCTGCTCCTCCAGATGTGTCACAACTACTTGCTCATTTGCTTCCTCATCATCTTCTTTTTCTCCTTCTTTTTTTACATTGAAATTGTCATTTGCGTTATTATAGTTAGCAATTGCGTTATTCAGGAAGGTGTTTTCCATTTTTACTTTTCTATTCAGTTTGTTAGAAAGATTATTAACATGCATTATTACCTTGGGTTGTTTCAGTGTTTTCTATCTGCTCCTCCAGATGTGTCATATGTACTTGCTCATTTGCTTCCTCATCATCTTCTTTCTCTCCTTCTGTTTTTTTTTCATTGAAATGGTCATTTGCGTTATTATAGTTAGCAATTGTGTTATTATGGAAGTTGTTTCCATTTTACCTTTATTTTCAATATGAATTCCACCATCTTCAGGTTCAACATCTCCAGCATCATTATTTTCATCATCCTTCCGCCCTTCTGTTTTTTTACATTCAAATGGTTATTTTTTTAGGAAATGCTTATTGCGTTGCTATAATTAACATTTGCGTTATTGTTTGAAGGTGTTTCTATTTTTACCTTTCTCACCATTTTCAACATCAGTATCAACCTCAACATTTTCTTCATCACCACCCTTGTTTTCTTCCTCTGCTATGTTGACTTTTAATATCTCTGGATCAGTTTGTTCTATTGTACCTTCTAGACTTTATGATAGACTTTCAATTTTTGCTTCCACTCTTCACATTTTTCAATGTAGGTGTAGCTTTCACTGTGTTTTATTCTTCCATCTTCTATCAAACTTGTTTTGTCAGCCACAACCTTATCGAACACCAGCATGTGTTGATCCATTGATGTCATCCACTCCTATTTAGAGATGGTAATATATTTACGTTATTTAGTAGGAAACACATGCGTGATTTTTATATAGGGTGCGTTATTTGTTTTTAAAGCATGCGTGATTTTCTCAATTTACAATATGGATGAAAACTTACATTCTCTTTTGTCTGTGTATCTTTTTGGGTGGGTATGATGTAGTAGTCTATAACACTCTGGGTGAAAGTTCCTACTAGTATTTTTATTTTTAATGCGGGAGAGAGGATGTTTGCATCTTCATCAATCTCATAGTTTGCTGAGAAATCATAGTGTATTTAATCATCAACATCCTTCTCCTTGTTACCACTTTGAAAAACCTGATATAAAATTTACATTCATACCATGCGTTATTTTGCAATTATAACAAGCGTGATTTTTAATTAATACATGCGTCATTTTATTTAATACATGCGTGATTTTTTTTTGTAAATGCGTTTAAACTTACAGGTTGTTGATCTTCATTATTCTTCTTCTCTTGAGTTGAAATCTCCACCACATCAATTTCTTTTATTACTTGAGGTGATGTTTCCATCACTTCAGGTGCTTTCATTACTTTTGGTGAGGTTTGCACCACTTCAGTTGTCTTCATTGTTTGCAGGGATGTTGCTGCATCCTTTTCTTTTCTGATGTCAGCATCCTCATCATCTTGATCTTCCACATCAGTTAGTGGGCCATTATCATACAAATATTCCTGCATCATCTCTAAGGTTCTATCTTAAATGTACAGTATTGCTGGTGTTTGTTGTGGATGAATTAGTGCTTTGTGCCTTTTTTGCCATTCATGCGTGTACAATACCTGTGTTTAAAAACATTAGTGAACATTATTTTCTATTGCTTTCTTATAAACATATTATACATTTTTTAGTAAAACATACCGTGAGGAAGGTCAAAGGACCATTAAATTGATCCTCATGCCACTCTTCTGTAGTCATGTCCAGCATATTAATCATATAACTGCATCCGTCCATGTTTTTAATTTCAGACATATCCACAATACTGATCAGGAACCTTTGATTTACAGTTGTGGATTTTGTGATGTAGCCTATTACTATATTCCAAACAACAAGGAAGTTTATCTTGAACATTCTTCCTCCTTGAGTTTGGTCTTTCATTACATCAATGACATTAGTAACTGATACTCCTGGTTTGTCGAATTGGTTTCTGAAGTCATCAGTTGACTTGTTTGATCCCTTTCTTGGTTTGTTCTTCTCTGTTACCTTTATTTTCCCCATAGGGATTCCAAAAACCTCATGCACTTTTTGTGCAGTTACCTTTATTTTGTGTCTGGCCACCTTTAGGTCATGATTAACCTTGTCATAATTTTTTACCAGCCAGTAGCCCAATACAGCTGCGTGATTTTTTATTGTCAGATTTAAAGCACTTGAGAAGCCAATTTCATCTATTGATTTTCTCTGATTCTCATTGAAATTCTTCATTGTATTAGTAAGATTTTCAATAGAGCACCTCATTGTTATGTTCTTGTTTGTGTATTCTACAAATCTGGTTTGCCTTTGTGTTTTAGGCTTCTTTTTTGTTCTTTATCATCCTTTGCTGTTGCTTTTATTTTTTTCTTTTTCAAAGGTGTTTGAAAGTCATCATCATCATTGTGACATTCTGGTATAACTTTCTTCCTCAACTCAGCCAACTTTTGCACTGAAATCACGTAAGTGGTTCAAGATCCACACAAATAGTGTATAAAATTAATCACGCAAGCATATGTTTAAAATTACGCAAGTTATATTCATGATGCTAGTTTTTAAGAGTAATCACGCAAGTGGTTCAAAATCTACACAAATAGTGTAAAATATTTCACGCAAGCTAAAAAAATCAATTGTATAGATTCTCAACAGACATTGTTTTATACGATTAACGCAACATATTCAAATAAAACAACGCATATAATGTAAAGTAAATAACGCAATAACTAGGTTTTAACAATTTTAACGATTAACACAACCTCTCCCCATCTTCTCCTCTGTCATAATCGGCTTGTCGTTTCTGTTATTTGTTCTTTTCTCGTCCTTTTTACCTGCGTATTTAAACATGCATAACTATCAAACTGTTCAAATATCGCACCTCACGCAAAATGTTTTTCAGTATCATATGTTGTATAGATTCATTCTATAAAAGTTAAAATGTTTTTTCAACATTTTTTTTTGATGAAATTGTTGCTTTCTCCATTGTAGTAGGGTTTCAGAGAGTATAGAATCGTATGGTTTTTGAATTTTACTTCAGCGTCTGCTTGATTCCGTTTTTTTGGTGTTGGTTTTTGAAATGTTTGCGTGATACAGGTTCCAATACGTTCGTCCTTTTTGGTAAAATGACGTCGCTACTCTTTTTGTTTAATTATCCGAGAAAAAAACCATTAAATTAATTATAAGCCGTCAGATAAAAAAACACGCGTAGATCAGCGGATGAGATCCCTTTGCACGATTAACACGCAATTAGTCATTTGTACAATAACTTTCCCCTATATATATATAGGGTTAGGGTTAGGATCATGCGAAAACACCTTTTTTGTATGAAAACTGCGAAAACACATATTAAAACTCATATAGCTTTTTCATACGTTAATAAATTTTCATAAAATTTACGCCAAAAGTCTTAGAATTACGTTATCTTTAATTCTGGAGCATAACATTTTTAAAAATTAATATATTTTTTTTGTGTGATGCACATGTGCACCATTATCATTAGTACTGTACAAAAGCGAATTATCATGCGAAAAAACACCATTTATGTTAAAACATATTAAAAACACTAAAATATTTATGGTACTAATGATAATGATACATGGTGCACATGTTCATCATATAATTAAAAAAGTTATAAAATGTTGTTTTTTTCTTTAAATCTAAAGGTTACACAACTATAAGATTTATGGTGCAATTTCTTTTTAAACCTATTAATGTATACCACATGTATGAGATTTTTTTTTGGTGTGATGTACATGTTGATCATTCAATAAAAACGCAAAAAAATGATAGAAATATATGACATATGGCACGACTAAGAAAAAAAATGGTAACTCATACTAAAAGTATGAGTTTTTTTTGTAATGCACATGTGCACCACAAAAAAAAAACGTTATTTTTTTTATTTGTATATATAGGATTAAAGATAACTTAATTTTAAGACTTTTGGTGCAAAATTTTTAAAAACATATTAACGTTTGAAAACGTTATGTAGGTTTGAAAATTTGTTTACGCAGTTCTCATAAAAAGTGGGTGTTTTCACAGGATCTTTCCCATATATATATATATATATATATAGGGAGAGGATCATTTGAGAACCAATTGGGTTTGAGAACTATTCTGAGCCACAAGTTATATATAAGGAAATCCCCCCCATGAATTTGAATGCTTCCCCCTGAAAATTAGTGGCCCAGAATGGTTCTCAAAAGTTCTCAAAGAAAAAAGTTCTCATTTGAACCTAACCCTATATATATATATATATATATATATATATATATATATAGGGTTAGGTTCAAATGAGAACCAATTGGTTTTAAGAACTTTTGAGAACCATTCTGGGCCACTAATTTTCATGGGGGGACCACTCAAATTCATGGGGGGGATTTCCCTATAGATAACTAGTGGCTCAGAATGGTTCTCAAAAGTTCTCAAAACCAATTGGTTCTCAAATGATCCTCTCCCTATATATATATATATATATATATATATATATATATATATATATATATATATATATATATATAGGGGATGAATATAATGAAAACCACTTTGAGTTGGAAAAACCGTGGAAACTACCACAAAACGATTTTTTTTCTTCAAAATTTTTCTAGTGATTATATGTGTTAATACAAGCCCTATGGTTAAAAAAAATCAAAAAAACGCCTAGTGTTTTTTTTTTAAAAAAATTTCTAAAATCTGACGTTACGTCATGTTACATATGTAACATTTGCCTGTTACATATGTAAAATGCCTTGTTACATCTATATATATATAAAAGTTGAGCAATGGCACTTTTTTGCATCTACATCATAAATACTATGTACAAGCAACAAAGCCCGATGTATTACATGTTTAAGCATGCGTCATAAATACGTATTTAATACAAATACACCATCATCATACACCATCATCATACACCATTATCATCATATTAGGCCATAATAATGTAGCCTTTAAAATCCCGTAGTAATTAGTTAACAGAAACGATCGGTTGCATCATCAATAAGGAGAAATCGATCCGGTGCACGTTGAATTAGGAGAAATCGATGGGCTTTTTGGAACCTGCATAATGAATATTAATAACATCTTCATAAATTTGATCATAAATCTCAAACCCGGTCACCTTCTTTAAACTCCTTATCAATAGATGCTACATTAATCATGATAAATTCGTAATCCTATATCGGGTTCTTTGAACTCCAAAATAATAAATGTTATATTAATAATGATCCTAATTTCGTAATCCTATATAAACTCATGTTACCCTCGCTTCCTTACCTCTCCTCGCCGCATGTTCGTCTTACCCGCCATCTTCTTAGTCGTGTAAGTATTTTTTTCCCATTTAAACTTTGCTGTTATGTTATTTCATTTTTACTATGGACCATATACCTACTTCCGGTGGGAATAAAATGTACCACCGGAATCTACTAATCGATCATGACAACATTGCCGGAAAAGTCATGTATAACCCTTTTGGCTTATCCTCCCTTCCGGTGGGAAAAAAATGTACCACCGGAAGGTAATAATCGATTTTGATGACAATGGCTCCGGCGGGAATAAAATGTACCGTCGGAAAGGTCATCTATGACCCGTTTGGCTTACGTTTTGTTTTAGAGTTTGTTGTAGTAATTGTTTCTCATTCTTTTTTATAGGTGCCTAATTTAATTTGTACCTGTTATCAATGGGGTTCACTATCGTGTATTTGAGTGTGTGCCGGGAAGATTGTTGTGTGCTCTCCTTTATGAACGGGTCGGCTGCATGCGTAGCAGGAGCATTGATTGTAACTGTGGTTGTGAGCTCCGGCGGGACAGCTGCACCTGTGTCAGGAGTTGGAGTATGTGTGCTTCCATGGTCCATTCTGTTGGATTGTCATACCATGTAAAGGGGAAAACATGAAAAAAATCGCATATGGGTTTAACCCAATTATTATCTCAAGTTAAGACACACGCGTATCCTACCCGTATTCATAACGCTATTTGCATAGACAAACATACATTAACATAAATTTAACGCGGACCCTACCCGGCTCCTGTTTGTAATAACCCGTTAATGACTTTTAAATTTGACAACGGAACCCATACGAGACAACAACAAAACGATTTTAATTTTATGAACAAATGAAATCAAAAGAGAGGTCGACGAATCACCTACAAGAATTACGAGAAAACGCGGATCATATCCGGCCCATCTTGGTAATAACCCGTGATCAAGTGAGTGTTAAATTTGAAGTTCAAACCTACGTGGTTCACGCGGATCCTGTTTGGCCCGGAATTGTTTATAACCCGTCTTTTATAACCCGTAATCCAATTGTTCTAATCCGGCCCATCTTCATAATAACCCATGATCCATGGGTATTAATTTGCAAAGGGAAACCTATGTGTTTCACGCGGATCGTATTTGGCCCGGGATTATTTATAACCCGTCTTTTATAACCCGTGGAGTAAACGCGGATCATATCTGGCCCATTTTGGTATTAACCCGTAATTTGCCGGGTATTAAATTATAAATGCAAAGATATAATTTCCACGCGGACCCTATTTTCACACGGACCCTATAACCCGTCTCTTATAACCCGTAATCCAGTGGGTCTTACTTTCCTAATTCGTGTTCGTTATGTCTTTAACTGGAAAAGGGTTACTGATGGAGGCCCTTAATCGCCCTGTAACAAAAGTTCGACGATATGCATTTACCTATTGACAGGTTATCAACATGTACATAATAATGTCCTGGTTACCTAGATTGGTCCGTTTGAGAAATGGTTGTTTGTGTCTGTGTTGAAAGCTTTTAGGGTTTTGAATCTAAAGTTATGCGGCCTACTCAGAAAAGGTTGGTTATGAAGGTCGTCGATTGAGCCGTAACGGGAGATAGAAATTATGCATTTAATTTGCCCAACTACATGTTACCGAAATGTTCTAAGGAATGACCTAATTACCTTGATTGATCCGATTTGGAAATGGTTCTTTGTGCCTGTGTTGAAACCCTTTAGGGTTTGGAACTTAAACTTGACGCGTACTGCTGTTGGGTATTCGTATTCGTGGATCGTTTTTTTTTCCCCCGTAGATGCCATCGCCTTTTAAATCGTGGGAGTAGTGGTCTTGATTCGACGTCTTTCGTGTCGGCTGGAAGCACGCCGTTAGTGTCACTGGAGAACATGGGAATAGGGTTTCGTGAATGGGAACTCTTTGTGAATTACAAGTTGGATGTTAGGGTGTTATGTTTCGTCACCGTTGTTCAAATGGTATAATTTGGTTTTGTAATTTGAACTATTCTGGCCCTCTGATGATTATTATGTGCCCCGTTTCGGCCCTTTAGGTTTTTAAAATATTCGATTTTTACCCACATTTAATACATGTAAGTAAAGTGATTCCGTCTAACCGTTTTTAGGGCTGAGCCGTTTTCTCTTCTAACCCAGAGTATTAGAACTCTTAACGGGGCCAAGCCTTATGCGTCGTATCCGTAGTACCCTGCTTTGTCCCTGCCTCCGACAGCTCCAATTGGAGCCCGTTTCTTCAACCAACCCCTGTAATTGGATGTGATGGGAGACAAATTTAGTTTCATCGGTTCTGATAGTTTATTAGTGTATTATCTCAAGGATCAGTGTTATGGACTTAATTTGTTGTCACCTGTGTCTTAATTGTTTAGAGCAGTTGGGCTCCGAATCAAAATGGTTCTTAATGCAGTAACTGTTATCCATTTAGTGAGTTATTGATGTTGTCATTTACTATTGCGCTTCTTATTTATTAGATTGTTAACCGTTTTATACACGTTGTTTTGTTAATGATTAATGGAGGCATATGTATCGATTCATTGTGTCATCTATATATACCTTACATTATTTTTGTGCTGTATATATCTACTTACTGGAACGGGTTAGCTTTTACAAGTTAAGAATCTTAACCAGGTTAAGAACCTTCTAACGATGTCCAAGGCTGTGGTGGGTGGTGTTATGGAAACAGGTTTGGATGATGGTTTATGTTTTGACCAGCTTGAAGTAGGATCTTCGATGTCTATCGTTGTTATGGTTTGTCGTTCATGGGATTCTGATAATGTGCATGGGCGCTATATCAGTACCGATTATATCTTTTCTGATAGGAATGTTAGTAGATTCCTAACTCTTTGTGTTGTTTATGTTTACTGTTTTGACTGTTGCTTATCTGTTGTAGATCGTCTTGACGAAAATGTTGTCTTTGATAGGGGGACTCTATTCATGCCACTGCTCGGAGCAACGTTGCTCACTATTTTGTTGATAAGTTGAAGGAAGGTTGTTTGTATCTGTTGAAGAATTTTACTGTTGTGAAGAATCGGCCTGCGTACAGGATCCTAAAGGATAGTCAATATATGATTGAGTTGCAGGGATCTACAGTGTTTAAAAAAGTTTCTGTAGATCATGGAGGGTTTGAGCGTTATCCTTTTCAAATAGTTCAGTTTGAGGATCTGGAAGTTACTAATAACAAGTATTTTGTTGGTATGTTCCCACCTTATAACTTATTTTCTTGATTGTCTACTTATAATGTGGCTTTCTCCATGTTCTGCCACTGGTTTTACAGATTTGGTATGTTATTCTTTTGTATGTTTGTCATGCATACTTATACAATAGATGTTTATGGGGTCTCCGTGTGATTATTTTGGTCGATGATATGATCGTCATGTTTATAGTTAATGATACTTATTATGTAAGATGTGCCAATGTTTAAAGGAATTATTAAATCAGTTGTTATTACAATTGGTATTATGATTGTTACTTTCATTTCTTATTACACCCCTTTGTAATATTGGTGTTAGGATATGCATGTAATGTTGAAAACTTAGAATGCTTTGTACCTGTACAATGTTTCCTTTAGAAAGGCCTTAAGGAATTCCCATGTTTGTACAGATGTCATTGGTTATGTTACTACAGCTGATAATGTATCTACCACGTCCACGGGCAGACGGATGCTGGAGTTCAACCTGCGCAATGAACGGTATAGCATGTACATAAGTTATGTATCTACTTTACACGCCATGTATGTTGAGAATTAAATTACTTTTGCAGCGGTGGTCACATGGCAGTGACTTTGTGGGGTAAACTCAGCGAGTCTTTTATAGCGCAGAAATCGAAGAAAGCTGGTGTCTACACAGTTATACTGTCTTCAATGACTGTGAAGAATTATCTTGGTATTTTATTTAACCTTTATACCTGTCTGTCCGTTATACATGTTCCCTGTACATAATTTTTACCTCTTTCAGGCTCACTTGGTCTTTCGAGCTCCTCCGCGACTCTTATCATCGATAACAACAATATACCATTGTTGGAGTCATTCAATGCTTCACTTAGGTAGTCTCTAGGGCAGAACCTTATGCTGAAGTTTTCGTTTGTGTTAGTGTTGTAACCTGACAATATGTTCATAAATGTAGGGGGGTTGATCTGCGAGCTGAGACACAGCCAGCTAGGGATGGCCCGCATGCTGTCACAACAATTGCTGAGCTCTTACAGTCGGCTCGGCAGGACAAGAAGAAGGTTTCGATGCTTTCCTATATTTGAGGCAATCTCATTCATCATTTTTATGCTATCCTGACCTCTTGCCTTTCTGGCATTTGTTTGTAACAGGCAGTGGTGTTTAGGAACAGTATTCAGATCACCGGTGTCCGGACGAAGAATAGCTGGTTTAATTTTACATGTACCGGTGGACGCTGTCGCAAAGGTGTGACCCGCAAAGACGGGAGTTTCTGGTGTGAGGCGTGTGACAATGCCGTGTACTTTCCGCGGGCGAGGTACGTTCTATGGATTCTCCCTTATATTTTAAGTGGGTCCTATTGTCCTGTGCTTCATTGCATAGCTAATGATCACTTTTGGCCACGTACACACATCCATGACTGTTTTCCTTTCGCTACGATATTCTGGGTTTTCGTTTTTATAACAATGCTATATCAATGGAGATAACAGGTACAGGCTTATGGTTGATGTTAAGGACATGACAGGTAATGTTGTGGTTGTCCTTTTTGACGAAGCGGGCGAGCAGTTGGTGAAGAAGTCAGCAAAAACTCTGCTCGATGAGCAGGAGCAGGTTCGTCTTTCTCTTTTTATTTCACTGTACAATTGTACGCTTTACATTCTTTCCTGTCCTTAATTATGGTGATGGTATTCCAGTCCACAAACAGCGATGATATGGTCCTTCCCGAGGCACTCCGTTGTCTGATTGGAGGCACTTATCTGTTTGAACTTCGATCCCATACATACTACCAGTATGGTGAGTATGAGAGCTTCAATTGCGCCCAGGTTTTATTACCGGGCTCGGCAAACATTGCGTCTCCTTCGTCAGTGGATGAGATTTTGGATCCTGCCGCTGTGCCTGCTCTATCTTCACCGGTTAAAAAGGCTCTGCAGATTGGTGTTGTCACTCCAGACAAACGTGCTGAGAAGCGGTCATCCAACCTGTGAGTATTAGAACCATACTTACAGTTCCTGTACAATTCTTACCCCTGTTGCTGTACCTTATGATGTGTTGTACTGTAGTGATTGTACCGGTACCGATAGTGAAGGTGTCCCTGGTAAAGCACAACATGGATTGTCAGTGGATGTGAGAAGTGGTTCGGATGTGGGTTCCGAAGTTAATGTCGTACCGGAAAAGAGGTTGAAGAAGGTAACTGGTGGTGAAGCACATGATCCAGTGGAAGGCACGTCTCAGCTGATAATGTGAGTGGCGAGTTTACTGTTCCAGCATACCCGTACGTCACTCATGTTGACATGTAATCGCTTTTCACATGTACTGCAGGGATTCCCTTTCTGAAAAGGAGGACGATGTTGATGGCAAGGACAGAGGAGGGGATTCGGTTGCCGTAACTGTGGGGAAAAAAAGGTATGTGGCATGCAATGCTTTTTAATAATAGCTGT
>JBCNJP010000008.1:65606410-65745739 GCA_039602395.1 Deinandra increscens subsp. villosa | reverse complement strand
GGTGCAAGAGCAACCAGTTGAGGCTCAAGAACCATCTGAGCAACCTGCTCCAGGTGACAACACTGAAACTACACCATCAGTTGTTGAACCCACACCTGAAATTGACCTTCTTTACAGAACTAAAATTCAAACCAAGCAATATCAAAGAAAGAAGGTCAAGTACTCAAAATCATACACCAAAACTTCCTCACCTACTCATTTAAAAGTTGTTGAAAAGGAGACAGGGTCTACTCCACCTGTGTCTCCTATTGCCACCCAACCTGAGAACCTTGAGCATGACCCACTGTCTGCTCAACATCAAAGCCAAGGGTTCAGCCACATTGCTGGTGATTTATCACTTGAGACTTCATCTTCTATTAGATTGGATGCACAACCCTCATCCCTCCTGTTTACCTCCATAGTTCTAAACCTAAATATACCTGTGAATGAAGCAGAGACAGATCTAAATTCAAATGACAATCTCTTCACATCCAATTCACCTCATGAAGATGATTGGATGAATATTGACTATGTCTCTTCTAACCCCCATTCACCACCTAAGGAGTTGAAAATCAGGAGAGATGATGATGTTCATGTAGAAAGGGCTGCTACTACAGTTGTTTCCCCACTGGAACAATTGGACAGTAGTAAAATTCTTAAGACCCAATCTATGGCAACCAGCAGCCAGATGAAACCAAGGGAACCAGCAATGGAACCTAAGGCAACAACTGTGCTTGTAGGAAATCCCAGGAGCCAAGACAACCAGGATGTTGAGCTTAATCAAGCTAGGCTTGATGGCTCTTCTTCGCCCAAGGATACTGAGAAATCAGCTGAGGGCAGTGCTTTACTTAAAGAATTGACGGCCAGCCAAACTGTTTTGCAGAAACAAATGCAATCCCTTCTTCACACAATTCAACAGCAAGACACCTTGATCGAAAGGCTTAAGCAGGAGAAGGCTAGTGCATCAAACCCAACTGGTGAAGCTGTTTCTACCAAAAAGGGGGAGAAAACTAGTTCTTCAATACCTTTTCAGAAAATTCCTGCTGAAACCAAGTCAACTGAAGACTCTACTAGCTCTAGTGAGATTGATTTTGATCCCAATGATAGGTTACCTGAGAAGATGAAGAAGAAGCTATTCAAAATCTGTGGAATTAAGCCCTTTAACCCAATAAAAGGTCTGCTTAATGTTCACATGGATCAGCTAATACAGGTAGCACCTGAAGAATGCAAGGTCAATCACATAGAGTTCATGAGATTTGTGATGGCTGCTTCAGGTGCTCATCCTTAAAACATTGGAGAAGTCAGAAACTTCTTATCTGATGTGTACTTGGCAAAAGAGCAAGAGTATCTTCAAACAGGTGTAGAACAGTTTGAGGCTGAAGGAGGAGAAAGGAGTGAAGAACAGGTTGATAAACCTGAAAGTGAACCAGTGGAAGATGTGACTCAACAAGAAGATTTATTTGATATAGATGTGACTGAAGCTTTGCTGCATCTAAAAAGCCCTACATCTTCTTCAGCAAAGGTTGTAACTGAGGAAATTCCAAAGGAAGATGTTCCGGAGGAATTTGTCTCTACCAATGAAACTCCGAAGGAAGTTACTCCGGAGGAGCCAATCATTACTGATGAAACTCCAAAGGATGTCACTCTGGAGGAACCAACCTCAGCTAAGGAGATTCCGAAGGAAGTTACTCCGGAAGAACTTCTCACAACTGAGAATGTTCCGAAGGAAGTTACTTCGGAAGTTGCTTCCAAGGAATTGCCTAAGACTATTGCGGAACAAATTGCTCCGGAAGTCAGTCCTAAGGTAGTTACTTCGGAACTTGGCACTAAGACTATTCCTGAGCAAGTTACCTCGGAAGCCAGTCCTATTGCTACAACATCACTTCCTGAATCTTCAAAGCCTGCTGCAAATGACTCTCTCAGTGAGAGAACCATCTCTGGTTTCACTTCCATGGAGGATGATGACATTCAGAGCAAAGGAGGTCCAAAGGATGATATGGATCCTGCTACAAGAGCTCTATTTGATCAATTACAAAGGGAGAATGCTGAGATACAGAAGAAATTTCAAGAACAGAAGGAAACTGCAGAGTTTGAAGAGAAAAAACGACTACTCATAGAAGAAGGGATTTATGAGTATGTCATCAACAATGAAGACCTGATGTTCTTTATCAATGCAGCAAGGAGAAGATCTGATTTGTACTTAGAAGAAAGAATTGCCAAAGCTGAAGAACAAGGGCTTTCAGACAAGGTAGAAAAGTACCAAAAGGTCTTAGGAAATGAGTATAGAAAAATTCGGATGAAGAGTAATGAAGATAACACAATTTTTCTAGGACAGTTCAGTGTGATGCTCAGAAGCAAGGTTTGCTTTACTAATGCATGGGTTGATGAAATGAAGGGTGATGACTTGATCAGATGGATGTACATGATTCTAGTCATTAGAGCTGATAAAGCAAAGGAAATAATGTGAAGAGATTTGTTGATTATTCCTTTGACCAGGAGAAGGCACAAGAGAAGCAAGGTACCAGATATCAAAATTTATCTGAGAAGGATGACTTGCTGATTCACAAATGGTACTTCAAGGAAATTCTGATGGAGAACCCGAAAAGAATCAACTCTTGCAGATTGCCAAGGCTGAGAACTGAGTATGATGTCATCAGGAAGAGTCAGATTAAAATAAGAAAGAACTACTGGTGAGAAAAGGCCACCAGGTATGTATACTCTCTTTGACTCTCTACACCCTGAAGGTCTCAGCTTCCTCAAAGACAAGAAGAGGAAAGCTCCTGTGCAAGCCTCTCAGTCGAAGAAACCAAGAATCAACATCATCAAAGATATGTTTGATACCATCTCTGATCCCCATCTCTCATCATCTCAACCCTTCACCACAACCTCACAGCCAACTGCTCCCTCATTTCAAACTCCTAACCAACCAATCCCATCTCCACAATCTTCACCACCTCCTAAAGAGCCAAAACCCACAAAGCCAGAAACAGAACCCTTATCCCAACAACAATCAACCATTCCTCCCATTAAGCTCATATTCTCTGGCAGAAAGAAGTCTATGGCCAGAAGAAAGAAGATAGTGGTAAGTGAATCAGAAGAAGAAACAGAAGCTTCTGATGCTCCTAATCCAAATGTCAACCAATCCAACCCAACTTTCATTCATCCTGACATCATACGGATTGAACATCACACGAATGAAGGGTTGTTTCACTTCCACATGAGCAATGGAGAGGTGATAAAATTGAAAGATCTAAGGATGGTTGATTGGGATAGCCTGCATCAAAGTAACATCATGGGCATAATGGGAACTACTAACTTTGTTGTATACTAAAGTGGGTTTGGACTAAATTTTTGAAGCACTGAGAAGAAGCTGAGCATAGAAATTTTTTTTTTTTTTGGTAGCAACATCTTAGGGGGAGACTGTTGGGAATGTTTTGCTAGGAAAAATTCCTAAGTCAGAGTTCTGAAGGAAGTTCCTCCGGAACTTCCTATACTCTAAGGAGTTCCTCCGGAACTTTCTTCTGTGTTACTCTGAAACTTTGACTTTCCTCTCTGCACAAGTTCCAAGGCATAAAGCTGTCAGGAAGCAGTTTTACTTTACGGCATGTTGTACACTGTTCACCGATAGGTCTACTCAACTGTTCACAGAAGCATGCTTGTACTACAACAACTTTCTGAGTAGATAATGTTTGTTTATTTAGCCTAGGGGCTAAAAGGAAATAAAAGAATATCTTTTATTTCCTTCTTGCATTATATATATTAGTTTTACTTCATTGTTTAAGTAGTGATCCCTAAACTCATATTTCAGTTGTAACTCTCTTGTAAACATCTTTGAAGTATTAATATAGTAGTGCTTGGAATTTATATCTCTTGTGCATGTACTTTACTTCTTGTTTACTAGTTACATTTTCGGATCAATACATCTTTGTTAAGAGCACAAACAAGTCTGATTCCGCCTTTCTTGTTTGAAACCTTCTTGTAACTTGATAAGGTTAACAGGTTAACCACGATCCAACAATTGATTCATTAGTATATGAAGTTGTGAGATTCCCGAAGAGGTTATTGTCAACAAGTTTTGGTTCGCACAAGGAATGTCAGGGAGCGTGAGTCTAGAGATGGAAACTTCACAGGAGTTTTATGCCAAAAGATATGCTCCAGTGTCCATGGTATATGCTTTATCCAAGTCGTTTATTAAAGGCCGTCTCATGATTACAAGAGTTCTAGGAAGGGATCTGGTACGTAAAGTCGTAATATTAGAATTATGATTCAGGATGAATCAAAACCCGTCAAAGTTTCGTCAAGAATTTTTTCACGGTTAAGGAAATCTTGCCATCAAAATGAACGAGTGAAATGTTGTCTCACCAGGACCCACATTTGCAATACGTTTCTAAAGTGTTTTTTAATGGATTAAAATCCATATATAAAAGAGATGAGATCAGGTTGATTCTAACATGGTCAACATTCAAATGTCATGAGGTTTTAAAGTAGGATTTTGTATCAGATTTTAATCACTAGCTTGCCATGTAGGATTCTCCAAGATTTCCATACACTGCATATTACATTTACGTGTGCACCAGTAACGGTAATTTACCTTATATGGTCACCCTAGTTCCTCTTACTTCAGATACCAGGTATGGTGGGGTATAGACGTGATATCCATGGGGTGGGTATCACGAGTGTAGTCACTAACCCAAGGTTAACTGACCATAGAATTCATTAAAGAGACAAGTTCCGAGAATAGAATGCTCGCTTAATTTTAGAGTGTACCACTTGGTACGAGTCAATCAAGAATTTGTTTTAACAAGATTTGAATAGAGCATATCACAGTGATCCTAACTAGCTCGAAGATATAGATGAGTTATCACACATGCCGATTTGATCATAAATTCGATAAAAGGGAAAAATCATTCGGACCACATCAGGTACCGTTCAGATCATAAGAGTTGCATTCAAGTTGTACTATTACAACACAACTATTCATTAGAATCATGAAAGGAAGGATCATAAAAGATCAGGACAATGGTGAAAACAATCATGATAACGAAGGCAAACACAAGTGCCCTATAGGCAACCATTTGAATCCATACAATGTTGCCTATACTAAAGCTGAATGACCGTGATATTAGCATGTCATGATAATGTTGTCATAACAGAAGAGTTCGGAGGGGTTATGTAAAACACGTATAACAGGTACCTTCCAATGTTAGGAGAAAAGTTTTAAGGACATGAAGAGGTATTACACTCTCTTCCCCAACTCAGCATACGACATTTTTCTGGGTACTATGCCCAGGTTTCCAGTCTAGATTAATCCCGAGCAGCAACCGGCTAGTCATGAATAACGGTGTTATCCTCCAGTTTGTCTCGATGTCTTGTCGCCCCGAATGCGAAGTAGGAGGTACACGATTCGCTGGTGGTGAGGACGACTCAAGAGTAACGGCTTTCTCGCCGTGAATACGAAAGGTTAGATGGAAAAAAAGACCATATAGTAAACCAAGTGTGTTTTGAGAGTGAATATTATGATGCATGAGGAAAACATCTAAGTGTGCAACTAATGCAAAACAGTTACAGTCTAAGACGAAAATCTTAGTTCACTATAACCATTAGTCGACAGACAACTAATGCAATGCTTACACTTAACCACCCTATCCTAGACTAGATTACATGCATGCTTATGACACAATCCATGATTAGGAAATATCTTGTCCCCTCAAGATATTATGTCTTCAAATAAACACTACAAGAAGCCACCCTAGATCACATATGTCTCTTGGCTAAGCACACAACAACTAAATGCACAAGAAAAAAATGTTTCTGTTCCCCCCCCCCCCTATGTAGGATCGTGGTTATTATTAAATTAACCTAAAGAAGATTACTTATAAGTTTAACCAGGCGTAAGCAAGTTAAGCTGCACTCACTTTCTTATTTAGTTGTCTGTCGACTTAGCTTGTGTAAACAAGTTGAATGCAAATATATATATATATATATATATATATGAACACAAGTGAATAAAACTCGGCACTATATTGTATTAACTCAACAACATATTACAAGATACAAGCTGTGATCAGATGTCTAAGTTGTTAAGACTACCATGCTATATATAGTGCTAAGGGAAATCAAGGAGAGCCCTTGATTTCCATAAAGTCATCCAAGACCATTAAGTGCAACAGAATTAATGGCAAAACTAAGGAACATTCTGTCACACCCTCAATTTCCACTAACGGAGATTTACCATATGAGGCGTGACTAAGCAAGATCCTGTAAATTAGTTACACCAAACAACCATTAAAGAGAAAAAGGTTTGCATTTCATTGAATCATAAAATGAGAGTTTTACATTGCGGAAGCATAAATAAAACATTCTCAATCGAAGCAAAGTAATATATATAAAACCGAGTTAAATACGATTTGCGTCCCTGAGGTGTGCTAGTTTTAACTGTTTGAGTCCATTTTTCATATTATTAACAAATATATCATGAGGTTTACATTCCGTTGCCAATTGAGTCCCTGGGACTAACTGGTTAAAAATTTTTGTTAAATTGAAGGGTAATATAGTCATTTCACAGATTAGGTATTACTTATGTAAATTCATTAATTAATTAAGACAAGCACACTTTTAATTTTTTTGACAACCTCTTTCTTTATAAAGGACCTTTTACGTAATTATATTAAATATATTAAATATCCTCACAACCCCCGTCGTCCTTTTGCCCAACCCTAAATTTTTGCCTAATCCGGCAGGAGCTATCATCCATTTCCACAACAATAAAGTGATATGGTGTATTAAGATTTCTTTGTTTCTGTTAATTATCAAACTGATGAACTGATTTCAGCTTAGGTGAATTTCATTTCATTTCTATTATGGGGCTTCAGACTATTAGAGTTGATAGTTCAAGCATTGACTTGAGTCAACTGATTCAGAAAACCGCCACAGATTCGTCGAATATCGGGAACCACCTGAACCTGTTGTCGGAGTCCCTTATTCATTTCTTGGACCACTACACACCAGCCACAACCTAATGATCTCCAACAGTGGTTCTGTGTGGATGGAATCACAACTAGCCAGATTTTTGACAGTTTTCACGGGTTCCTTGCCCGTCGGTCCATTGTCTGCGGAGGTCTAAGGTTCTTCTGCTGCTTGAGATTTCACCGCTAGTAGGAGCGCGACCTAATCTGTTCCAGAAGCGAGTTGTGTTACGGAAAAACGCCGATAAATTGAAGGATCTCAGAAATACGATTTGGGGGAAGAGAGTGGATGATAACTGCGGTCCAGTGGAAATCGAGAAGAAACAGAAGAGGAGCACAACGAAGGGAGATAAAATCGACGGAACGACCAACATTGATGTTTTGACATTGATGTTTTGGCATTGATGAAATTGAACCGTCCAGTGAGCAGCAAATGGAAATGAGGAAGTAGTGACATCGCTGACAGAACCACCGTTGGAGACGTTGTCGATGGCAGTGACATTCGGACATCAGTTGAATATTTTTAGGGTTTTTACAGTTTATGATGGTGTTAGGTGTGGCAGTGTGTCGGATGGAGATAACGGTTACATGGTCGGAGAGGATGATGGCTTGGCGATCGGCGTAGGTCTCCGACAGTGAAAAACCAACATGAATCCTAGTTATAAAAAAGCGATGGGACTCTGTATTTTATTTATTTTTTTATTTTCTTATTATTCAACTAGGTTAGTAACCCGTGTACTATACAGGTTGAATTTAGGTTCATAATATTAGTTAAATATAAAAAAACGATTAAGAAATTTAATTATAAATGAAATAATTCATTATAAAATTTTAATTGATAATTTAATACATTAAAGATGATAAATTCTTGATTTGTTTTCTTAAAAAAACTCAAATTGTTGAGTAATTTATCAAATCTACATTATGTTTACCAATTTTTTTAAAATAAAATTTTAATTTAGATAAAAATGGTAATTAGTTAATTTGTAATTTACTAAATTGATAATGGAATCTGGTTTTGACATATGGCAGTACTGATGTGGACACCTTAAAAAGAAGACATGTGGATATCATTTTTTTTGCTTTATTAGGATTAAGATTAATAGATAATAAGTTACATAATAGCCCTTTAAAATGAATGGGGTTGTTGAATTATTTTTTAGTTATTACATACCAGTCCCTGATTTATAAAATGACTAATATACCCTTAAAGTTAACTGAAAAAGTTAACCTCGTTAGTCACATGGACTTAGTTGGCAACAAAATACAAATCTCGGGACTCAACTGAAAACGAAATGCAAACCTCAGGCGAGATTTGTTCATAATTTGAAAAATGGACTCAAACAGTTAAAACTGACAAACCCCAGGGACGCAAATCGTATTTAACTCTATAAAACCCTATGACAGAGTTGGAGAACTCATGCATGCATACTCGTGATACCCGAACACCTGCGACCTAAGAGAAACATGTTTAAAGAAAAGGTGTCAACCAAAGGTTGGTGAGTTCACAAGTTTTAATATATTCACAGTAAAGTTTTTCCGCTTATGGACACAGCAGATTAAAGTCCATAGATAAGTTGTAAAGTTTATACCATATTTCCATATGGTAGGTAGCTAGCCTAACGTGTTCATGTCATTAGATAGTTCGCAACCGAGGCTGACTAATAAGTTGTAGGAATCCTCCTTACGTGTTTTGCCTTCTTCGTGTCACACCAGAAACAACGGTACTTATAGGCTAATATTTTTCTCAGCCCGACCGCCACTCGGGTGGTGCATCCCGTTGTAGGGTTGAGATCTAAACCGTTTTAGATTAGTTAACAATATTTACTTGTAAGAATAGCCTTACGGAATTAAGTTAAACTTCGCTCTACTTAACGGATTAATTAGTTGCAACACTTGTGAATATTAGTTGTTTGCATGAATATAGTAACAGACGAAGTAAAGATTACTCGGCACTATTTGCGTTAACTCAGCAATATTACACGGTGTTCTTGCATACAAATGTTCAGTGCAAACTATGCTATATATAGTGCTAAGGGAAATCAATGATAGCCATTGATTTCAATACGATCATCTTGACTGTTAAAATACAAAAGTCAAACTAACTACCAAAAGAACAATTTTTGATAGACGAAGTGAATCGTGTGTGATCAGCAACATACTATAAATGGAGAGCGACTTTGATAGTAAAAGGAAGCAACCAAGATGCTTTACCGGCGATTTGACAAGTGATTTTATGTTGCAGGAGATTTTCCGGTTGAACTCTTTATCTGATGAATAATAGAGTTGACCCAGAATATTCGCTTCCATTTCATCTGAGCTTCTTCCGGTTGAATGGTCTTTTCCGCTTGGACAGAGACCTCCGCTTGAACCTTGTTCAGCCGGAACTCCTTTATAATCATAATTCAGCCAGAACAATCAAAAACGATATTTCTTACAATCTTCCCCTAAGCTGATGCTGTCAAATTATTTTCCTCGTCATCAAAGTTATTCACAAAAATTGACTTGTACCAAAAATCTTCAAGAACTTTCTGAATCAAACACTAGTACAAAATTTGGATACGGTGACACACAAAAGTCGTCACCATAGGTACTTAGTGACGATTTTTTTTCTCGAAAAGTGTCACCGAAGGAACAGCCATTATAGGCTACATATGGTGACATCGAAAATGCGTGACCGTAGCACTAAAAAGTCCGTCACCGTAGACTAGAGGTATCACCATAGATAGTGATTTATTTCCAGTTTTATCAAATAATGTCAATATAAAGCGTTTGTAGTGACATATCTTTATAATATTAGTGACAACATGTCACCAAATGATCACATCACTTTTGTTTTGTATGTCACATTTTCTAGGTAATTGGCCACATTATAATTTTTCCAGTGTGACTATTGTTTAGGTTTAGTGACACAAATTGATTTTTGAGTGTGACAATATGATGACACAAATTATGTAGACATGGAGAAAATTAAAAGTGTGACAATTTTTATATGTTTAGAAACAACAAAATTGGAAATGAGTGACTATTGGTTGGTGTGTGGTCACACATAAACACCCAACTTTAAATTTCAGAGAGACTATTTAATTGTTTTTTGGCACATAACACAAAATTTAAATGTGACAAAAAACGTGTTATATAAACATGTATTTTTAGAAGTGTCACTGTTTTTATCCTTTAGTCACGTTATCATTGAACTTTTGTGTTTAGATTTACATTTAGTCACATATGTAACGTAAAAGCATGTCCATAAGTCCTTGTAGTCACATGTTTATTCAATGAATGTGATTTTTATGTATGTTAGTGACAAAATAGTTATCTACCCCATGACTACATGTAGTTAGTTATCACACAATTTTAGTTATATAAAGTGAAAATTTGACACCTCTAGTGACATAACACATATTTGAAATGTGACCAAAAACGTTTTATATTAACATGTATGTTTAGAAGTGTCACTGTTTTTATCCTTTATTCACGTTATCATTGAATTTTTGTGTTTAGATTTACATTTAGTCACATATGTTACACAAAAGCATGTCCATAAGACACTTGTAGTCACACGTTTATTCAATGAATTTGATTTTTTGTGTATGTTAGTGACAAAATAGTTATCTACCCCGTGAATGCATGTAGTTAGTTATAACACAATTTTAGTTCTATAAAGTTATAATTCGACACCTCTAGTGACATTACACAAATTTTACTGTCACCAACAAACATTTTATAATCACATGGAGCATTTTAGGTGTCACTGTTGTGTCAGTTGTAGTCACATTGTTACATAGACACATGAACCTAAGACACTTTTAGTAACACTATATTGTAAATAATGTGATTGTTTATGAGATTTAGACACAATTCATTAAATACACAGTGACTGTATATGTATTTTAGACACTAATAACTAAGTAAAGTGTGACTATATGTAGTTAATAATCACACTACTGCTACCTTTTAATGACATAAGATAATTTAAGGTAGACCAAAAATGAACTACAACCACATAAATATATTATTTTTCAATTTTGCTACACCTTTAGTGACACTTTATTCGATTACATTTCCTTTACAGTGATGTTTGGGAAATTAATAATACCAATAAATGAGCAATATATAAAGTGCTAAAAAAGTATTCTTAAACAAAATGAAAATATTCCGCATATATTTAATAAACCATGAGTACGTTATTACTTATATGCTTCCTTCTAAAATCTAACTAGTTGCCTTTAGCCGTCAAGCTCCTTGTATTCTTGCCAAACTTCACATTGGTATTGGTTGCATTGTTACGCTTCTGAATACTATTAATGGTGATGAATTGTTTTGGACCAGCTCTGATCTTTGGATCTTTCGGCAGTTGTAGCGTTTGCGTTCCCCCAATCGACTCAGAATCTGCATACTTCTGATATGGTATCGTCTATGACAATTGCAGCTAATGGTCATCCTTCTGAGTAGGTGGCGGTTTTAGCGCCTATTTTTTCTTATTAGTTACATCCTCAGGAGTCGGTGTTGAAATTACGCCCTAAAACAACAACATTTAAAGGGGAAAAATAACACATCAATTCTTTGAAACAAAATAAGTTTAAACATATAAATATAATGAATTAGGGATCTTAATGAAAGAAACTTACATCATCATCATCAACATCATCATCACTAGAGTCAAAAATGACCATGTCCTTATCCCACATAACAAAACTTCTAATTGCCTCACCAATTGTAGTCGCACCAGGGATCGGATAAGGTAAACATGTTGCGTCGTGGTTATCTAAAACCTTGTCAATGGACACTTTATAGCAGTTGTAGTGGACTTGTTTGAAATAAACCATTTATATATCTTCTGACAACTCAACAGTACCCTCAGCGACTATTGTTCTACGGTTTACATGGCATAGACGACACTTCCTAGTCTACAATACTTTATAATTTAACATTAGTAAAAAAAATAGTAAAATAATTAGAAAGACATATTTGTCAAATTACATATATACCCTTATCACTAGAGGTGGAGGAATGTTTGCTTTCACAGGTGAGTTACGTTGTCGTTTGTTCTTTTTTACGGTTTTACCAACTTCCTAAATAACATTAGATTATTCCCACAGGGAATGGTGTAAGTTACTGAATTATTGTAAATTGCTATAATATTCAAATAATAAGTTACTTGAGATTCTTGCTGTTATGAAGCATAGTTTCGTTTGGCACCTTCTCTAAGATTATTGGGTTGGGTTTGTTTCACTTGCAGTTGATCACCTTGTTTCGTCAGTAACTGATCTTCAACGTTATGCACAATTGTTCCCTAATCTAAGAAGCATATTTTATAAAGTATAAAGGCTATAACAGAAATACATTTATCAAAATAAATATAGATTCAAATACTAAGTTAGGCTAACCTTAGCAGCAACCTTAACAGTATCCTTCTTTTTCTTCTTAAGTTCACCGAGTGCTTCATGCTATTTGCCGCATTTGCAGTTCCATTCTTTTGAGACTCCCTTGAATGAGCCGGTGAGTTATTTTCATTAGCTATCATAATTCCCTGATCATGTACGCATGTTTGAAGTACATTCTTATAAATAAAAATATATATGTATCAACTTACCGGACTGCTACAAACAGATTCACATACCTGGATTGAATCTGTGGATGGCAGAAGTGGAATTTTAATCCCACTTGAAGTAAGGGCAGCCATTATCGCGGTCATCTGTTCTTCTTGTTTTCTATTCATTTCTCTCATCGTCATCAGCTCCTTGTCTTTCTTCTCAGTCTCTTTATGTTTTTCCACTTCCGAAGCTTGGAGTAAAAGTTTAAGTTCCTCAATTTGTTTTTTGGTGGTACCTCTATTCCGTTTGGCATGGAGAAGTGTAGAACTCGAGATATACGTCCCAACACCTCTTACACTGCCACATCTCTCCTTGCCAAATTCTATCGTCAAGGCATCCGTAACCGGTTCGACTGTCAATTCACCATCTTTGATCTTTTTATCATGTTCCATCTACGTAAGTACGTCATATAATTTGAGTAAACTGATCATACAGGAATATATGTAAATTACAACGACAGAATATGAAAAAATAAAACATGTATATATATATATATATATATATATGTAGTCTCAGGAACTCACTAGGCGATTTTCGACCGTAATAACATCTTCACTTACTTCTCCTTGCTTGTCTTTACGCGCTTCCAACCACATTTGACTCCGACTGTGTATCTGCTCAATGGTAAGTTCTTTTTTTGCAACCTTGTTATCATTTATAAGAAAAGTGCATTACTTTAAAATCACATAAGTAATCATGCATACTTTTTAATGAAGTATCCCACACTTACCAACTTTTTCTCAAGAGATGGATATCCACCTCGCCCCAACCTGTGGTTATAAGTAGACAATGCACGTGCAGATTTCCTTTTACTCGACGCACTCTTCAAATAAAAAAAATGTACAAATCAGATAACTCAATATTTGCTAACTTGAATAATTAATAAATCAATATAAATGATAATGTTGATCAACGTAAGACTTATACCATGAAATCTTCAGATATTAGATATTGCATACGCAACATAGTTGTCCCACACTTGTTGATCAAGGATTATCGTCCAAACCTTCTGGGAATCCTTGCTAACTTCTTCGGTTTGCCTATGTTTGGGTGTATGTCCTTTCTATTCACCCTACTTCGAAAGCTTCTTAGTAGTGTGCCTATGCGATTCATAACTGTTTTCCTTTTGTCTTCATCGACTTTGTAAAAACGTTGAAACAATGATTATGATCGATAATATTAGCTATAGGCTTGGAATTAAAATCATAATGTATACTAACATTTATTAGATCAATTATAATGTACCAATAACTCTTCCCACAGCTTGTTTCGTACTTCTTTAATTGCATACTTCCAACTATGAATACTGAAGTTTACCTTCTCCCTCGCAAGATAAGTAACTAAGAAATTGTGCAGCGTACTTTCCTAAAAACCTGCCATGGTCATCAAACCTCACTCTCCATCTTTTCCCACCCGGATCTTGCATGTTTACTTCGCATCTTCCTCATTCGTGTTAAACCCTTTTCCTCTTTGTCCCCTCTTTGTCCTCCTCACCTGAGTCATGAATCTTGTCATCGTCACTAGAATCATCATCATCATCACTCTGATCAACTTCTTCGCGTTGATGATCTTCCTCGTTATTATAACCAGCTTCACCACCATCAGAATGATAACCCGAGTAATGATAAACCCCTATATTATCATAATCCCCATCATCTTGCATACGATTATCATAATGTTTTTCTAGTGCATATTCTCCTTCATAGGCCATGAGCTAAACAATGTCACAAAGTAACAACACAAGACAGAGAACAATGAAAAAGGTTTATTCATACTAAATGTACAACCAAAGTATCAATAAACATAACCATCACTAATCTTAATTGTAAAAGAAGATGATCCACGAATTCTTGATGAACAATAATCACCTTGTTTCCGGAGCAAGTCAATCGGCTTTGAGTATGAAAACAGCTAACTGATGTTGAATGAACCATTATCACATATAATGATATCTGCAATATAGGATTCGAAAGCGGAAATTGAAATTTGTTCAAATGAAAATGTTCAAATTTTTTAATTATTTGGGGGTTAGAAAAGCTAACGGCGCCAAAAATGAGCTCTGATTACCATTAAACTAAGACGAAAACCTAGAGGGAAGGTTTGGAAAGTTTTGAAAATTTTGTCCCTTAAAATTGTGGAAACCAATATATAAAACACGTAAGGGAAGACAAGTTAATAAAATAATGTATTGGTTAGATTAATAAGGTTATACTTATACACACTATAAAAAATTGTATTATAATACTATTTAAAATATGACATAATTAGACTTCCATTATGAAGATGACATAATTATATTTTATATTAAAAATATTTGATAACTTAAATTTATAAAATAAAAAAAGTAAGTTGTTTTGTGTTTTGAACGTGTTTGGAAAATTTGGTGGATTATGATAATTGTATTCGATAATGGACGTTAACCAATTTGAGTCGATAATAGACCAACGGGGTCGATTATCAAATAATGAGTACAACTAATGTTAATTCGAGTCGACAATAAAGTAATACCGTCGATTATCACCAAATGATTTCGATCAGTCAATAATACGCAATGGGTTCGATCATCCCAATTTGAGCCGATAATACACAAATGGGGTTGATTATCACTAAATGAGTTCGACTAATGCCAATTACAGTTGACCTTACACTAATCAAGTAGATTATGACCAAATGAGTTGGTTTATGACCATTTGGAGTCGATAATAGACAATGGAGGCGATCATCCCAATCTAAGTCGATAATATACAGATGGCGTCGATCATCCATTTTGAGACACAAATTCAAATATGTTGTCGATTGAGTGGTACTATGACCAATTGAGTCGATAATAAACCAATGGAGTCGATTATGGGCGATTGCCTTTGATTATTTTTAATCTGATGGCGATTATATCCAAAGTTGATTTATGAAGTATCTATTGGCTTAATAATAAAACAATGGATAATCAACTATCAGTGGAACTAGTCGAGTCAAATGTGGATAATCAACTATCATTGGGCTTAATAGTAACCCAACGGGCCCAAACATACTATCGTTGGTACATGTAGCCGAACGTACTATTAGTGCCTATCTACATAATTGATGTGCTCGGAACGACACTAAAAACACTAATAAAAGAGACCTAAAACCTAGACCTAAGACACACCTAATTTTACCAAAATAACCTAAACCGAACCGAACCCTAAGGCAGTGAACCTGTCGGATTATAGTAAAGCTAAGGTAAGACCGGAATATCGAACCTAGGACACTCTAATAACAAGACTTAACCTAGACCTAGAAATAGAAATACTGAGTGATTTGGGTTTTTGATTGAGATTTGATTTAACTAAAATTAACTAAGCAACGAGCAACCAGACAAAAACAGGAAACTTTGGAGAAATTCAAATGAGAGGGAAATATACCACCTAGACCTAGACTCGCAATCGACACTTAACTTTACCTCGGCTCTAACTATTCTGATGGTGGCTAGTTCACCTTTTAAGTCCTTCCTAGACAACGATTCTAACGCTCGAACAGGAGTTCACCTTTTGAGTACTTCCTACCTCAATTAGACCTAACCACCTCTGAACCTAATCTCGGGCACCTTAGACCTAACAGGAGCTACCAATAACTACCATGACCGACACGGAATACCAAGATAATCAAAACCCTAGGACACTTCCTTTTGAGACAATGCAACCCTAGAATTCTAACTACCCCAACTACCCGACAATTCTTTACCTTGTGAGTCTCAGAAAAGGCAGCACATTACAAGTAAATTACCAACCAATTATCAATGCAATAGTCATGGAAACCCTAACTACACTATAGCAATTAACCCTAAAGTCAACTACTTTAGCTAATCTACCTAAACCGAAAGACAATCTCGGGTAAATTAAGCATCAACAATTAATTAACAACCTGCTCATAACACACACATACATCAACCATGGCAATCAATGGAATTGAATAAAATCGTAACATCAATCAACTAGTTAAAACCGAGAATAAAGTCAAAGTGTCAACTACTCATCAAAACAGTCTAGGTGGCATAATTAGTTTAGCCTACAATCATGATCTGAACAATAAACATAGTAAAGTCTGAAACTTGATTCAAATACATGATAGCAATTAACGAAAACGAAGTAATCGAAGGAACCGGATAGCGAATTGCAATGCAATCTTGGTCTCTCAATGCTCCTCTGAAAATCGCCTTTAGTCGCTCTGAAATTCGTCTGGAAGTCGTGTTCTACGAATTGAAACCCTAAATCCCAATTTTATATCGCGAAACCTCCTTTTGCGGGTTTTGAGGCTGTAGGCGTATCGCCTACAGACCTACTTCCTCCAGGCGATACGCCTGGAGCTCATTACACGACAATTTAGTCGGTCAAACCGACTTAAAACCTCCGTTGACTTCCTCTTTCCGCGCGTATCGCCTACTGGTCATCAGGTCCCAGGCGATACACCTGGGACTGCATGTTCAGCAATTCCTCTTCTTTTCTTCAATTCTTTCTAACTTTCTCTCGTGGCCTCGGGTATTCATCAAATACCTACAAAACTTATAAAAACACGAATAAAAGACTCAAAGACACTAACTTAACTGAAATCAACTAAAACTAATGAAAACTGACTCAACTAGACTCAAATACATAACAAAAGACTTAGGAAAACCGGATGTGTTTGCAACACATCAATAATAAACTATTATTGTAGTATATAAATGTGCCCACACATACTATCATCGGAACATTGGCCCAAACATACAGAGATTAGTTTGCCTAGTCGACTCAAATGTAGATAATCAACTATCATTGGGCTTAATAGTAACCCAATGGGCGCACACATACTATAATTGGTACGTGTGGCCAAACATACTATTAGTGCCTATCTATATAATCAACTATTATTGTAGTATCCCAATGTGCCCACACATACTATCATCGGGACATTGGCCCTAATATACAGGGATTAGTTTGCCTAGTCGACTCAAATGTGGATAATAATTGGGCTTAATAGTAACCCAATGGGCCCAAAATACTATAATTGGGCCAATGGCCCAAGGGTACTATTATTGGGCCTTGTCGACTCAAATGTGGATAATCAAGTATCATTGAGCTTAATAATAACCCAATGGGCCCAAAATACTATAATTGGGCCATGGGCCCAAACGTACTATTATTGGGCCAAGTCGAGTCAAATGTGGATAATCAACTATCATTGGGCTTAATAGTAAACCAATGGGCCCAAAATACTATAATTGGACCTATTCTAGTCAAAACCAGTTTCATTAACGAACCACTTAGAGTAAGTTCGATCAAAACCAGTTATTACATACTCTGTACCCAGATTCATTTACAGAAATACGAATTAGGTTTCATCATCATTTCGTGTCTTCAATTGTGCGATTGTCGGGAGATTCGACCGATTGTGACTGCTTTGCACGATTGTAAGGTATACGTTGTTACTAATTTAATATAATTGATGTTGTTATTCCGATTTGTTGACTAAATTAGCTATAGGACGACACCGTCATGAATCAATTTAGGTGAACTGGTCTCATTTATTATTTTGATGAATTGGTTGAATAAATTAGCTGTAGGAAGACGTCATGAATCAATTAATGTGAAATGGTCTCATTTATGTTTATATCATTGTTCTAATATCGTTATTCTCTGTTTTGATTAATTATCCATTTTCAGTCGATCGGCCTTTCAAAGATGGACAAGTCTTGGATGTCAAAACGGGAGTATCGGGACGGAGTTCATAATTTTATAGAATATGCAGTCGCCAAGTTAAAGAACCTTAAAAAATCGAAAAAAAATAGAAATTTTGTGCCCATGTCAACATTGTGTCAACCACATTTTACAAACCCTGGAGGAAGTAGAACATCACTTGTTCAGACATGGAATAGATCAGTACTATACCATATGGGTTGAGCATGGAGAAAAGGATACGCCTCCAACACATTATGATGAATATCAGGCTTTTGAAGACAACTGTGAAATGGACACAAGTCATGTTTTTACATCGGAAATGCCGCCGCCAACTGATGCCGCACAAATAGTAGATATGGTTGGAGCTAAGTCACATGACTATCACATGCTCATGCAGGAATTCTTGCCCCTTGCAATTCGATCTATTATGCCTAAACCCACAAGATATGCTATAATCAGGTTATTGGTTATTTTTCTATTTACATTCTCACTTTTATAAATAAAGGTAGTGTATCTTAATTGTTAAATTTGAATGAAGCATATGCGTAAACGTTTACATTATATTCAGGTTTTGTTTCTTCTTCAAATCAAAATGTAGCAAGGAGATATGCGTGGAGGAGGTTGATAAACTGGAAGCAAACTTATTTGAGACATTGTGCCTTCTCGAGAAATACTTCCCCCCTTCGTTTTTTGATATTATGGTTCATTTAACAGTGCACATAGCAACGAAAGTTAGGTTATGCGGTCCTGTATGCTTTAGGTAGATGTATCCATTTGAAATGTGTGTGAAGGTTATTAAGGGCCACGCGCAAAACAAAAATAAACCGGGAGGATGCATTGCTGAAGAGAATGTTGCTGAGGAGACAATTGAGTTCTTAAGCAGATTCCTAAAAGATTTGAAGACAATTGGTATGCCACCTAACATGAGGGATAAGTTTGAAAATAAGAAGAGAGCAAGTAACAAATACGGAGTCCCATTATCAGCGGGCAAACCCATGGAGGTCGTTGCCGAAGAATTTGTAAGAGCACATTTCTATGTGCTGCAAAATACACCCGAGGTTGAACCTTATATCGAGTAAGTATTATTTAATTAATATTATTTTATACACCACGGTGTCCCATGTATAGAAAAATCATTAATTTAGTTACAGTCGGCATAAGGAAGAACTTGAAAGACAAAACCATACAAAGACAAGTGCATGGCTAGAGAAAGAGCACAGTAAAGTTTTTCCTAAGTGGTTACGAACAACGGTACGTAATACACAATTTTACTGTATTAATGCTCCTGCTAATTAAATAAGTAATTCACTTTTGTAACTAATATCAGGTACAGAGAGAGTTAGATGAATCACAAGAAAGTGTATCAGAGACCTTAAGGTGGATTGCATACGGACCTAATAAAAACGTATTGAACTACGAAGTGTATGACGTTAATGGGTTTACATTTCGTACAAAATCGGGCGATGGTAAAGTCCACCAGAACAATGGGGTTAGTGTTGTAGCAGATGACATGCATATTTCTAAAACTGGAGTTAAAAGCTACACCAAAACATCTTATTACGGGGTTTGACAAGAGATATGGGTACTTGATTATCATTTTAGAAGTATCCTACTGTTCAAGTGTGACTGGGTTGACAATAAAAGAGTGGTAAAGAAAGACAGTCTTGGGTACACGATGGTTGAGCTTAGTAGATTAGGTCACAAGGATGATCCTTTCATATTGGGCTCACAGGCACAACAAGTTTTTTACATGGTAGACCAGCTCGATAAAAAATTGTCAATTATAATCAACAATCCTCCTACAATTTATACGGACATGTGTGAGAATGAGGAATTTAGTACCATGACTAGTAATGATAATGAAAAAAAATTGCCACCTATAGAAAAAAAAAATTTGCGTATGAACGAATCCCCCGATGATTATTATCGCAAAGAGGGGTCTGGTATAACTACGCATTTCTTTCTTCATAATCTTTTGCTATAATTATTGATAATTAATATTAAATCTTAACTTGCTTACTTGATGTAAACTTGTACAAGTCTAGCTGATGCTTACATTTTATCGTATCAGGTACAAGTGGACCTTGTAGCATAACATTAGCTCGCATATAGGTAAACGTTTAATCAGTTTCTTATTGTGATATCATATAATATTTAGATTAATCCAGGTGTCGAAGCTGCAATCTACCCGGTTTAATAAGTCTGGAAATACAAGTCGGGTTATATCATTCATACCGGATCCGGATAAAGATCCGCGTGCTTATCCGAGACACACAAGTCATGACAAGAGTAAAGGGTTCGCGTGCTTCTTATACGGGTCAAATAACCCGGTTAGATGCTTGTCTTCTCGGATAAACACACGGATCTTTAACCGGATCTGGTACGAATGTTATAACCCGAGTTCTCGGATAAACACGTGAGTCTATATCCGGATATGGTATGAATGTTATAACCCGACTTCTCTGATAAACTCGCGGATCTTTATCCGTATCCGGTATTAATGATATAACCCGACATGTATTTGCTTATGTCTTTTGAATGTGTGTTATCCAATATTTATATAATCGCACTTATAGCTGATAAATTCCATCTGGATTAATTTTAAGATGTTAATTGGTTATGTCTTTTAGGGTGTGTCATATGTGGTTGACTATGTGACCAAAAAACCAAAAATAACAATTTACATTAAACTTAAACAATTTACATAAAAGTCTTGATACAAAAAACAGCAAATATACAAATCTGCTGATCCTTCTCCAAAACTACCAAGAAAAACAAACCCAAAAAAAGATATAACAAATTACATTCAACCTTAAGCCTGATCACCAATAAAAACACCGAGTCCGTCTGTCAATAACTTGACCCTCTTTCTGTTCAGGTCTTCAATTTCGATGAGTATCTGGCCCAACTCATTGTTGATGGCCATATCATAATCACCATCCTTCTCCAAATATTTGGATCAATCTTTTGTTTTCTTGAAAGGGTCCCTTGCAAATTCGTCAAGACTCCGCTTCAACAGGGACCTTTGTTCAGCCGCTGCGTCAAGCCGCCCTCTCTCAGAAACTAAATTCCTTGTAATTTCTCGAATTTTTTGAACTTCACTTAGAGTCTGACTTACACCCCTCGACAGAATCTGATTATCAGTCAACGGGTTGTGGGGATCCATTTAAAAAGGTAGAAAAGTTGGAGAAAAGGAGCCGGTTGTTTGTTTCAGCTTTGGAGGTGATAGTGACTGATAAAAGATCCGATGGTGTGTTTTCTATTTTGGAAGGGATAAAGACTTCGAAAATGGTGGTTTATATAAGTAAAAGTAATCTTTTTATTTAATTAAGTTGATAAAGAGAGAGAAAAATACGGCTTAGAAGTTGAAAAGTTGTCATTATGAGATTCTTGAATCGACCAGTCCCTTCAACTTGAAACCGTGTAACTTTGTATAAAATATTGGTAATGATTATTTCCTTGAACCTTGGTTACCGAGTAATTTTATCTCTTTTTTTTTCCTATATAAACCTCCATTTGTTACAAAAATATATCTCACATTTTTTACTTTCTTCATAGCAATATCAATTCCATTGTTTTCTCGTTTACAGATGTTAATAATTAGAGCTTTTATACAACACCAAAGGTTACGTGCAGCCAATACAAGAAAGGAAAACTCGCTGATGATTAGTTTGTCACCGCTAATTTAGATGTTGCATACTGCTACAAGCAGAAGATGGTATTCCTGAACGAGGAGGTCATGGGTCACTTTGCTGATAGTGATACCCTAATGGTCAAGAGGAAGCCGCTCTTTGATAAAGTGTCAAAAATACATGGCCTCAATAAGGAACTCCAACAAAGGATTGATCTCCTTCATACAAGGCTACTTAAGGCTCGTATCGAGAAGGAGAAATATGCGGAGAGAGCAGGCTGTAATGAGTGAATGTAGGTTGTGTTTACATTATTTTAGTTTGATCCTTGTATGCAACAACTGAATTAAATGAATTGCCACTCTTGTTTCAGTTTTAATTGTTTGATTTAATTTTAAGTTAACACATTGGCCCAATTAACTTTTTGAGTTAGTAATTGATTGATTGATAATCAAATACAAACAATAAGAAAATAACAACAATAAAACATTCATCTGATTAAAATACAGTAGGAGACAAGCGTTTCGGGTTATAAGCCACATAGGATCCGCGTGACTCTTGATTCGAATCCTCTTTACCCGAACATCAGATTTATCAATTGAGTCAGGGCCCGGAGAAAGTTGAGTTGGGCCTTTGCCCATTATTTTTTATGGCTAGCGTCAACATCAATACCCTAATTCTTTCAATTTGACCGACCTCACATTTAGTGACACACCTTCCTCCCATCTCGTATTTCATATCAACCAAAATCACATGCAATTCGTTTTCCTAATGGCTAATCAAGGTATGTTATTTAATGTAATCATCGGGTTTCTTATATCCTCATCTATATTTGAAGAGTTGATAACAAATGCAATATATTAGATGATTCGGACTGAATTGTTAATTAATCAAGACCTCCATTAGATGATTAAAATATTGGGGATGAATTGCTAATTAATCAAGTCATGTGTATTGGTCCTCTAAACTTTTATATATTTATTTGATTTCATTGGGTGTTTTCATAATTAGTAATCTGTATTGATTACTTTTATTGACAAACAACCCAAAATTTAGACCATCATCCTAACATTTCTTTTATGTTGTAGGTTCCTTTCTAGATCAGTCAACGAAACATCAGAAACTTGCTTTTGTACCTATCTAATGAATCCTAAAGATCAGCATCTGGTATGTTTATTTTTTACAATGTATTTTCAACTTTTTCATTAATTTATCGTATATGGTTATAATTACATTTGTAACACCATAAACTTTTTATTTATCTTAAGTGCCAATTACTCCCCTTAGTGATGCTGACATAAAACTTGTTTTAATTAACAGCCTATTCATTTGAATGCAAGACAGCCAATCAGTCCCCTTAGCCAGAATGATGTTCAAGTTGTTAACATTATGCCACCTGATGAAATATCTATATTCGTCAATCTTGAACGCATCAATGGTTCATTGTGCTTCATGAAAGGATGGCAAGATGTGATTCAAGCTTGCAGTCTCAATGATTCAGCTTTTCTGTTTTTCACTAACGTTGACGACAGTTATTTGAAGCTTACTTTCATTGATAAAAACATGTTGCAGTCAAGACTCATTCTACGTTGCTTTTTCAAAATCTTACTCTAGTCAACTAGTAATCTTTTTTATTAATTGCATCTTATATTTTTGGTTATTATTTTTTGACAATAATGACCCAAACTTCTATATATCCATAATTGTTGCCGGATTTATTTTTCACTGAGAGGTTTCAAACTCAAGAGACGAAGAATAGGGCGATCATTATTGGTTTTGAGGGTCGTGAGTGGGATGTTGAACTTGCCAAATCATACGGAAGGTTGTTTTTTCAAAAAGGTTGGAGAAAAGTGGTTAAAGATGTCCCGCTATTTGAAGTAGACATTGTGGTGTTTCAAGAGTCTCCAACTGACTCTCTGTTTTACATTGTTGTGTATAAGCGGAATGGGTTGAAAGTTTCTAAAACTTTAAGCTAGGTACTTTTCGGAAATTGAACGTTTGTAACGAGATTTAATGTTTTGTCGGTTTATGTTATTCTAATTTTAGTTAATGAATGGTTGGTTTTGCATAATATTGTTAAATTTGGTTCTCATTTATCATGTTACTTATGTATGTGCGTGTTGTGAAGAGGTTAAAAAACCTATAAAAGGCTTTTTGTTACATCAAGTCACATGTTTTGTTCATTGACCATGACAATAACATATAATTTATCACACATCCAAATTGAAAGATGACCATTTGTTTACTCTACTCACATGTTCTTTACAATTTTAATGACCATTAGTTATCAGTAGTGACACATCGAACTTGGAACTGTGATTATAAACTTAAACATTTGGTAACACGCATAATTAGTGTGACTAATTGACTTAAAGAGTATAATGATTCAATTAATTGTGTGTCACTAAAACAACACAATACTCACACATAAAAAAAGAGAACATTCACCATATGTTGCAAATGGTCACATGGTTTTTTACATTTACCGTGACTAACACATATAAATGGTCACATACTAGATTTGAAAAGGTGACACTAAAGGTTCCTTAACAGTCTCATCTAATAAATTTAACAATCAGCATATGTTACTTCTCGTCACATGTTTTTCTTAATTTACCATGACAATAATATATAACTTGTCACACACACAAATTGAAAGATGACAACTTGTTACTTCTAATCACATGTTGTTTACAATTCTCATGACCATTAGTTATCATTAATGACACATGGAATTTGGAACTGTGATCGTAAACTTTAACATATGGTGACACACATATTTACTGTGACTAAGTAACATAAGCTACAGTCATACAAAACAAATGTTTAATGTCACTATGTTTTACATTTAGCTACATGTTTTTTTATGTCACTAAATGTGCTCCATTATATAGTCACATAAACAATAAATATACGTGACCATATTGCTATCTATAGTCTCATATAAGTAGTATAGAATTAATCACACACGATGTGTTGTGACCAAATGGTGACTTGTGGTCACGTTACTTTAAACTGTGACTAATCTTTGTCACATACCATATGTTTAGTGTCACCAAAGGATCAGACCATCAAAGCAATGGTGACACAACACTCTAAAAACGTCACCGTAACACACCCAGATTTTTGACACGTACATACGGTCACACAACACTAAAAAAGTGTCGCACGAATCTGACGGCCTGTGTGTCACTGTAGCCCATTTTTGTACTAGTGAAATGGGTTTGCCCCTGGGCTGTTTCTTCTCCTGTGTATCAATTTATCAAAGGTTAATTTGCCTTTTCCCTTGTCTGAAGGAGAGGAAGGGCCAGCAGGCATCGATCTAGAGGGAAAGTATGGTGGTGGTGATTGTGGTGATTGTGGTGATGGATCATTGGTTTATGTTGGTGAAGGTTCATTTATGGTGAGGGGAGGTAAAGGCTGAGATTTTGGTGGTGGTTCGTTGGCTTCGGGTGCAGGGCTTGAAGGTGGAGTTGATGGAAATATGTCTGACATATCCAAAACAGGTTTGGGCTTTGGTTTAGGGTCAATTAGAGTGAAAGCCCAAGTGAAATTTTAAGAAAAAGGTGGAAGTTGGGAAAAAGGGCCAAAAATTGGCTAAGTATGGGATCTGGCCGAATTGGCCTGATCCCTAGAAATTCTGCTCCAAGCGTATCGCTTGGAGTGAAGAGTTGTGCAGGTAATATGCCTAACTCTCCAAGTGTATCGCTTGAAGAGTAGTTCACTCCAAGCGATGCGCTTGTGGAGCCATTTCTGAAATTGTTTGCTTTTTTTCATTGGGATGAGCGTATTAGGCTTGATCTAATTGATTTGCACCTCTCTGAGGATATGGTCGATGATAAGGTTTCGTGGAGACGTAGGATTAAGGCTAAGGAATAGTAGGAAATTTTCGTTACTTTATTTTATCATTATTATTATTTTTATTTTTATTTTATTTTATTTTTACTTTTTCTACTTTTCCACTTTTTTATATATATTTTTTATTTTATTTATTTATTTTACTATTTTTATTTTTTTTAAAATTTTTTAATTTTTTTTCTTTCTCGTCAAGTATCTATTTATCTACATATTTATTTGCTTTATTTTGATTTTATATTTCTATTTAATTTAATTGTATTTGTATTCATATTAATTTAATATCTTTTTGTTTATCTATGTATCTATTTTTTTACGTTTACTGTTATGTTTTTATTACTTTTAGATTTATGTATGTATATTAGTTTTTATTTTTATTTTTATTTTTATTTATTTATTTGTTTATTATTTTTTATAATAAACAAACAAATATGTATCTATTTTTTTACGTTTACTGTTATGTTTTTATTACTTTTAGATTCATGTATGTATATTAGTTTTTATTTTTATTTTTATTTTTATTTATTTATTTGCCTAAGTATGGGATCTGGCCGAATTGGCCTGATCCCTAGAAATTCTGCTCCAAGCGTATCGCTTGGAGTGAAGAGTTGTGCAGGTAATATGCCTAACTCTCCAAGCGTGTCGCTTGAAGAGTAGTTCACTCCAAGGGATACGCTTGTGGAGCCATTTCTGAAATTGTTTGCTTTTCTTCATTGGGATGAGCGTATTAGGCTTGATCTAATTGATTTGCACCTCTCTGAGGATATGGTCGATGATAGGGTTTCGTGGAGATCTAGGATTAAGGCTAAGGAATAGTAGGAAATTTATGTTCCTTTATTTATTATTATTATTATTGTTTTTATTTTTATTTTATTTTTTTCCTTTTTTTACTTTTTCTACTTTTCCACTTTTTTATATATTTTTTATTTTATTTATTTATTTACTATTTTTAATTTTTTTTATTTTTTTCTTTCTCGTCAAGTATCTATTTATCTACATATTTATTTGCTTTATTTTGATTTTATTTATCTATTTAATTTAATTGTATTGGCATTCATATTAATTTTATATCTTTCTGTTTATCTATGTATCTATTTTTTTACGTATACTATTATGTTTTTATTACTTTTAGATTCCTCTATGTATATTAGTTTTTATTTTTATTTATTTATTTTCTATGTTTATTATTTTTTATGATATATATATTTTGCTTTCCCTCTGCATTCTTCTCGGGTTCCGATATTTAGTTTCTTTGTGTTTCGGAGCTGGGGTCTCTCTGGAAGCAGCATCTCTATCCATTGTGGTAGGGGTAAGGTTTGCATACATCTAACCCTCCCCAGACCCTGCTAATAGTATATCCATGCTATTTGTGGGATTTACTGGGTACGGTTGTTGTTGTTGTTGTAAACTCACATGTGAAGTGGGTAATGTGCAGGTAAAGGCAAGAAATGACCCAGATACATATAAAGACTCGATAGCAACCGATCACTCGAAGTCAAGAATTCGTGTGGCGTTATTTTGTTATGTAATTAAGTTTCTTAACATGAAACACGTAATTTGGATTGCAAAACCTAAAATGATGTCTTTGGTAAATGCTTTGTAAGCAATTTGTAGAAAAATTTTCTGGGTCCAAATTTTAGTGATAACGGAACGTTAAGTTTTGGAACTAAATGAATGTGGGTCTTACAAATTTAAAGAAGAAGTTGAGTTCCAAGAAAGGAAAGTGGGATGAAGAGATACCATTTGTTCTTTGGGCATACAGAACTACTCCCAAGAATTCCACAAGCCAAACTCCTTTTTCCTTAGTGTTTTGAGCTGAATATGTGATCCCTATAGAGATGGTGATCCCCATTGCAAGAGTCAACTGCCAAGATCTTGAGTCTAACAGTCAGAATCTCCTTTAAGATCTCGAAACAGTAGATGAGCTCAGGGATCTTGCAAGAATCCGAATGGTGGCATATTAGTTGAGAATGGCAAAGTCCTATAACAAGAATATCAGGTTGAGAAGATTTCAAGTTGGAGATTTGGTGCTCAGAAAGGCATTTCAAAATACAACTAATCCTGCTGATGGGAAGCTGGCACCCAAGTCGGAAGGACCTTACCTGATTGATTCAGAAGAAGGAAATGGGGCATACAGGTTACCAACTATGGAAGGTGAGTTACTACCAAGAGCATGGAATGTCATTCATCTTAAGGCATATTTCATGTAAGTATCCTCAAGGATCCCTAGGGATCATTACCCTTTGCATTTCTTGTCATAGGCAGGTACGTCCTCTCTTCTATTTTTAATTCTTCATTATTATTTCTAAAATGGCTTACTACCTTAAGCATCAGAGTGGTCTTTGCCTAGATAACACCCACCATTCACCAAGCCTTCAAAGTGTTTTGCAGAAGCTCAAGTATTATGACACAAGTTAGAGGTTGGCCACCTATCCTACGCTTAAGGTATTAAGAATACCTTCTAAGGTTTAAAAGGTATTCACCTTTTCTAAGAATCGGGAAACACCCCGCCAGGAGCGCACAATGATTCACATATAGTCCAAGATGGCGGGACCAGTCCATCTTCGGATGACAGACAATTTCGTTAATGTTGGCTATAGAGTAGATCCCAAGAATTATAACATACGTGTTATCTCAAGTATCTAAGGTTTTTAACACTGACGTGTTAACTAAGGTTTTGGCATATTCATGTCACTTACGTACTGGGTTTATCCCCAGTTGGCTTAGTCCCAAGTTTTATCGGGTTTATCCCCAGTTGGCTTAGTCCCAAGTTTTATCGCGTTTTATCCCCAGTTTGGCAAGTCCCAAGTATCCCCGGTATATCCCTAGTTTAACTCAATTTCAAAATTACTATGGTTTTACAATAGGGATCCTTATGGATACTGAAAGAGGACACCAGAAGTTATCTAGATTTGCTTAAGGTAAAACCTACTAATGTGGTAATCAATTTTTGAATTATTTATCATACTATTTTATTATTGACTTGCTTCATGGTTTGTCAATTTACATCTTTGATTTAAACATTTTTATTAATTAAGTATCCCCAAGGCATCCATTGGATTCTTACTCAAACACTTAGAAAATTTTCATGAACAAAATCAAGATAAAAACATAAACACACCATGATAGTCAAAAGTGGGTCTGTTATATTAACATGCAGGATATTAAGAGGGGGCAACCCCATGCAGGCTTCATCCTGAAAACTTAGGATCCCTCCACCGGTGGCTGCCCATTGTCAACAACCATTCAAAAGAAACCCGGGCTTCGTCCTGAAAACTCAGGATCCCTCCACCCGGATCCCCACCATTGTCTTATTTTCCAAACCTACCTAATATTGTTTTGTCTCCACCACCACAAACCATTCAAAACAAAGAACCACATTATTTTAAACCAACCAAACCAAAAAAAATGGGCTCAGGCCTCTGCAAACTTGCCTTCATCGCCCACAAGCTTCCCATCATCCACCAGCTCCTCAACCTTCGAACCCTTAGTTTCAAAACTTGTCTTGCCTTCATCAACCTTCTCCAGCTTCTCAATCACGACCTCGGCACCCCCAAGCTTCTCCAGAGTTCCTTTATAGGTAGGCGCATCCCAAGCCTTAGCGGTGGAGGCTTCAGCAGCTGCTTCATTGGCCTTGATTGCAAAAGAAAATCGAAAAGAAAGGGAGGAACTGACCTGGATGATGAGAGAAATCGAGAGGGTTCCAACTGATATATGGGGAAGACAGTAACTTGGGGTTATTTATGGATAAATTCTAACGTGTTAATCGCATGGGAAGTTATGCCGCAATCAAATCAAATGTTAGCAAGTCAAATCCGTAATTATTTCAAAAGTTAAGGCAGCAATTTGAATTTTACAACTGTAATTATGATCACAACCTTCAAAATTCAAGGGGCAATTATTAGGGCTTACTATTCGGGATCCCGGAAGAAGCTCGCAGAGTTCAGAATCCTGACAGGTTCGGTATCCTGAATTACGGTTATTAACTAATCCCTTTGTTTGCCCTTGTGTCTATCTATTTGCAGGTGATATAAACATGTAGATTGAGCCTAAAGACTCGGCCAGAGACGAGGGAACGTGGACTAGGTGGACCACAACGTTTACATTGACTTGGTTGAAGAATCCCTAGAATGTGAGATAGGTTGTGCATGTAATCTAGCTATAAATACAAGCTCGGTGATCAAATTTAGAACACACAACGTGGACGAACTAGCTCTGATAGCAAACGACTGTAACACTTAGCCATTATTCGATCATTCAAGATCAACACTTCTAATTTTTCTTCATATTCAATAACTTCGTTAGGCAGCAGACACTTCAAGCCGGCTCCCGAGGTTTTTTGCCAGGATCGTTGAGGATACTCACAGGATATTGGATTTTTCCCCTGTTACATCATCAGGTCAACCTTTTTATTTATGCAATTTCATTAATAAATTGATCAAGCACACTACCTCACATTCTAAGTTTGATCAATTAATTACTTCGATAATTTGTGATCAAAACAGATGTCATTTTAAAAAATCTGTTAAATTTTTAAAATACCCATTATACACCTACATTTTTATTTACTAAAAACATATTTAGTACATTTCAAAACTAAGGTGTGAAAAGAAATCGAAACCGAACCTGAAATATTCGGATTCGGATATTCTTTTTAAGTAAATTCGGATATTTCGGATAATCGGGTATCCGAATTATCCAAAATACTTTTAAAAAAAATAATTAATCAATAAATATTAATACCTTTTTTTCTACTTTACACTTCAAAGTCAAAATTGAACCATAAGCCTCCCATTCGGTACTCTCATTGTTAATCTTCATCGTCACCCAAATATTTACTTTGCATGTCACGACTCAATGTTTTTGCCGAGCCCATAGTTAGCATTCATCTTCATCGTTAATCTCATGAAATATCCACTAATCAATTGCCATGCCCAATGTTTTTCGAAGAGAAACTATACACAAACAGATCTGCTAAAGTTTATACATATAATAGTTGCACCTTTTTTTAGAAGAAATAGTCCAGAAAGATTTCATGCATGTGGGTTTCTATTTTAATTTTTATAAAGGACAGGGTACACAAAGTGAAATGTGAAATGAAAAAAGACAAAGCTGTAAAATTTTGACTTGTGAAAAAGACATGGTAAATGGGTGTAAATTTTGACTTATGAAAAAGATATTGTAAATTTTTAAGACAGTGTACATAGATTTTGACTTATGAATCTCTATTATCATATCTCACTATCTACGTTTGTAATCAGTTTTAGATTTTTAGAAAATATTCAAATCTGAAAAAGACATGGTAAATGAAAAAGACAAACGCAGATAGTGAATATTTTCATAAAGAGATTTTTTGAAAATATTGAAGTAAAAAATGATCCAATGCTATGATAAAAAAGAATTATATGAAGTAAGAAATGAACCTAAATTGAAAAGAAAAATTGAACTGAATAATACATAAAGCTAAAGAGCCGATAAATATTCAGTAATATTAAATTTACAAGTTTGAAAAAAATATACTTGAATACAGTGTTTTTGGTTACATTCGGCTGACGACCATCTTTACCTAAAACTAAGATTCTGAGACCCTTTTTGCTCTTCACTCTTGATAGAGCAACGTACAGCTGTCCATGGGAGAATACCGGGTTCTTTAAAAACAATCCAACTCTAAAGAGCAATTGACATTGGCTTTTGTTTATGGTCATTGCAAAACAAACTAAAATTAGAAATCGCCTTCTTTGAAATCTGAAAGCACTCCGCTTATCTGTTGGAATCAATGAAAGTTTTGAAATAAATGTTCGATAGCTAATATTATTTCCTAATATTTACACCAATGCAAAAACTTCCATAACCATAAGCATCACCATAAGGAATTTCAAACTTTCTTAGACCTTAGTTAACCAATCGAATGCCAAACACATACAAAGACATAGAAAGCAAAGCACGTATCAAAGTAAACACACAAGACACACATATCAAAGCTTTCTTTCTAACTATTAACATGACCTTCAGAAAAGCCTCGTTTCTTTTAACATTCTCACAAACTTCAAAAGTGAATAACTTATAACTTGTATACCTCATTAATAAAAACACATAAAGAAAAACATACTTTAAAGTTCTAAAATCTACTTTACACAACTGTATCCATATAAAATTTTGGACCTAAGCATTCATAAAAACAAACAAACAAAAAAAAACTACAACAAAACTCAACGAGGTATCTCATCAAGATAACATAATCTACATATTAAACTATGACACATAATCTTATCCTAGTTATAGAAGTCACCTCTACTCAAACAAATGTGATTCTTCTCTAATCTAGAACATGATAAAAAAACGAAACAAACAACAATGCAGACTTCATGCGTTCAATTCAAATATAATGAGCTTTAATAAATCCAAAAAAATAGTAAGCACACAAATTTATACAAAAATTAGAAGATCCATCAGATTAATAACAATACTTGCAACTCAAAGAAAAACTATCCATCAAAGAAGATCCCAACTAACACAACTTGTGTTTGACCTGCACTAAACTTGACCAATGAAATATTTCCCCACCGGTTACTATCAAAACATATCTCATCAGTGAGAAGAAAAACAACAAATCCAAGTGCAAAAAAACAAACATGAACTTTTTTATCTTCTACAGCATGTCAACATGACAATAGGCCTTGAAACACATAATGAAATGAAATTTCAAACTTACAGGGTCGAGAAATCATCGGTCTGGATTAGAGGAAAATGATGCGATCTGCCTTGACCTTAAGAGATTTTCATGAACGTTATTCCATTTCACTTTTTCCTTGTGGCCTTTGAACAAACCGATCTACAACTATTTTTATGTCATTAATTTCAACATTTCTATCCACATGAAAACCATTCATTTCAGTTCAAGCAACCTCAGAGAAAGAATATAAACTAGGATTACTTAAAGTCGAATAATCATATACCTTATTAGAATTGTTTGATTTCATGAAGTTTGACTTTTGAAAAGTTGAAATGTCATACTTTGGATCACAAACTGGCCATGGATCTGAGTTTGTTTATGTGTTTGATTGATTCCAGAAGATTTTACATGTCAATACGAAGCTACAACAAGTTTCAGAATTAAATTTCATGGAGATTTAAGCAAAATTCAAAAATTTCATAACTTGTGTTCTTCATGGAGGTCCCTTAATGGTGGATTTCTCAAATCTTAATGGTTTTGATTAATTCTATTGAGCATATGAATCCATTGGGACAATAAATTTTGAGTATTCCTCAACGAATGATCGAATGGAGTTCAAGTTCATCAATGGTGGGCTAAGAAAGTCGTGACTTTTTTTTATTCGTTCACCATCATTCGTTTATCAAAACCTAAGCAATATGGATCTCGTTTTGTTAGGCTTTCTGTCACGAATCCAAAGCAATTTACGGATCGAACTTTCGTTAAGAAATGAAGAAAATATGATGAATCAAAGTTGTAGTATTGTAAAAAAAATATGGATAAATTTGGTGTAAAAATAATTAATTTTTTATTTAAAATTCTAAGTAATTGACAATAAGCAAAATCTTATGTGATACACTTTTAAACATGTCATTTGGAGTTTAAAAACTCATGTTTAATAGTGTACAATAGTAATTTTATTCTAAATCATAAGGATAAGGTAGGCATGTTAGGTAGCGAGGAAAGGGTGAGGTCGCTATTTGAAATAACGATCTTGCTTTCTTGGGCCACAGCGACTATCTATGGTTGCGACTTCAATGGGATTTTGGTAAAGATCGGCATTTGAGATTACGAACTACCCTAAAATCATAACAAATCCAACTCACACTCATTTACTATTTCTTTTTAATTATACACACCATTTTGACCCAAAAAAATCACTTTATATCGATCAAAGATCAATTTTGGTTGTAACAAGTAACAACCCATAATAAGATATATATTTGATTTTGTATTGAAAACGTATGTAGCTCTCCTTAACACAACAAAATATTGTAGCTTAATTCCCCGTCATTTGGTGGAGTGGATACTCATTTATCTTTTAATGTGAAGGTCAAGGGTTCAAATCCCACCTAACACAAAAAATGTAAAATATTATAGAGGTGGGTCGGAGATTTTACGACAGTTGGCTAGACGGTGGGTTTCCTCTGGGATTGACGTGTAACACTGATGGTCCAAGTTACTCGCACGGACTGTGATCGTAGCATAGCTAACATCGTTTACCATGATAAGACCCCCGGATAACCGGAGTGAGTTTGCTATTCAAAAAAAAAAGAAATTCTTCAAAATATAGTTAAGGGGATATGCTAAAATATTATCTACTGGTTTTGTTGTTTGATATGATCAAGAATCAATTAATCAAGGTTGGTTGATGATCGAATCATAGAAAAGAAGAAAACTCTCCATTCTCATTATATGAACAAACTATTATAGGCGTTACAATTACATATAGCTCCACTTGACAATGTAAATAAAAGATAGAGTAAATTACGGTTTTCGTCCCTGTGGTTTACACGTTTTACGTCTATGGTCCCTAGGCTTCAATTTTTACGGCTTTAGTCCCCAAAGTTTAACGGCTCGTTACGGCTTTGGTCCCTGAGACGTAACGCCATTAAAAAATTATGTTAAGTGTGTGTGAAAAGGCCACAATACCCCTCTTACAAAAAATAAATATAAATTAAAATACATATATTATAAAAGAATAAAAGGTGGGGCCCACTTTATCATCATCCCCATTTACCTCCACCAATTTCCCGTTCAAACTTCCCGTCCCTCGCCATCACCATTTCCGTCCACCACCGCTCCACGATATAACCCCATCGCCGTCACCATTTACTCATCAACACTTATACCACTATCTCCAGTTGAATCGCAGACCAAAGCTCAGAAGTTACCCGTGAAGCTGTCAGAAAATGGAGAACCGACGATGGTAAATCCGGCGGCGAAAATCGTCGATAAAGCTATGACAGTCTAACCTAGATCGGAGTCTTGGAGACCCTAAACTCGGTGGATCTGCTCAAATTACGGGTACGGTTTTGTTTATAGTTGTGAAATTGGAATCAATAAGAGTGGTCTTGGGTCACCGGAGTCGTCGTCATGGGAGAAATCGCCAGAGTCGTCATGGTGGACCATTGTTGCCGCCGTGGCAGTCGCCGGAATTGCAGGATTTACAGACGATATCATCGGAATTCCAGATTTGTTCACCATCGACCTCTTTCTCGACCCATCGCAACCAAAACCAACCCCAGGGGTTTTCGATTTGAGAACAGAAAAGGTGAAGATGATTAGAGCTTGAAATCGAGCCGCTGGAAGGTTGCTAGGTCGCCGGTGAAGTCGCCGGATGGTGTAGGGTCTCCAGTGAACGACGGGGATCGGTGACGGTAACAAATGAAGATTAATATGAGGTAATAAAGATGAGGGTAATATCGTAATGGTGGTGGTGAACAATGATTCGCCGGAATGGAAATGACGGTCATGTGATGGTGGTAGTGGCGGTGGTTGAATAATGGTGGTGGTGGTGGACAAACATGTTAACGATGATGATGACCATTTATGTTTTTTTTTTAAATTTGTTTTTAATTTATATTTATATTGGTTTTCTTTAAAATGAGGGTATTATGGTCTTTTCACACACACTTAACAGAAATTTTTTAACGCTCGTTAGCCCCAGGGACGACAGATGTAACGACCCCTAAACCTTGGGGACTATATGCATAAAAATTGAAGCCTAAGGACCATAGGCGTAAAACGTACAAACCATAGGGACGAAAGTTGTAATTTACTCTAAAACATATTACCACCTAGACTTGATAATAATAAAAGAAACGTAAAACGAGACGTAACAATACTCCCTTTTTAAAAGATTCTTGACCTTGAGAATCATAGAATAAAATAAAATAAAAAGAAGAAAAAATCCGGCAGCCATGGACACTTTACTTCAACCCGTTCCACGATGGACGCCATTCGGTTTGTTAGAAGGCGTTCGGGGCTATGGAAACGATACGCCACGGTGTGCGCCACTCGTGTCTCTCAATTGCATCGTCTATCGGTGTCAACATTCTTGCCTTCATCGATTCGGTGAACAACTCATTTAGTTGAGCTCTCTTTTGTTGACTCCAACCAAAAGTGGCATGAAATGTTCAAAACTTCCAACTCCTTCAAGTTCAATTTCTAAAGTAGATGACAAACATAGAAACATACTCCCTCCTATAAACATTTTTAACCTCAAAAAATGATAATGAACAAAATACTGTATAGCAAATGCAAGCCATGGATATATAAAAACAACAGGTTCCATTCCTTCTTGTTCTAATGTGTAGGTGTAAATGGAATTACACTTTTCACGAGGTGAATTAAATATAGCCCTTGGGTGGAGATTAAAACATAGATCACTAAGTAAAGGATTGGTGCATGAGGACCATGTGCCTTCTTGAAGATTGGAGCATGCACAGTAGTATGGATCTAAGTTGCATATTTAATCTATATGCAGCTATACCAGCTATCATGTCTATAAAGTCTATATGGTTTAGCTCTGATTTATAGATGCAACATTAATTATTTAAGAGTGTTCAGTCATGAATCATTGCCATGCGTCGATGTTGGTAATTCTGATTTTGATCCCAAGTCCAATTGTATAATACAAGATGGTGACTCGTTCGCGCTTCGCGGCGGACCACCCATTTTCCGAAACGCCGTGGTCAAAGTCGAAAATTCTAAAAGTAATTAAAAGTTAACCACGTGTCGTAAAAACATTGGCCTAACACATAGCCATGTATCGTCATACGTGACCTAACACATGACCACGTGTCGCAAAAGCATTGACCTACATATGACACGTGAACACGTGTCACGCCACGTAACCAATCTATTATTGATTGAACATGACACGTGTCATGTTATACGTCGTGGTCAAAGTCGAAAACTCTAAAAGTGAATTAAAAGTTAACTACGTGTCGTAAAAACATTGGCCTGACACGTAGCCACGTATCGTCATACGTGACCTAACACATGACCACGTGTCGCAAAAGCATTGACCTACATATGACACGTTCACACGTGTCAGGTAGGGGTGTGCATAAATAACCGAAATCCGAATAAACCGACAAACCAACCCATATCCATATCCAAATAAACCAATCCGAATTGTGAATTCGGTTTACGGTTCGGTTTTCAACCGTATCCGAATTGTGAATTCGGTTTATGTTCGGTTATGGTTTTGAGTTTTGTTTTTATTGGTTTATTCGGTTTATTCGGTTATCCGTTTAAAACCAAATAAGATATATATATAGGGGTTAGGTTCAAATAAGAACTTTTTATTTTGATAACTTTTGAGAACTAAATCTCAACCACAAATTTCGGGAGGGGGGGGGGCACTACAATTCATGGGAGGGGGGATACATGTAAATAAACTTGTGGCTCAAATTAGTTCTTTTTAGTTCTCAAATCAAATTGGTTCTCAAATGATCTTCTCCCTATATATATATATATATATATATATATATATATATATATATATATATATATATTAAATATATTTATAAACCATTATACCATTTAAGTTAAGCTCACTTATCCACAATCCAACTAAATACGGCCCATATATCCATGGTTTCTTTTAGGGTAAAACAAGTCTATCGATAACTCTACGACTCACTCTACGTCTCTACTCCACGTTCCCACCCTAGTTCGTAAAGAGTAGTCATCGGCTTCTCCTCTTCCACTCTACAAAAAAACAAGCGCCTACCTGCTACCTGGACCTATTGTTTTCGTTTGAAGCATAGGTATGTGAGTTCGATCGCTCGATTTATTCATACGAGTTGTAGGTATTTGGGTTGTTGGTATTTGGTTGTCGGTAGTTGTAGGTATTTGGTTGTGGATACTTCGGTTCTAGGTATTTTGGTTAGAAGTATTTTGGTTGTATATCGGATTATGGTTTTAAACTCTAGGGATATGTTAAAAATGTTTACTCTTTGTTTTTTATTAGTAAATAAGTATGCAAAATATGTTATTTGGTGAATATAGCTTAAACGGTTTGAATACGATTAATTCGGTTCTCAACCGAAACCGAATCGTATTGAATATGGTTTATTCGATTCGGTTTGTGAGATTTTCAATACGGTTTGGTTTGGTTATGGTTATCATAAACAAAAAACTTCAAACCGAATAAACCGAATAAATCGTAAACCGAACCAATGAACACCCCTAGTGTCAGGCCACGTGACCAATCTATTATCGATTACACATGACACATGTCATGTTATTAGTGGTGGAACATGACACGTGTCATGTTCCTATTAGTGCACATATAAATAGTGGTAAATGAGTGTATGACTGTTGGAACTTTTAATAAGTGTGACTGACGCCATCAAATCTATTCTCGAATAATTCGGTTGAAGAATCCATTGTGATTTGATTCAGAGACGCGGGTTGTGATGCTCGAGGCTTGCAGGTTTGGACCGAAGACGTTTTCTTGAAAAGTCAACCGTTCGGGTCAACGGTCAACGTAAAAGTCAACGGAAGATCGGTTCGAGCGAGTCAAGCTTCATATTAATTAAATCATCTTTGATTTAATTAATAATAATTATGTCATTTGTTTATTTGTATTTGCTCATTTTATTTGTGTTTTACTAGTTAGGGTGCTAGTGAGCACATGGGCTCTCTATATATAGGAAGGGATAGCTTCATTAGAAAGTGAGGAATAATGATGAACAAGACTTTCGACCCGCGCTTTGCGGCGGGTCGAGACAGTAATTTTAACGATCAAACGACAGCAGTAGAGGGAAGATACATTTGTGCATATGAACATGTTCTAAGAAGATCAAATCCTGTTTTTCCTTTTTCCCCAATTTTCTCGAATCCCCAATTTTCAAATATAGAATCCACAAACATCTTGTCTCCTCACCACATAATTTCTTCTTTCCGCCATTAATCTTCAGTTTCTTCCTCCCATAATCCATCCACCTTCGTCAAATTTCTGTAATCCGTGCTTTCAAGGAGTTCAAATTACTGTAAACATAATGAAGCAAGTGGCCTGGATTATGGTCAAAAAGGAAGGTTTATATATGCAAGGTTCTAAGTTTAAGATTTATATATATGAAAGGTTTCAAACTGAAATTCAAAAGTTATAAAATATTGAAATGTGACCTTCAAAGATGTGATAACAATGACCTTTCCAGCTCTTAACTGACTGTGGTTCATAGCTGTTGTGATAACAAAAAAAATTGCACCATCATTAGGACACAAACAACTTAATAAGAGATAAGCATAGTAACCCCTTTATAGCAATGTGAAATTTAAAAACCAAACCGTCTTAGTAAAGTAAAATTTAAATAAAAAACGATCTCGCTTAACTGCTATTTGACCCAATCGTAATGTTTGTTATATTCTTTTCGAAAGGACCTCTATTATTTTAGTTAAATTCCTTCTGACTATAACTAAAATAATCATTTGTTTAAAGAGAACATGTTCTCACATAAACCTGTCTAACTCTTTGAAAAAGCACAAAGATGCACAAAAGAAAGAAAGATTTGGAACGCCAGAATCGTTACATTTTAGAATGCCTATGTGGCAAGTTTTAAGGTTTCATATTCCACTATTCGTAACTTTATGACCAATAAGAAACCGAGATGTCTTAAACCGAAGAGCGTTGAAGCACATGTAACGGTAAATACAATCTAAATCAATTACTCATGCAACAATCTAAAATCATCTACTTATTTTTATTCTCATGACCAATATGAATACTATGGTTAGATACATCTACAACATAAGAAAATTAAATAAAACGTACCTGCAATCCAAAGTTCAACTATATGAATCTGCAAAGGAACAAAAGCGAAGGTGCGGTTAGAAAACAAAAAACATTTAAGCATTGAGAGGTTTATGTAAATACTATGATTAGAGACATCTACGACAATATAAACTGAAGCATTGAGATACTTATGTCAGTCTAATACTTGAAAATTTGTATATGTGTAATAGTAGAGGGTTATTTTGATTAGCATAACAAAATGAAGAACACCAAAAAACATGTTGAGGGATTTGGTAAAAGACTTAATCATAGAGACACATGTATAACTGTAGCATGTAGAAACTCATCGGTCTTAAAAATGACCTCGTCTCGCAAAATGGTGAATCAGAAGAGAAGGAGAAATCTGTTTAGAGAGAGAACTGGGTTGGGGCAAATACATTCATGCACCTCAATTCTTATGGTGTTCACCCAACAGCTTTGCCCTATAGTTTTGGGTAATTCTTGCTTTAAACCAAAAGTTTAGGTAAGTAACTGGTTAATCACATATAGAATATACATGAGCTAAGTATATAAAATATACCTTAAACAGAAGTAAAATTAGACTATGATAGATGAGCCCGTGAAAAGCTTAATTTTGAGTTTCCATAAAAATTGTGATTAAATTTGCCACTTGAGATATTTAACACTTCTCATAATTGATTCGAACAACAACTTTATATTTGTTTGTTACTATGAATTCGAATCTGAGATATTAATAACTTTGATTAATGAAAACATAATATTAGCTCTTGTACGGCGTAATGCAAGAAAAAACTTGAAACAGAAATGTAGTTATGTTAAACAAAATTAGAATAAAGTTACCGGAGTTCGCAGAACGCCTAATTGAAGCTTAACAAACCAAACAACGATCCATACAATAATCCATACTATCATTTTATTATCTCATCCTGCATCGGAGCCAACAAAGATTAGGAATAAACACAAATCCTTAAAATAACACAAATGAGCACATGAGCAGAACCAATGCTCGCTGCGATATCCAAAACAAACAAAAAGAAGAATTAATATAGCATTCATATTGATAAAAGATTAATTGATAAATGTTTACTAAGTAAACTAAATGTCAACATGTTTATGTAGATAAAACTGTGCAAACCTTATTGAGATTTTAAAATAAATCTTCCAGGAAACCTAATATTGCACTGGTACAATTTTTGTTCTCCTGTAATATACGAAACAAACAAAAATAATAAGACTTATTAATAAAGGTTTATTAAGTAAACTGAATATCAGCATGCCAATGTAGATGAAACCTTTCGAACCTTGTTCAGATTTTAAAAACAAATTTCCAGGTAAAAATACATCAATGGCTCAGATTAATCAGCTTAGAAAGAGTCATTAAAGATCATTAGGAGGCTCAAGTAACAATACCAGTGTTGGCTGCGAGAGACATGATCTCCGCCTCGCCTGAACAATGGTATTTGCAATCTAGCACAACCTGTTTTCATATAGCAATAATCATCATTGCCATAATAAAGGTAAAAGCCCATAGACCCAAGATAAACCAACACAATCAATGAGAATCAATTAAAGGGATAACAACATCGCAGCCAATTTATTAGTACAACCCCATTAATCATAGCATACTGTTAGCAAATTCAAAGTAACCATCAGCATCCCAATAATCATAGCAAAATGTCCTGCAAATTCAAAGTAACCATCACAAATATCCAACCCCCTTTCAATTTGAGTAGTAGATTAATAAATATATCAAATGTGTAGGCTCTCTTGAGGTATAGGATGTAAAGAGGGACATAAGGCACTGCAAAGAAAGCAAGACTCAGAAAACTATCATCATTGTCTGTTACCATATAAACCTCCATATTCATAACAAACACTGTATCAATTCCTTGTTATCTCATAAATCCTTCTTCAATTTGAAATCAGATTGGTAAGAAATGTAGGCTCATAAAAGAATCATCATAGCCTAAAAGACATCATAGCTAGCATACAACCTATAAAACCATATCGATCATCAACATAAACTTTGATTGTAAAACCTCAAATCTCTACCACAATCCTTAGAGAGAGAGAGAGAGAGTGATTCTGGTGAGTTTAAAGTAAAGTATATTGCAACTGAGTCACCTGTGTAAAGCCAAAAAGAAACTGAATCATCATAGCGACTTAGTAGCCCAACAGTTTAACCACATGGAAGCCAACAACATATTCATAAAGCAATTAAAGCTATCAAACTCATCAAGTAGCTGGCTCTGGTTCTTCAATCGGTAAATTCATCATAACCAAAGAAGACAACAAATCGGAGTTTAGAATTAGAATTTTAATAGGGACCAAAGAAAACAAATCCCAAACCCTAACAGCCTTCACATGACAGCGTTACCGGCTCAGTTTAGGGCACCACCAATTTCTTATCACATGCAACAGTACATAACCCCAGATTCACACCGGCATCGACCTCAAAGAGGGCGTCGGAAAACCCCCCGGGCGTACAACTGAACGCCAAGATCGGTAGTCAACAGCCGCCAACGATTCGACAGAGCAACACCGAATGACAGTCGCTACAATGTCAACACCGACGGCCAGAATCCTGACGAAACCCTATATCGTCGTTAACTCAACGGAACGGAGCGGCGACATCGTCGCCTCGACGTTACCGGAGCATCGACGTAACTGGCGACCTCATAGACGGAGCACGAAGCTCCATCGTCGGCGATCTGAAGGTCACCGGAACTCTAGAGAGAGAGCAGAGAGAACACAGAGAACCATGTCTGTCTCCAAACCCCAGATTCACACCGGCATCGACCTCAAAGAGGGCGTCGGAAAACCCCCCAGGCGTACAACTGAACGCCAAGATCGGTAGTCAACAGCCGCCAACGATTCGACAGAGCAACACCGAATGACAGTCGCTACAATGTCAACACCGACGGCCAGAATCCTGACGAAACCCTATATCGTCGTTAACTCAACGGAACGGAGCGGCGACATCGTCGCCTCGACGTTACCGGGGCATCGACGTAACTGGCGACCTCATAGACGGAGCACGAAGCTCCATCGTCGGCGATCTGAAGGTCACCGGAACTCTAGAGAGAGAGCAGAGAGAACACAGAGAACCATGTCTGTCTCCAAATTGAAAGCAACAAAAAGGTTAAAACCTAGCACACAGAAAGAATCAAAACCGGGGTTATGTTTGTGTACAGAAATGAGGTGGAAGATGATGTGTATGGGATGATGTGTTTTAGCAAATGAGAAAAAACCGAAGTGCTGACGTGGCACGGGAATAGTGCCAAATAGTACTCTTTGTGAGTACACCTAGCACTCACAATTAATATATATATAAATAAGGATGAATAAGATGAATAAGATGAATAAGGATGTTCTAGAGAGATGTGAGCTATCATTTCTAGAGAGAGAGTCTCACATTGGCTTTGAGCTCAACCCAATGTGACCATGGATTTCCAATGACGAGTTTGTAATCATTCGGTTCGTTGTAATCATTCAGCAATAATCAATGAATCGTTTGATTTTATCATTTCTTGTCATTTATTATCCTTGATTCTCTTCATCCCGTCTCCCCCATCTCACCTTCGTCCTTGCTCAAGATCGAGATTCTCGATGTGAAATCGGTCCTGACAAATGGTATCAGAGCGGGTACCGATCAGATTCATCTCACCGTGAATCTGGTCACTCGAATCTGTGATTTTGAGCTTGAATGAGGTGCTGATTGGAAAACCCACTTTGGACACTTTTTCTATTTTTCTGCATTTTTGGAGCTGTTTGGATGATTTCTGGATGAATCTGATGATATATTCTTGTTATTGGGTTCATTTGGGAGTGATTTCATGCTCCATATGTTCAAATCAGTGAAGAAATGTGAGTTCTGAGCTGAAAAAATAAAGTTGTTAGAGTTTTCCCGTTTTTGGGGTTTTGAAGATTTTTTGAGCTTTGATTCTGAGTTTTTGGTGCTAAAATCAGTGTTTTTGGATGAAATAAAGTATGAATATTGATGGAAAACGCGTTCCGGATCCATTGGGAGTATCGGTTTTGTCTGAATCGTAACGGTTTGGGCAGATCTGGAGAAACACACAGTAGTGTGTGTTTCACGGTGTTCTTGGCGTTCTTCATTTTGGTTGAAGATTGCCTTGGCGATTTTGCAGCTGATGAAGATGTTCTTGGCGACCTCGAGAGAGCTTGAAGATGTACTTGGCGATCTCAAGTGAACTTGAATATGTTCTTGGCGATTTCAATAAACCTTGGCGATCTTGAACGTTTTTGGCGACCTCGAATGGCTTGGCGACCTCGTATGGCCTTGGCATCCTCAATGTGTTTGGCGATCTCGCCTAAACACGACATCTGGGTCTTTGTTCGAATAAGTTTCAGTGGATTTAGATCGTATAGATGTGTAGAGGATCGACACACGAGTTCAACGAGCTGAAAATCGCGAATTTTCGTTAAGTTTTGAGCAAGTTATGAGATAAACTCGACTTTCCGGCGAAGGTGCGTAGTTCCGGTGGTCTTTCCGACATGATTAGGGTTTTCGGAGGTAACAGACCTGATGGAATGACGATGATGATGTGGCGAGCAGCGATTGGTCCCATGGGAATGTCGTTTCTCTCACCTCTGGTCAAACCTCAGCTGCTTGTCGATTTCTTATTGGCTGGAGAGGGTAGCGATGGGACCACAGGCTATAAAGAGCCGTTGAAGCCTCTTCTGTGATTGGCTCTTCAATTCAGCGTGGGCCCAGCTGAATAAAATTAAATTCGTCGCTTGCTTTAATATTGTCATTCCTTTACTGGCTGGATGAAAATGCGTGGGACCAGCCATCACTAAGGATCCGTTGAAGCCCTCATGCATGTCACTTTGTGATTGGCCTATCTACCTTTTACACGGATCATCACCTGATCCGTTGGATCAGTCCAACCTGCGCCTTTAGATGAGTTTTAATACTCAATTCTGATTGGTCTATGCGATTTCACGAGGATTATGGTCTTTTAAGACTTAAACCTGATTGGTGGAGGCAATAATACATGGATCATGGAGTTTTTTTTTAGATTTAATTATATTAATGGAATTTTTTTCTGCATTTTCGTTAAGTGCGGGCATTTTCTAATAAGTCTTTTACGAGACAAATGTAATAATGCCGCAACGAAATTTCAGAAAATATTTCGTTGGTCATGGATTTATTCCGTCATATTTCGACCGGGTTTCTAGTTTTTGTTGACGTCAAGGCCACGTTAGCTAACGACCACTGACGGACTGGTTTCGCTTCTCGGTTAAGTTTGTGACTGTTTCGTTATGTCTCACTCCAAGTTGTTTAGCTGATGCAGCGCTGATGTCATCTAACCGAATTAACTGAAATCTCAGTTAAATATTGGAATATTCCGTTAAATCTCTAACGGAAGGCCCGTTACTTGAATAAAATTGACGGCTTTCTCAGATTCATTCCAAATTGCACCGTTTGACTCAGAATTCTTCACGGAATATTTTTCCGAGCTCGATTTTCTTCACCTAAAATTACGAAGACTCCGGTTATGAATAAATTTCTCGTTTACGCTCGGGATCTCAGTTTTTCACCGATTTGACATTATTTTTCGCATCCAACCTAGTCACGCGGAACAAGTTTAGTATTTATGGATCATTCACAACTGTCAGCACCCGGCTTCCGGTTTTTCGCAAGATTGTCCGATTTCAGGATTTCAGTACCGTTTTCTCTTCGGAACTGAGCGGAACGGTTCCACTCTCTGCATCTGATTTTCCGCTTCCGCATCGGATGTTTTCAGAGGGATCTAGAGAAAAGGGGGAACTTTTATGGATTTGGATTATCGGGTCGATTATCTAAAGTTGGAGCATTTTCAGTGATTGATTGGTTTATCTAATTCGATTTGGTGCGATTTTTCTCCGATGTTCAGCATTCTTAGTATTGTACCCGACCGTGTGAACCGAGTGAACTGCAGCACTTGGATCGCAACTGGAGCAACAAGAACAGAAGATGCTTTTTCAAAGGGGGAACCTTTACAACAAAAAGATTCCGGTTTATCAGTTTTTCTTCGAAGATGCACGACAGAGCGGTTCTTCACCAGTATGACAGATTTGAAAGCGTCAGTCAAGGGGGAATTGTTGGAACTTTTAATAAGTGTGACTGACGCCATCAAATCTATTCTCGAATAATTCGGTTGAAGAATCCATTGTGATTTGATTCAGAGACGCAGATTGTGATGCTCGAGGCTTGCAGGTTTGGACCGAAGACGTTTTCTTGAAAAGTCAACCGTTCGGGTCAACGGTCAACGTAAAAGTCGACGGAAGATCGGTTCGAGCGAGTCAAGCTTCATATTAATTAAATCATCTTTGATTTAATTAATAATAATTATGTCATTTGTTTATTTGTATTTGCTCATTTTATTTGTGTTTTACTAGTTAGTGGGCTAGTGAGCACATGGGCTCTCCATATATAGGAAGGGATAGCTTCATTAGAAAGTGAGGAATAATGATGAATAAGGATGAATAAGATGAATAAGATGAATAAGGATGTTCTAGAGAGATGTGAGCTATCATTTCTAGAGAGAGAGTCTCACATTGGGTTTGAGCTCAACCCAATGTGACCATGGATTTCCAATGACGAGTTTGTAATCATTCGGTTCGTTGTAATCATTCAGCAATAATCAATGAATCGTTTGATTTTATCATTTCTTGTCATTTATTATCCTTGATTCTCTTCATCCCGTCTCCCCCATCTCACCTTCGTTCTTGCTCAAGATCGAGATTCTCGATGTGAAATCGGTCCTGACAATGACCCCCATTTGTTATTGTAAATATAGATAATAGAGCAACTGAATATGAATATGGAACCAACTTATAGAAGAATGTATGTCAAAACCATAAATCTTGCGAGGCAACTGCCTCTAGCATAATCGTGGGGTGTGCATGACCGCCTCACATGAATTGTCCATGCCAAGCGTTTGGGCAACTCGGCCACACCCAATGCATACAATCTAGGCTACCCAATATATCAGGAAAACTCGTATACCTTTGAAATATCACTTCATGTAGGCTTGTGCAAATATTGAGCACTATATATTTGACGAACATATTTGCAAAATTTATAAAGACATTATGCGCAGTACTCTCACCGGTATGCAAATATTCATCAAAAGCATCGAATGTGATGTCATAAGCTAGCTGGCTTATGGCGGCTACGCATTTTTGCAAAGGACTCAAACCTACCCTGCTTCTAGCATACCACCGTAGACGAAAATATTTTTATGTTGTGACAAATCATTAACAATACGTAAAAGTAGAGATTTACGCATACGAATCGACGACGAAACTTATCCTCGAACCATGCATTGTCGGAGAAGTAGTCGTTGACAAGTCGTTTATGAGCCTTTTGTCGTTCTCTTTTGATCGTCTTCCGCGGATGATACGGTTTTGAACTTTGCCCCTCCTCTTGTGCAGCAACAAACATCGTCTCGGAAAAAAACATAGTCGCGTCATCGTCGGAAGAAAACGTTGATGAGGAAGATAAAGACGACAATTTGTATTTTTATTTTTTTAGGTTAGTTTAGTATAAAATGGGTGTGAGATAAGTATGATATGGTTGTGAAATAGAAGTATTAAATAAGTATAAATTATTTAAATATATATATATATTTTTTTTTAAATTGCAATTGTCCTTACGTCGGAATAAATAGTAGTACCATCAATGTACTTTTAAAAACTATGACACCAGTAAATTGCAATATAGCAAAAATATAGGAACCATCGGTATAATTTTTGTTTTTAACGGCCAATCAATTTATTAAAAAAAATACTAGCAAGAAGCTAGAATTACATAACAAGAGAAAAAAAAGGAGGGACGAAAACAACAATAGAGAAATACTAACCAAGCCAAAGTATCTTACTTCTATATTTACACCATAACTCCGACACATTTTTTATATCCTCGACAATTAGATCTTCCGTTCGTCTCTCCGCATTAAAAACGAAACCGTTCCGATGCTTCCATATGCTCCATAAGGTTACATAAAAGATCCCACATATGAAAAGTTTCTGATCCTTAGAGTATTTGAAAAGTTTCTGATCCTTAGAGTATTTCCACCCATTAACAGCCGACAACAAACCTTCAATAGAGGAGAAGGAGGTCATAGGGATTTTGCACCAAGCAAGAACATGTGACCATACATATCTTGCAGATTGACAATTAACAAGAACATGATTAGTCGACTTCGGTTCACTATGACATTTGGGGCACATCTCCGGAACTAAAATGCCTCGTTTCTGTAAATTAACATTTGAAGCTATCCGGTTTATAGATGCCCGCCACACAAAGAAGGATACTTTTTTAGGCACCCAGTTGAACCATTTAAAATTTTGGGAATAAGATGGGAGAATTTTTTGTTGTATATCTTTTCTAGTCTTTGCCACTTCAAACTCAACTTGGTCCTCCAGACCCCATTTCCAACAATCGTTGATATCGATTAGGCCCGGTATTGACCAACCACCACATATTTTAGCCCATTCCATCAACCGATAATAACTGATATTTTGCTTCCAATCTCCAACCAATAACCGGCGGCCCTCAAACTGTTTATATCTTTCAAAAACCAAACAAAGAGGGTTTCTTTCCAGCGCAAAAAGGTCGGGACATAACTCAGCTAGAATTCCTTTTCCAGTCCATTTATCCAACCAGAAAAGACATCGATTTCCATTGCCAACGCAACACCGCAACAAAACATTAATATCCAGACCCACTTTTTTGAGATCCTCACAAGCATGAACAATCTTTCCCCAAGGAGCCTTAATCGACAAGCGGCTAGGAAAGGGACGATTCTGTCTTTTCCGGTGATGGACAGCCTTCACCACTTTAACCCAAAGCGAGTCCGGTTCGTTTTTTAAACTAACCAACCATTTCAACAGCAGGGCACGATTGAGAGCCCATAACGACCCAACTCCATAACCTCCCTCCTTTTTATCCGCTAACATTCGTTTCCAAGCCACCCAAGGTATTTTTTTGATCCCTAAACCCCCTCCCCAGCAGAAATCTCTTCTAGCTCTTTCAATAGAATTTAGAACACCTTCTGGAATTTTAAACAAGGAGAAAAGATAGGTGGGTAAGACTTCGAGGATCGACTTAATCAAAGTTAAATGGCCACCAAAAGATAAAGTGCTTCTTTTCCAAGTTGACATTCTTTTTGAAATTTTCTCCACCAATAACTTCCAATTTAACAAACGATCCATATTAGAACCCAGAGGAATACCTAGGTAAACAGAAGGGAATGTGCCTATCTTACACCCCAAATTGCCACTCATGTTCAACAGTTCTTGAGCCCGAAGATTTAAACCAAAAAGGATACTTTTATGAAAATTTACCTTAAGGCCGGACATAGCATGAAAAATGCGAAGGATACGAGCTAAATTATCCAAGTTTATTTGAGATCCCTCACCAATGAAAACGGTGTGTCCGCGTAAAATAAGTGAGATAAGAGTGGCCCTTCCTTAGGTAACTGGATTCCTTTGAAGCAGTCCTTAATAGCCGCTCTTTTCATCAAAATGTTTAAACCTTCCATCGCGATAGCAAATAACAAAGGGGATAGAGGATCCCCTTGTCTTAGACCCCGGATCAAATTAAACTCACAAGTAGGCGAACCATTGATCAACACCGAAGAACGACCCGATATGAGGCAACCTTTAATCCAATTTCTCCAAGTAAAGGGGAATCCCATATGAGACATAATTTCAAAAAGATAATCTCAACATATGTGGTCATAGGCTTTCTCAAAGTCCACTTTAAAGATAACCGCTTTGTGCTTTAACTGTTTGAGCCAAGCAATTGTCTCGCCAAGGATAAGCGGTCCATCTTAAATGAATCTCCCATGAACAAAACCGAATTGGGTTCCATCCACCACGTCAACAATAACCAAAGCAAGACGATTAGCCAACACTTTTGCTAAGATTTTGTAAATGACCCCCATCAAACTAATTGGTCAAAATTCGTCAATGGGTTTTGGGCCTTTCACCTTAGCAATAAGAGCAATAAAAGCTGAGTTGATGCCTTTGCTAATATAACCCGTGCGGAAGAATCTATCAAGAACACTTTTGAAATCATCTTTTAACATCTCCCAAAAGTGTTTAATAAACTTACAGTTGAAGCCATCCGGTCCGGGGCTTTTCACCACCCCACAATCCCAAACCGCAATCTTGATTTCTTCTAAAGAGAAGGGAATAATGAGACCTAAAGCCTTTTCATGAGATAAAACTTTAAAACTATCACCTGATATATGAGGCCTGCATGGAACAGTTTCTTGGAATCTATCTTTAAAATGCTTGTAGACTGTTTCTTTAATGGATACCGGGTCCATCGACCAAGCCCCATCAATTTCAAGCCCATGGATTTTGTTTGAAGAAATGTTCTTTTTCATGATTCCTTGAAAGAATCGCGTGTTTTCATCCCCACTTATTGCCCAACGAATTCTACTTTTTTGCATCAGATCCAACCGATGCAATTTTTCTCCTTCTTTAAAACGCGCCAAGAGTTTGGCTCTTTCTTTAATTTCAAGATCAGAAAGAGACCCAGCATCTATTTTTTCATCCAGAAAAGCAAGCCTATTATGTAACTTTTTCAAAGTTCCCTGTTCCTTCTCCACTTCTTGAGCTTTCCAAGATTTAAGAGCCCCTTTAACACTTCTTAATTTACCCACTAACAATAGGTCAGGAAAAGTCCTTTAGGCAGGAATCAAAAGAGCAACAATCACCACTTTATCAAAATCTTTCCTTTCCATCCAAGAACTAAAGAACCGGAAATGGGTAGGACCAAAATCAACAATATTAGGGTAGAGGAGGATGGCAGAATGATCGGAAACATCTCTGTTTACCGCATAAACATTAAGCATCTTCCAATCGGCCAAGACATCCTGGCACACAAGGAACCGATCCAATCGGATCATACTTCCATTAGAAGCCGAAAGATAGGTAAAACGACGATTATGAAGACCTATGTCTACCAGCCCCATTTGTGAAATGAAAAAGTTAAAATCATGCGCAGAGAGAGGGCAAAAAACAGACCCATATCGCTCCGATTCCTCCCTGACCACATTGAAGTCGCCCATCACAACCCATTGACCATCGTAGACAGCTTTGAGCGATAATAAGGAGGTCCATAAATCTCTTTTATCAACCGTAGATTTAGGTCCGTAAACGTTCAATATATTTAAGAAGATTTGAGACCCAAAGACTTTCCCTCGAATCAAAATGAAATAGTGAGCACATACCTTATACAGACAAGAGAATCGGGAAGAATCCCATACACAAAGAAGACCTCTCGATCTACCAACTGCCTCAGAAATCGCAAAATCAAAAGGGGAATTATTCCAGAGCCTCTCCACCTGAATTATCGACGCATTAGACACATGAGTTTCTTGAATGGAGATGAAGTCAATCCGATGAGCCGATTTTAAACTCCTAATCCGATTCATTTTATCCGCCTCCCTGATTCCCCGTATGTTAAAATACATATAATTCATCATTTTAACCAGTGAGATTGTTCTCCTCTGACAACCGCTTCGATCAGTTCTTCACAACCATCGAGATTAATCCCGATTTGTTTACCCAACTCTAAAGTACTTTGGATCTCATCTCCAATAACCTGCTTAACAAGCATCCCTCGAATCACTGTCACCAGTCAATTTACGGCGAGAGGTGGAATTTTCGCTCTTGAGATTGCTCCCCACATAACAGCCTTGCCCCCTCCTCTCATAAATTTACTTTGAGCTTGAAAAACATCGGCCCTACTTTTCTTCTTCTTTTTGCTTGCACGTTTATAATGTGGAAGGGATGCTCCAACCTCGATTTCCCAGGATCTACTCTCATCAAGAGAATTATTGAGATCAGGTAACTTTTGGACAGGAGCAGAAGCACAATCGATATCATCGAAATGGGAAGAAACTTGATCCGATGAAGAAACACCGTCAATAAGACCATCTGGGTCTGGGTAATTTAATTGTGGCCCACTACCTAATTGTTGGCCCCAAAAGTCTTCAATTATTAAAGGTGGCCCAATATTTCCTTCATCCACCAAAAGGCCCATCTCGGAAGAGCCCACTTCTTCGTGAGAATCCACATCAGCCGACACACACTGCTTTTCGCCCACCTGTGACAGAAGAATATTGTCTTGGGATCTGCATTTTTTTAAAATTGACGTATCATAGTCCAGGTTGACACCTGGGCCCCAGGAAAGGCATCAGCAGGATGGACCATCCCCATGGAACCGTCTTGAATCTCGCAAGTCTCACGCGCCTCCGTTCTATCGCCTATGATTTCAATTCCTTGCCGGAAAAAACCTGATTCATCTTCATCTCCGATGAAGTTCAAATCTTCGTTTTGAAATTCATAGAGTTCATCTTCGACGAAAGACGGCTCCCAACAGCTAGTTCCTTCCTTTACCATTACAGTGTATGTATTTCCCCTAGATTCAATGGTAACCATCTCTTCGATTGTTTTCCATGAATCTGTCAATATCTAAACATCGCCGCCCACCAAATTTCCCAGCAACCACGAGGAATATGATGGCCATATGATCTTACCAAACGCTACCCCAATGGCATTGAAAAGAAACATCGTCCCTGATATGTAACGGTACTCCCAGAATTTTAATACAGGCGATCCTAGATCTTTGGAACTCTTGGCCCTCCCATTGAATTAAAGAACTACAAATATTTTTCCAGATCGATTCCTTCTGAATCAGGAATTCCTCTGCTTTCTCCTTTTGATTGAACACCAATAGCACATGTAAACCTCCTACATACGATACATCGAATTCTGCTTTACCTCCTTCATGCTTCAGAGCTTTGATTTTTGATAGAGACATACCGTCTAAAGCCTCCCCCAAAAGAGATCTTCCTTTGAAAGACAGAGGGTAATCTGCAGCCTCCACCGGGATCACGATATGGCGTAATTTCGGAACAAAAGGAGATACATTCTTCAGCCCAGAATCTTCCGATTCCTCATTCTCCTTAGCTTTTGGTAGATCTGAGAGACCTAACATTACCTCTTTGAAAGATTTTCCTTTCTGTTAGTCAAATATAAGTTCATAGAGGATTAGTTGTGTAATTATTTATTTATGTTGTAATTTGGTTGTAAGCTGGTTGTAATCTGGTTGTAATATTATTTGTTATATATAGGAACTCCAATCACCTAATTAAAGGTGTGGAGACTTAATTTCTTTATGGTATCATTGAGTCCTATCTTCTCTCATTCCTCTTCTTTATACCGTTCCCCACCTCTTCATATCTCCCCTTCGATCATCTTCCTCCTTATCGTTCTCCATGGCTTCCTCCTCCTCCGATGTGACCAAAATCTCCAAATTCAATTCCGCATTACACTCCATTCCCCTGCGCCTCACCCCCACCAACTATGTCTTATGGATGAGTCATATGATCTCTCCATTTGAATACCAAGAATTGTCCGATCATATTGACGGCACTCCAATTCCGCCTGAGACGATCCAAGAAGGTGACAAGGCTGTTCCAAATCCCGATTTCAAGCACTGGAAATCCGAAGAGAAGAAAGCGGTGGTCCTTCTTCACAACAGTCTGACCGAAGAGGTCTTTATATTCTGATGCTTCTATTGAACGTGTCCAGAATATTAAAGACCAATTGAACTCGATTACGAAAGGAAATCAGTCGGTCGCTGAGTTTGGCAGGAGATTCAAGGCCCTCACTTATCAGCTGGCTGCGATCAGCCAGCCGTGGTCGGAGGCAGACAAGACTCATGTCTTCTATAAAGGTTTTGGTACGGCCTTCGAAAATTTCTTCGTTTCCCTTAAGGCGGCACAACCGAATATCACACTCCGTGAACTTCAAACTCGGGCCGAAAATACCGAAATATTTTCACGAAGTCTCCATGGCAATCCATCTACTGTTGCTAATCAACCCCCTGTTGCCTTCATTGCTCAGAATGGCCGCCCATCCTAAACTCGCTTCAATAACAAAGGCCGAGGGAATAACCGACCGTTTCACTGTCGGTCCAATCGCGGAGTTCGTGGTGGTTGCGGAGGTCGCTACTATCAACCTGATCCATGTCAGTGGTGCGGGAAACCGGCTCACAAAGCTTCCATCTACTATAGTCTCCTAAACCAAACCGCTGCTAACAACGCTCCGGTGGAAGCACAGGTTGCTCAATCATTTAAAAATAAGTGCACCGTCTTTAACTCCAATCCGGATTGGTACGTTGACTCCGGTGCTACCGACCATATGGTTGGATCCACCTCGCAAACCCATGCCAACTCTCCGTTTTCTGGTACGTCAACAGTCACCTTTGGTAACGGGAACACTCTACCTCTTACACATAAAGGTTTTTCCTTCGTTTCCCCCCTCCCCCCCCCATATTCACCTTAACGATATTCTTGTCGTCCCTAATATAAGTTGACTCGGGATCGTTCAACGAAGCAAACTTTGGCCCGGGGACCATGTGAAAACGGGCTTTACGTATTGAAGGATGAGCCTCAAGCCCTTACTGCTTCTTCAAATAAAGAGTCGTTTGAACTATGGCATGCCCGCTTAGGACATGTAAATTATGATGTAATCACTTTATTAAATAAACTTGGCTTGTTGAATGTCACATCCTTATTACCTAAACCAAATGTTTGTATGCCATGCCACATGGCCAAAAGCCACAAACTCCCATTTGACAACATGCCAAACGTGCCTTGAAACCATTGGACATCATTCATTGTGATCTATGGGGACCGTCTCCCATTGTATCCAATGATGGCTATCGATATTATGTGGCTTTTGTTGATGACTATAGTTGATTCACGTGGCTGTATCCATTAAAGGTCAAAACTGATTTTTATCAAATCCTTCCCGGATTCATTAAACTCGTTCAAAATCAACTTTCCACGACAATAAAAGTTTTCCAAAGTGATGGTGGCACTGAATTTGTTAATACAATTGTTAAGAAAAATCTTGAAGAAAATGGGATCTTCCATCGTCTCTCGTGCCCTTATACACCCGAATGGTCGGGTCGAACGAAACATAGGCACATCGTTCAGACGGGACTTGCCCTATTATTCAACTCCAAAACCCCTTGCATTTTTGGGTTGAAGCATTTAGCAGTGCCACATACATTATAAATCGGTTACCTTCCAAAGTGACAGAGAACAAGTCTCCGTTCGAACTTTTACATCACGTTCAACCCAACTACAAAAACTTCCGTACCTTCGGTTGTCGTGTGTTTCCATACCTTCGTCTCTACGCCTCTAATAAACTTGAACCTCATGCTCTCCCTTGCATATTCCTTGGTTACAACACCCAATATAAGGGACACCGGTGTTTTGACCCTATCACAAATCGAAACTTTATCACCCGACATGCCAAATTTGATGAGAACATGTTCCCTTTCTCTAACACAATCGATCCTGCCTCTCTATCTCAAATTCCGCTTACATCATTCCTGGAAACAAGCTCATCTTCATTTGTTGGGCCCAATCCTTCAGCCCCATGTTCCAAAATTCCCAGCCCAACTCCTCATTCTCCCACCCCATCGTCCACAAACACATACTATTCCCCACCTGATCGCCCCAATACATCTAGCCCAACTCCTTGTTCCTTATGTGATATTCCCCTCCATCAAGAACAAAATGGCCCAACTTCCTCATCGTCATCAGACGATGATTCTGACTCCTCCAGCGCACTGTCTACCCCATCGCTAAGTCCTTCACCTCAGCTCACTCACTCGCTTTCGGGATCTCCTTCATCACCTCCGTCTCCGCCTTTCATTCCTACGGGCCACCCTATGGTCACAAGGGCCAAGGCTGGAATCTTCAAACCTAAATATCGTGCACACATTTCTACCCAAAGCCCAGTTATTCAATCCCTTCTTGCCACGTCCGATCCCCGCTCATTCAAAGTTGCTTCACGATATCCTCATTGGGTTGATGCCATGAAAAACGAATTAAGTGCTCTGCAATTAAATAATACTTGGACACTTGTCCCTCGACCACAAAGTTTAAATGTTGTAGGTTCCAAATGGCTTTTTCGCACTAAAATACGTGCCGATGGATCTCTTGACCGACACAAAGCACGACTTGTAGCTCAGGGGTATTCTCAAGTTCCAGGATTAGACTTCTCACATACATTCAGTCCGGTTGTTAAAGCCACCACGATTCGCACGGTTCTCTCTCTTGCCACGATGTATGACTGGAAGCTTCATCAGCTTGATGTAAACAACGTTTTTTTACACGGGACACTCAGTGAATAAGTGTTTATGGAACAACCACCTGGGTTTATTGACCCGAAATTGCCCAATCACGTGTGTCGCCTCAACAAAGCTATCTATGGACTCAAGCAAGCCCCACGGTCTTGGTTCCACCGCCTCAGTACTTTTCTTTTAGCAAATGGCTTTATCTGTAGTCGAGCGGATCCGTCTCTGTTTATCTTCAAACGGGACACATGCATTATCTACTTACTTGTCTATGTTGATGATCTCATTCTAACAGGTAACAATGAACAAACAGTCAGTGCCTTCATTACTCGTCTTCACAAAGAATTTGCGATCAAGGACTTGGGCGATCTCAACTACTTTCTTGGACTTGAAGTCACCAACATTAAGGATGGCTTGTTTTTAAGCCAAACAAAGTATGCAAAAGAAATACTCATCAAAGCCAACATGCTGGATGCCAAATCTATGCCTACACCACTCTCTCCCAACGTTTCTCTAGTCAAAGAAGGTGAACCTTACCATGATTCTACATTCTATCGCTCAATAATTGGTGCATTGCAATATTTAACCATTACGAGACCTGACATCTCATATAGTGTCAACCAACTAAGTCAATTCCTCCAAGCTCCCACTCAAGATCACTTTCAACACGTCAAGAGGTTGCTTCGGTATATTAAGGGGACCATATCATATGGTCTAACTTTTTCGAAACAAGCCACCTCAAACATTCTTGGGTATTCTGATGCAGATTGGGCACGGTGCATTGAAACTAGAAGATCCACGTATGGTTACTCCATATTTTTAGGAGGCAATCTTGTATCTTGGAGTGCTAAAAAGCAACACTCCGTGGCTCGATCAAGTTGCGAATCCGAGTATCGTGCCATGGCTAATACGGCCGCGGAAATCATTTGGATAACGCATTTGCTACGTGAACTTCATGCACTTCCTCCAGAACGACCCACGTTACTATGTGACAATCAAAGTGCAATATTTATGTCACAGAACCCCGTTGCTCATAAACGCTCCAAACACATAGACCTTGATTACCATTTCATTCGTGAACTTGTTACTTCAGGAAAACTGCACACAAAGTTCGTTCCGTCCAAGCTTCAGGTTGCAGACATATTCACAAAAAGTCTACCCCGTGATCAATTTGAATATTTTCGCAAGCTCCTTTGCCTGGGTCCTGCACCGTTCCGCTTGAGGGGGGATGTTAGTCAAATATAAATTCATAGAGGATTACTTGTGTAATTATTTATTTATGTTGTAATTTGGTTGTAATTCTAAATCATGTACCAAGAATGAAAATTAGGAGAGAGTTTATTAACAGAGAGAGATTACAAGATCCAGAAATGGAAATCGATTCTAATCTATATACTCAGCTAAACAACGGCTATAAACCGCAATTAACTAACCTAAACCAACTTGCTAAATGTTACAGTTTCAGTCCCTGTATTATTGAAAGAATTACTAAACTAGCCCAAACTTACTAACATACTCCCCCCTAATTCTTTCACTAATACTAATCACAAAATTTCTTCCAACAACAATTTAAACATCAAGATTACACCAGTGACTCCACAGAGTTTGTATGCAACATGTGCCAAACTGTCATCTTCCAAAACTCAGTTCATAGCTCCTTTTGAACCTTCAAAGTCCTCAATTCCAAGCAGCTTGACAAATTCAGCAAACCTCACTCTTGCCAAAGGTTTTGTCATCACATCTGCTTTCGGCAAATCTGTACTCACAAAATCAACAAGTATTTGATTTTCTTCCACACACTCCCTTATGTAGTGGTACCTTAAGTTGATATGCTTTGACCTCCCATGAAAAACAGGATTTTTCATGAGGGCAATAGCTGACTTATTATCAACATAAAGCAAAACTCTTTCTTGATCTTTTCCACTCAGGACTTCCAGCATCCTCTTCAACCAAATAGCCTGAGTAGCAGCTACTGTGGCTGCCATGAATTCAGCTTCACAGATGGAAAGAGCCACAATCTTTTGTTTCTGTGATAGCCATGATACTATGGATCCATTATAGAAAAATACATTGCCTGATGTGCTTTTGCCATCCTCACTGTCCATAGCATGATTGTTGTCACTATAACCTATTAGACCTCCTCCTTCTACCTGCTTATACAGCAATCCATACTGCAATGTCCCTCTTACATACCTTAACAGGTGCTTGACTACCTTCATATGAGCTTCCTTTAGACATTGCATAAACCTGCTAAGCACTCCAACAGCAAAGTTTATATCTGGTCTTGTCTGTGTTAAGTACCTTAATGAACCCACCAGCCTCCTATATTCAGTAGCATCCACATCCACGCCACCCTCTTCACTACTCAATCTCAGACCTGGTTCCATTGGGATCGTGGTGGGATTGCAATCTTCCAAGCCTGCACTCTTCACCAGTTTTGCTGCATATGCTGCTTGATTTAATGTTATCCCATCCTTCCTCTGGTTCACTTCAATGCCTAGGTAGTAGCACAGCTCTCCAAGATCAGTCATCTCAAACCTCCTCAGCATTTCCTGTTTGAATTTCCTCACTTCTGCTTCATTGTTTCCTGTTACAAGCAAATCATTTACATAAACAGCAACAATCAAACAAGAATGGTCAGTAATATTAGTATAAACTGATTGTTCATATTGACACCTCTTCAAACCAATTTCCTTCAAAACTTGGTTTAACCTTTGATTCCAGGCTCTTGGAGCCTGTTTCAAGCCATACAAGGCTTTCACCAGCTTGTAACCTTGTGCTTACTTCCTTCCTGTTCATACCCTTCAGGTTGCTTTACAAATACAGTTTCATGCAACTCCCCATGTAAGAATGCTGCCTTGACATCCAAGTGATTCACTTTCCAACCCATCTTAGCTGCATATGCAAGAATCAATCTTATAGTCTCAATTCTTGCAACAGGGGCATATGCTTCTTCATAGTCCACACCCAACTGTTGAACATAGCCTTTTGCCACTAACCTGGCCTTATATTTAGTCACTTCACCTTTTCCATCCCTCTTGATCTTATACAACCATTTAAGACCAATAGGGTGACACTTAGGAGGTGGGTCTACTAACAGCCATGTCTTATTCCTTTCTATTGCTTGGATCTCCTCCTGCATAGCTTTTTCCCATTACTGATTCCCCTTTGCTTCCCTGTAATTGTGAGGTTCATCCTCCTGGGCTAACAGCAAAGCAACATTGTCTTCATCCTCTATTCTTTGACTACCAAGTCTAATTCTGTGATCAACTACATAGTCATTTAGCTTGGATGATCTCCTTGGGACTCTACATGATCTCCTAACTACGACCTCACTTTCCTGTGTGCCACTGCTGCTCGCATGTGTGCCACTACTGCTGTTAATGGCTCCTGGATCTGCTTGAAGTATTGATGTTCCTTCATCTCCTTCAGCTTCCTTTTCACTATCATGAGGAGTAGGATCTGTAGTCTCCTGAAAGTGTACATTTTCCACTGTAAACTCAACCCAATCTGCTTTACTTCCTTGTGCAGCCTGTCCCACATCTCTATTCCAATCTACCTTCCTTCCTTCATCAAACACAACATCCCTACTCACTACTATCTTCCCTTTCACAGGATCATACATCCTGTTTCCTTTTGTGCCTGTCTCAACTCCCAAATATGCCATAGGAACTGTTATATATCCGGTTAGAGAACGATCGGATCGGGAAATAAAACGAAAAGATAGACAACGACCAAATTGGGATACAGATTCACCACCCGATTCGATTCGAAGAGCTTCCTAAACCGAGTTTTCGGATACAGAAATCACCACCGAGACTCGAGTAGAGGTTCCAAAGGTCACCACCCAAGTTGCTACCTTGGATTAGCAATGGAAGATTTGTAGATTCTCACAACACAGAGAACACAAATGATTTTTATAAACTCAAACTCCACTATCTGAAACAAGAACAAAGTTCAACACCTATATAGGAAGAGCCGAAATGCTACGTCCAAAATTCTAGGAAAAGGAAAACTTTAAGTACAACTCCTATTGCAAAGATTACAACTACTAAAGCATCATAATAACTACAATAAAAAGGACATGGAGGAATAAAATGAAAAACTGAAGGTGATGGGAACGTGGGAACATGGACACATGCATTCTTGAGGATTGCTTGATTAATCACCATTACGGATCCTTATCTGAACCAATTCGGATCCAAATTAAACGAACCGTTTGCTACATCTGACCCGTACCTGTTAGTCTTCCTAAACCCGTGATGATCAACGACTAACTCGTTCAAATTTTCCACGTCTATATCCCGGTTAGGCTTACCGCTATCATTCTCCCAATCTTCGAAAAAGTTTGACCTCAAACTTTGGTCAAAGAATCTAAATTTTGGCTTGCGCCCGATAGAAATAGTGTAGAGTTCACCTCTCATTTTACATCTTTTGTGATTGAAATGTGAATGATCCAAATGAATTCTCCAAGGGCTTGGTGCCTGCTTGTTTGACATATAGCTCTCGTGCTTCATTTTACCTTTAGGCATCGCTTTCTGGTTCCTTCTACAATTCTGAGAGTCATCTTTAAGACCCTTAAGCACTTGGAGATGTGACCTGAAACAAACAGTAATAGCATCCTTATGAAAGAAGTAGGTATTTTTGTTGCCATCGTGAAATACCCGTCTATCAAACACCCAGAGTCGATCTAAGAAAACGTGACACGCATCCTCACGTTGGATATCTTGCACCGGAGGCGAATCGTCTTCTTGTTCGATGATACCATAGAGCACCCGTTTGACAAATAGACATTCGTTTTCATCAGGAACGAAGCCATCGTCGTCATACCGTGGTGCATCGTCCCAGTCTTTCGAACCCATTGTCTTGCCTTGAACCTCTTCGTCTTCATCATTTTCGGGTTGGTAACGGGGTGAGGTTTGGTCGCGGTCTTTCTGTTGGTTCATGAAAAATGTTAGATCATGAAATTGTTGTTGCAATTTCTGAACTTGTTGCTCCATAAGTCTTGCTTCCATTTGATTTGAACAGGAACTTCGAAACCAAATACGGTGGGGAACAAACAAATATGGATTCGTATGAATTGATATGGAACTGATAAGAAAAGTTGGTTTCTTTTTTTTCTTTCTAGGAAGAAATGTCAGGAGCCAAATTGGGTTACAAAAGAATTTTTTTTTTTTAATATTTTTTTTCTGGAGACGGGAAGAGAATTGGAATGAAGAAAAGGCGGAAACGAGCCTGATGCTCTGATACCAGATGTTATATATCCGGTTAGAGAACGATCGGATTCGGGAAATAAAACGAAAAGATAGACAACGACCGAATTGGGATACAGATTCACCACCCGATTCGATTCGAAGAGCTTCCTAAACCGAGTTTTCGGATACAGAAATCACCACCGAGACTCGAGTAGAGGTTCCAAAGGTCACCACCCAAGTTGCTACCTTGGATTAGCAATGGAAGATTTGTAGATTCTCACAACACAGAGAACACAAATGATTTTTATAAACTCAAACTCCACTATCTGAAACAAGAACAAAGTTCAACACCTATATAGGAAGAGCCAAAATGCTACGTCCAAAATTCTAGGAAAAGGAAACCTTTAAGTACAACTCCTATTACAAAGATTACAACTACTAAAGCATCATAATAACTACAATAAAAAGGACATGGAGGAATAAAATGAAAAATTGAAGGTGATGGGAACGTGGGAACATGGACACATGCATTCTTGAGGATTGCTTGATTAATCACCATTACGGATCCTTATCTGAACCAATTCGGATCCAAATTAAACGAATCGTTTGCTACATCTGACCCGTACCTGTTAGTCTTCCTAAACCCGTGATGATCAACGACTAACTCGTTCAAATTTTCCACATCTATATCCCGGTTAGGCTTACCGCTATCAGGAACACTCCTATCTTGCAATTTTGTGAGACCTGGTGTGTTTACCTTAACATACCCTGTACAACCAAACACTTTCAAGTGAGCAAGATTAGGCTTCTTCCCTTTGTACTTCCTATAGGGAGTTTCAACCTGCAGAGCCTTTGTAGATGTCCTGTTTAGGATGTAGACTGAGTGTCTAACACCTTCTGCCCATAGGTCTTGTGGAACTGTCATAGCCTTCAAGATGCTTCTAGTCATGTTTAGAATTGTCCTGTTTCTCCTTTCCACTGCTCCATTTTGTTGTGGTGAATAAGGGGCTGTCAACAGTCTTGTGATTCCTTCTTTGTCACAATATGACTTGAACTCTTGGGAAGTGTTTCTCCCCCCCCCCCCCTATCTGACCTGAGAGACATAATCCTAAAGCCTGATTCACTCTCTACAAGTGCCTTAAATTTTCTAAACACATCATAGGCCTGATCTTTTGATTTCAACATGTAAACCCGCATATACTTAGTGCAGTCATCAACAACTAGCATGAAGTACCTATTGCCTGCTTGTGTGGTGGGAGCAATTGGCCCACACAAATCCACAGACACTAGTTGCAATGATTTCTCTGCTGTGAAACTTGTTTGCTTTGGGAAAGGTTTCCTGGATTGCTTACCAGCCAAACATGCTTCACAAATTTTGTCAACCTGTCCCATAGGTGGAATACCATCTACCAATCCTTTGCTAGCCATATTCCTAATAGAGTCAAATCCTATGTGACCCAACCTACCATGCCAAAGCCAAGATACTTGTTCTACAGAAGCCTGAAAACACATAGGTGTCCCAATCTTAAACTGCATTTTATAGAGCCTATTTGGGGATCTCTTTACCTTGATCAATAACCTACCTGTACTATCATACATCCATAGAAAATTATCTTTCATCCTAATGTCACACCCAACCTCTGTTGCCTGTCCTAGACTCAAGATGTTGCTCTTAAGGTGAGGTATATAAAACACATTGGTTAACAACCTATGTTCCCCATCCTTACATTCTAGAATAACAGACCCTTTACCACCTATTCTAACAAATGATCCATCACCAAATTTGACACTGCCAGTAACTGTTTTATCTAAACTAGAAAAACAGTTAATGCATCTAGTCATGTGATTTGAAGCCCCATTATCTAAGTACCACAAATCACTTTCACATGATCCATGATCATAGTTAGAAGGTATTACTAAAGATTCATTTAGAAATACTACCTCTTGGTCTTGAGTGTTGGCAACTGTCATCAGCAATGTTGATTCTTCCTCTTCAATCTCATGCAGATGTGCTGTCTCCTTCCTTGTTTTAGTTGGGCATTCAGATGCATAGTGACCATAATTGTCACACTTGAAGCATTTGATCTTGGACTTATCTTTTGCAGGCTTATCCCCTTTCTTTCCTTTTTCTGAAATCTTGGATCTGAAATGTGAAGCACCCTTGTCTTTCCTGCCTTTCTGATCACTTGACTGCTTATCCTTTCCTGTTGACTTCTGCTTTGACTGCCATTCAGCATAAGTGAGCAGTAGTTGATCTCCCTTCTCTTGACTTGATTTCTGCTTCATCTTGGTTCTCTCTTCAAATGCCTTCAATCTCCCAATTGCCTCAGGAAGTTGCATGGTATCCAATTCCACAAATTGCTCTATAGATGCCACAATTTGAATGTATCTATCAGGCACAGCATCAAGAAATTTCCTAACTAGAACAGATTCATCATATGGCTTCCCTAAACTACTAGCCCTTGAGGTTATTCCTCCTAACCTGGCCGCAAAATCATCAATGGTCTCATCATTGTTCATCTTTAATGATTCAAACTCACTATTGAGAGATTGCAACCTGGCCTTCACAACCTTGTCAACTCCTACAAATCTTTGCTTGATGGCAGCCCACACATCCTTGGCGGCGTCATATTTTGCCACTTGCAAAACAAGATCTTCTGGTAATGCCTGAAACAAATAAGCAATAGCCATGGCATTCTTTTTCTCATCTACCACAGTTGTTGCATTTGTATTAATTACCTCCCAAAGACTGTGAACACTCAGAATGACCTTCATTCTCACCGCCCAAATTGTGTAGTTTGACATTGTAAGGATCGGACACTGCAGTGAAATTGGCGCGTGATCCTTGTTTGTTGATGAACCTCCTGACATTTGCGCTGATCGCAGTGGTGAATCTTGCGATGAGGGGACAGGAGATTGAGTTCTTGGCCGCTGCGGTGAGGGCCTTCTCGGCGAAGACAGGAATCGATGTATGATTCCTAAATGAGAGGATCAGCGATCCCCTTCCTAAATTGAACGCACGGAGATGCAATTCAGTCTCAGACGTGAACCTTTTTCAACACCAATGTGATCAAATCGTCACTGATATGATCAATCGAGAGCTCGATGATGCCGCAGGGATGAAGAACCCTAGCGAGCAATAACAGAGCTCTGATACCAAATCTAATTCAGGTACCAAGAATGAAAATTAGGAGAGAGTTTTTTAACAGAGAGAGATTACAAGATCCGGAAATGGAAATCGATTCTAATCTATATACTCAGCTAAACAACGGCTATAAACCGCAATTAACTAACCTAAACCAACTTGCTAAATGTTACAGTTTCAGTCCCTGTATTATTGAAAGAATTACTAAACTAGCCCAAACTTACTAACAGTAATATTATTTGTTACATATAGGAACTCCAATCACCTAATTAAAGGTGTGGAGACTTAATTCCTTTACTTTCCCTCCCATTGCTCGATGTAGAAACGAACGATCTTCATCCCTCCTAGCAAACATTGTCTTCTTGCCATTCACCGTGGATTGACCCCCTGTTTTGTGAGGTATTTTCAAACTCGGTTTGCGTGGAACAACCGACAGATTTGCTTTCAACCGGTTGCCTTTAACCTCAATTTCATTTAGCCTCCTGGAAAGTGCCTCCAAATCATGAACTTTTTTTAGAATCGCAGAAAGCCGAAATTCTCGTGAGTATATCTCTTCTTTCTAGCAATGAAAACATCCCAGAGATTAGCAACGTTTTTGAAACTTCCCCATAAATCTTCTACCGTCACGCTATCTGCAAAACCCGAAATGAAGGAGTAGTTGTTATTCTGTCGCTGTGTAGTCACCGTCGTCCATTCTTGCTCCTCCGGTGGAAGCTCTGTTTGCGCCGCCATTCCCAATTTGCATTACATGTAAAAACTGAAAAAACAAAACAAGAATATACAAGGGAAAAACCTATCTGTATAATTAAATTTTATTTACAAAGAGTAAAGATATATTAAAAATGAAAAAGAAAAAAAAAACGTATATTTGATGACGCAATCATCTGGATAAGATGGCGTAATGTGCTTGATGAAGGCGTTGGATTCTTCTGCCCCATAAAAATCTAAACAAATCAATTCCTGATCAAACTATGTTTCCTTTGCTTTCACGACAATTTGCCTTCCATTCTCAGAGACAAAACATCAAACACTTGGTGGGCATCAAACTTCCGAGTGATGATATTACCTTTCGCGAAGCTAGGCACACTTGCTCTGAAAACATTCTGCAAACCAATCGCCAAACGAATCAAGAAAGAGGCCGGTCGTCATCCCCAGTTCCGCCACTCCATTATCAACTTTGCGCAGGTAAACTTCCTTTTCCTTATTAACCACCTATTCTTCATTTGTAGTCAAATTTCCTGAATTTGTTGAATATGGTTTCTCAAGATATGTGTCACTTTGAGTTGGAAACATCAAGGATTAGATCACTTTGCACAAATTCAATGGATTTTGTTTCGGGAATTGGGATCTAGTTGTTAGTTGAAAAGATTGTTGCAACTGATATTTTAGGTTGTTTGTATAGCCTGGTTGTATATAGAAATCCGATAAATTGGTGTTTTTGGTGTAATTTAGAACCAGATTAGTGGGTCTACCGTTCAAAAAATATTAACAGAAAATTGGTGTTTTAACGGTGTTAGGTTTTTAGACTTGATTGGAGACAATTCGCAAACCACAGAGACAACATTGAGAAAATTGAAACTTTGAGACGTAAATCGTTATTTGGTGCAAACCACAGGGACGTAAACAATAATTTACTCTAGAAAATATTATATAAATATTTTGTGCCTTTGTTACGTAATGCATTCACCTTCGCTTCACGACTCGGCTCGAAGACCCTATCGTGGACCTCGTGCTTTTTAAAACCAAGGTCGGATGTCGTACCTGGACCATTGCTTAAGGGAGATGGGGCTCGGTTGCTCGTATGTTTCCTCTTATTATATACAAACAAACGTATCTAGTAAAATCTTATTCCAAAAAGTAGGGTTTGTGTTAGATTAGATGAGAGCAAATCTTACATCTATCTTAACTCTTAAGGGATAAAAAGTTGATCGTAAAAGTATTTTCGCTCAATGTTTCTTCTTATTATAAGATGCTTAGGTTATTTGTAATGGTTCAGCAGCAGCATACGGTTTCGCCATCACCGCAACCCTCGTCGCACCACCTCCCTGGTGCCCTCCACGTTATAACCTCCTCGCATTTTTCCTCCTCCTCTCCTTTTTTTCCACTTTCCCGGCTGCTAGCCACCATACCTCCATTCCCTTGATGGTCCACCACTGGATGGTGCGATGGAACCATTATGAATGCTCTTATAATCAAGGCATGTCTCAAGATTTTGAGACCCTTTCCGAAAAGTGAAAATAAACCCCTAATAATAAAACAAGATTATAGTAACAAATTGATAATTGCTATAACAATAAAGACAACAAGATTACAATAGCAAATTTTACATTATATATTTCTTAGATTTCATGTTTACTTTTAGAATTATTATAGAAAGTAAAATAGTACTTTTTTCAAAAAATATATAGTAAAGGGAAATAAAATTTTAGGCCCCCTATAGACCTATAGGTCTAGTGCGGTCGCCAATCCTGCAGGCCCTCTGCTTATTTATTCATTCTTTTCTTTCTATATTATTATAGATATTTTTCTTACATCTACTCTGACTGTGGTAAAATACCATTCAGGCTAATCATCGTTTCAGAACAAAGTTGCAAAGGCGAATATACGGTCATGCAATAGATGCTAAAATTCGACCCCTAAACGAGGAGAAAGCTGTCCAAGCTGCTGCAGATTTTCTTGGAGAACTCTTTGTCTTCACTGTAATATTCCTCAAGAATTTTTTCTCTTCAACACATTATACATACACCCACACCCATCTAATTCAATTTAAAAAAAAAAATCATAAATTTATGCATTCTTGTTAATCTACCACCTTCAAGTTTTACATTTGAAACCACTTAAAGACCATCTGCCCAATGCAAGCTGCGTGATCCCATTGATTACCAGGGTGTGGGGGCCATGAGTTTTGATCAAATGTGGGTTCTCATAGTTATCAAAAAAGAAAATCACATTTGACACATTGAGCTCTTCTTTTCAAAGTGCAGGAGTTATGGCATTTACCAAATTATTTTATTGGAAGAAAAAAAATACTATGCTTTTATATAAACTATAACTCAAAAGTTACAACTCATGCAGGTTGCAGGAACTGCTCTTATCTTAGAAGTCCAAAGGAGTTCAAAAGCCGAAGCTAGGAAGGAAGCACTTCGAAAACAAGAACTCGAGGTTAGTTTCATTTTCTACTTTTCGTATTCATAGGATTAGTCTTGCTTTTCAAAAGCGCAAGGAAATTGGAAAAAACGTCTCAGTCAGGTTGCTTCATGCACATTCGAGTCAAAATTAGGGTTATTAGGAGGCTAATATGTACAGATTATGAATGGTTTTACTTGATAAAAAGGCTAATATGTAAAAGAGACGAGAGAGATTCAACTTTTGTTCTACATAAAGTTGTACATGAAGCAAATTTATTAAAAAAAAATCACTGCTTCTGATATCTTGTAGGCTCTAAGACAACACGACGAAGATCTTGCTAGAGAAATCGAGATGCTGAAATACAGAATTAACGAAATAGAACAAGCTGCAGAAGCACAAGGACTAGCCAACTTCTTGCATTTTGGAAAGCCACTTTCAATAAAAGGCAGGAAAAGCAAAGGATTGTAGGCACTAGACACATGAACACTTCAACTAAGTTGAAAATTTTTCGAAAAACTCTTCATCGATGAAATGTAACTGGTCGAGTAACAAGGAGTAACTCAAAGAAGCCAGTAGAAATTTTGATTTCATTAGTTCTAGTTATGTGTTGTATGTCTATGATTCAACCCTTAAAACTATTAATATATAAATATATAAACTATTAATATATAGATATAGACCAATTGTGCATATACAATTGGAAAATATAAAAACTAAAAGGGCACCAGCAGCAGAACAAGTAAACATGGTTTTACACTTTTACAACAGAATGATGACTCTTTATTTAAAACAAAAGGTACAGGAAACAAGGCGGCTAACCGGCATTTGTATCTTCTTTAAATCGAAGACCATGCATTGGCTTCGACCCAATTGAAAGCGATCGGTGCCAAGAAAGCATCTGGGATTCCAAGAGAGGACACTAAAGAGAGTGCATGTGGTCTTAGCTCACTGCACAGATTCAGAACCTCCTTCCTAACTACTGCGGCATTGTTGGTTGATAAGTAGCCGTATCGTAGAAAAGATGCATCTTCTTCCATCACAATTGTGGTGTACATTGATCTCATTAAACCTAATACACTCTGCAACAATAATCATTAGTTTTTTTTCTTTTTAACATTTTTCATTAAAAATATTAGGAGATTACATATTTACTGAATCGAAATATTAATATCGAATATACCCATTTTAAATGCTTAAAACTTCATATTTACCAATTTCATTAAACACAATTTATATATGACCATTAAACCTAATAGACTATGCAACAATATATAGAAAAAATTAACATTTTCCTAAAAAAAATACTTTGATACTTCAGAGACAATCTATTATATATACACCTAAAAACTTCATGATCTGAACCGAAAAATGAACATCAACATCGTTTAAAATACTTAAAATTTTCATATTTTTCATATTTTCAAATTTCAATGAATAGAACCTATATGTGACCATTATACCCTTCTTTTTCTCCTTAAACTCCAAACTCTGATATCCTAATGCAAGTTTTAACCAAAGGGTATATATGCCATACATTTGAAAATGGATATATTTGATATTATGATTTTTGTTTGGTAAATATGATATTATACGAGTGTCCGATTTTTAAGAAAGATACGTGAGATTATCTCTTAAATTTAAAAGGAAACAGAAGCTTACCTTCAAAGAACCTGCTGGTACGGTTGCTTCAACATCAAGGTATGTTTGCAGAATCAAACGATCCGAGAAGGCTCTGCCCAAATCTTCCGCAGTTTGATAGGTCTTAATGGTACAAAAACACAAAAACAGGAACGAAACGGTTAACTTTATATAAAAGCTCAAGATCATAAAAATATAAAAAGGAAACTAGTAATGAGAATTCACCACTGTGAATATATGCTCTTTGCTTTCTCCCTGAGCTTGTAGTTGCGAGACTTCTGCAACAAAACGTTGCAATAGATCTCTCTCTCGAAGGCAAAAGATGTCAGTCTGCAACCAAAAAAAAACATTTTTAGCGATATGATCTCAAATAGCTGACGAGCAGCTAGACTCATTTACACCCCTATCAAAAGTATACAAAAACCTTTTTTTTACCTGAAATTGAGTGGTTCTGAGTGTAGAGCTTGTGAGTTGAGTAGGGATGATAGGGGCCGGTTTATTCAGGTGTTCTAGTCCCAAACCTCTGATCGGTTTGTTCCTTTTCTTGGCTGCCAAAAACTCAGCCAGAAGTGCCTTACTAATCTGAGATGACATATGTAAATCATCATTATAATAAACATTATTAATCCTTCAAGCAATTAAAAGATAATTAAAAATGAAACACACGTCAACTAGCGGTTTTTCAACAATATTACCTGTTGCATCAGAACATTGTTGTCACCTTCAAAAGTCAATTGCACATCATACTCACTTTTTAAATGACCGACATGATTTTCGGTTTTTATACCTTGCCCGCCACAAGCTTCTCGACATTCCTGACCCAAAATCAACAAATCATTAGTTAGAATTATAAAAAAAAAAAAATGGAATAGTAGCAATTAAAAGAAACAATTTATGAGGAATTACAACCTGAAGAGTTCGCATGCAATGCCAGGTTAAAACGGCCTTGAGTGCACTAGAAACGACATGAACAGTTTTTATCGTCTGTGGCGTCCTATTCACGTATATCATTTTCAAATAATTGGAAGCAAAACTCAGAGCATATCTGCCAAAATACAAGAGATACAAGGTCAATATCGGGCTGGCGGATATGAAATTTTTATTGTAAAACATTTTAAATTTGATACTTACGTCTTTGCAAGAAGAGGTAATAACCGCCTTTGATGACTAGGATAATCAAGCAGAAGAACTTCAGGTTCATTTGGTTTGATTGAAAAGGCCCGCCTTGATAAAGAATACCTTATTGCAATTGCTAAACCAATCTAAATAGAATAAACAACACAAATAATAATAAGTAGAATTGATGTAATTATGTAAAATTAATAAACACATGACGAATGTGTAGGTTCTAGTACCTTTGTTGTGTTCATTGAACTTGCAGCAATCGTTACACGGCCAGATGTCAAAGGGGCCAAAAATGCGGCAAATCTCTGAAATCAAGTATCAAACATGAATGAGTAAAAATTAAATACCTTGTTTTCTTTATATAAATGAATATCAAGTTCTAAATAAGTTCACTAACCTGATCTGGATCTTTTATTTCAGTCAAATACTGCCCGTCAGGCGACACATCGGCAACTGAATTCAACAAGTTCTCTCTAGGTATCCGAAGATTGTCGAACCTGAAACACGTGTAGACTCAAGGTTAATATTAAGTTACGCAAAACAGGTGGGTTGAGTCAAAACGGCCAATTGACAAATAATATATGGATTTCAATTCATACCATATTCGACCATTATCAACACCATTTAAACCAATTTTATGACCACAGTCAGCAATACGGACATTTGGACATATATTTCCATTTTCATCCCTGATCTGGGCTATGAAAGCATGCACTCCTTCATTCACCCCATTGATTTCAAGTTGTGAGAACACAACTGTATGTGTAGCATGCTGAAAACACAAAACAGAATTATGGAAGCCGAAAAGATAAAATATTAAATTTTATCATATGACTTGATAAAAGGAAATTGGAATTTTATCTTACATTGCCTGCACCTCCAATCCAGTACTTCTGAGCAGATTCACAAGGAGTGTTGATGATAAATTCACCGGTGCTTGCATCATATCTAGTGATCGTTTCAATGCCTCTGACCTGAAAAATAATTCAAGAACCAACATATTAGTACTACGCGAGTAAAGGGTGGCAACTCCTGATACAACATGAAAATATTTAGGTTATGGGTGGCCAGTTTAATAAAACAAGTCATGCTCAGGTTGACATGTTTAATCTGTTTATTTAAATGATTAAATCCATTTATTACAACTTGACAACAGGTTAACAACCCCGTTTGACTCGTTTAGATAAATGGCCTTCACGAGTCGTGGTTAGATAAATACAAGATTTTTCAGGTTAGGGTTGAGGTCTTATGACACAAATAAGATATATGCGTCATGTTTGGCTTCAACAATTAAACCTGCCAGCCTGACATGATAGTCACCCCTATACCAGACATTTTAATTTTGAAAAAAAAAAAGTAAATGAGCTAAACGAAAAAATCAAAAAACTTTAACATACATTACTTCCATGTCCTAACTCGGTCATTGCAAAGCAGCCCTTGACTTCATATGTCTCGGTTGGCTTGTACCATTTATCATGATGACGTTTTGTGCCCATGAAACGGATTGCACCACCCCTGAGATAATGTAAATTTAGTAACATTAATCGCTTCTAAAGTTCAGATGTCAACGAATAGTTTAGATGTTAGCTTGCAAAAGTAGACATCTTGTCATATCTAATCCTGCCAGGGGGCTTAAATCCACAACACAGAATACTTATAAACCAAAATTATACAGTTAATCCAAAACTTCTTTTCTGTTAAATCTACAATGATAAAAAAATTAACTTTTGGAGAAAAGGAATTTCAGAAGATATTTAAGTGAAGTCACTTTGACAAAATAATACAGTGTCAATTAAATCAGATGTGGATTATTATGTCTATTGTCTACCCATTTAATGATTAGGTTGTGTTCAGATAACCCTATTTAAACCATTTTATTAACGAGTCTGTTCTGTTTGACTTGTTTTAACCTATTTAACTTCTCAACTCATTTAAAATTCAATTTTAGGTGATAATATATATTTTACAAAACCTACCGGTTTACAATCCGTTTAACCCCTTTATTACAACCCGCAGCCCATTTATGACTAGTGTAACCGGTTTACACCCTGATTATAACCTGCCAACCTGTTTACTATCCCATCAACCCATTTAACTCGTTCAGATGGGTTACACGGGTCTTGTTTGAGTTTCACGATTCAAGTGTGTCCTGCTTATTTACACTAATAAACACATGATTTGCATTTGAATTTATCAATTCAACCCAAAACCCACCAAGCGCACACAACCACCTACCCCCTAACTTGAATACAACACTTCAATCTAACTATATGAGCATTGTTCAGCACTCTAGTCCTATTTGAACATTCTATCAATTAGACTATATGAGGGTGTTTGGGATGCGTTTATTTAAGTGCAAAAGTGCTTTTTGTCAAAAGTACTTATCGATTTATAATTTTTCAAAAGACGGTTCTTACAAAAGTGTATGGATTAGCTTTTGTGGCGGGAAAAGCCAATAAGTCAATAAGTTATTTTTTAAAAAGTGTTTGGCTTAGCTTATTAATGTAAAAGGAACAAAAATCAAAAGTAGTTTGGTAATCGGCGACTAATCGTAGATTCAAAAAGCCAAAATTTTTGTAGCTTTTAGAAAACAGGTTTTTAACCCTTTCAAGAAAGCGAAAATGAAAAGGAGTATTATGTATTTATGTCATCCAAACATTTTTTTAACTTATTGGCTTTTTTGTGGCTTTTTGATAAATTTTGAAACTCAAAATACCAATTTTGTCTAAACAAAGTTCTACATCATCAATTACTCTTTTCTGAACTTAATTTGTTCCCAATTTAACAGCATAAACCCAAAAAACCAACACAAAAAACCAACACAAGTTGTTTCACAATCTGATTTAAGCTACAAAGCTAGAAGTCTAGAACTTAACCCCAAAATTAGAAAGAAAAAAAAATCTAATCAATTTCAAACAAATCAAAGGGTTTTAGCCATACCATAAAAAGAAATGAACACCAAGCTTAATCCCAAGCGAATGATCATAAACACTAACAGATTCCGCCAAAGCAAATCTCCACAAATCACCTTCCGGCCCCTTCTTATCAAACCACCCCTCAAAAACCCCGCGATCTCTCAAATACTCAATCCTCTTCACCGTCATCTCTCTCTGCTGCTCCATCGACTGATTAAAATCCGGCGCAATAAACACCTTCCCGCCTCTCTCTCTAGGGCAGAACAGAGTACTCTGTATCATCAAATTGAAGATGTAATCGATTTCTTCAACGCTGGTTCCGTCTAGAAGCTTACGCAACGATTTTGTGTCGAAATTTGGGGGTGGATTGGAGAGCTCCGGCGGGGAGTAGTTGAGGCATGGGGCGGTGCGGAGGAGATCGGTGGTTTGGGGGTGGTGGTGGAGGTGGCGGGAGAGAACTTGGGTGCGGAAATTGACGCGATCCATTGATGGAGATGAAGATGGGGAAGAAGATGGTGGTGAGGATTCCATTAATAGTTGATCGGAGAGAGGGAATTTGACTGTGTGAAGAAGACGAATTGTGGGTAGTTGCGTAATGGGGGTTGCAGGATATGGGAGGAAAATTGGCAGCAAAATAATTATGGTAACCTATCTATAGACATTTTATATTCTATAAGCATTTAAAACTAAGCTAATCATTTTAGAATTTTAGGATCGTCGGGATAATACGGGTAAAAAAAAACACATAGATGACGTTTGGTTCATGAAATGTATTGTAAATTGAATTAAAATAAAGTTGTGTTTAAGTTGAGTAAGGAAGGAGTTTAAAATACAATGAATTGATTTAATCAATGAAATTTGAGGTCATGTAACTTTCCTTCATTAAAACTAAAGTGAAGGATTTCTAAATTCCATTGATTAAAGAAATTCATTGTATTTCAAACCCCTTCCTTACCCAACTTAAGCACAACTTTAAAAGGAAATCTTTACAATTCCAATTACATTACATTCCGTGAACCAAACGTCACCTTAGAGTCTATTTGTATGAGGTAATGGAATGAACGGAGAGAATGAAATGGACAAGGTAATGAAATGATTGAGGGATGAAATTGATCATTACCATTCCATCATCCTGTTTGTTTAACAGTGGGAAGGAAATAAATCATTGCTCCGTGTTGTTTGATAGTTAATAAAAACGAAGTAATCGAATACAGTTTTACCAAGATTTTCATTTATAATAATATATTTGATTTTTATTTATATACTTCTTTAATTTTAATTTTTTAATTTTGAACTTTTAATGAATTTATTTTTTTTAATATTTTAATTTTTATGTTCTATTTTCTTTTATTTATTTTTTATTTTTATTTGTAAATTTACTTTTATTTATATTTTTTGGTTTTATTTATTATATTTTATTTTTATTTTATTATTTATTTTCATTTTTATTTTATTTTTTTCCATTTTTTATTTTTTTTATTCTTTTTATTCTTGTTTTTTTTCATAAAATTCTAAGAAAAAAAGTTAAATTAAATATAATTTTCATTCCATTACTAGAGGGAATGAAAGAAAAACACATCACCCATAAGGAATGAAAATCTTTATAAATTGAAGTAACCACATTCCATTCAATTCCTATTTGCTATCAAACATGTCATTTTTCATTCCAACGTAATGACCCATTCCATTCCACCCTCCATTCCTGCATATCAAACGCTACCTTAGGCTGTTAAAATACAACATAAAGATAACGTAAATATAAATATAACGGGCAATGTAGTTAAAATTAGAAGCAAAACTTTTTGAATATCGAACCCAAGACTTAAAGGTTATGTATGACCTGATATAAATTAATGTCGCACTAGTTAAATGAAACACTATAAAAAATTAGATACGTAAAAGCAACAATGTAAAACTAAAACTAAAACATTTCTATAAACTGAAGAAGCTTTAAAAAAACAATTGAAAAAAGATATGAAAATGATTTTAAATTTTTTAAATAAAAACATTTGTTTATAATTCTTTTAATTTAATTCATAATTATCTACTAAGTGATAATCATCGGATTAGATAAATTAGATCTGGGGCAAAATAGACAATATCTTGGTACGATTGTCTTAGGCTGTTACAGATGATATTAGAGACAGAGGTCAGGTCGATGTGCCAGCGAGGATGCATGGCTCCTTAAGAAGGTGGAGTTGTAAATCTCATCTCGATTGAATGGGAGAATAAAGTCTTCCTTATAAGGAAGTGGATACTTCATCAACCAAGACGCATTTACCAGGGCCAACAATTTATAGTTTATACTAGGAAAATTAGATTTTAATAATACTAATTTTGATTTGCTGGCCGCTGATAATTCCAACTGAGAATATTCTTGACATTGGTCCCAACTATAACTATTTTTACCAATAGTCTTCCGTTAAAATTATTTAACGAGGTTAGTATCCTGTTAAAAGTTTATGGGTTTCTTGTTTGAACCAGAAGTAGACGATGATGAAGAACTCATAGGAAGTCATTTTAGTTCTCAAATTTGTGTGTGAATCAAAGCAAAAGGTGAATTGAAACTTTTCACAATTCACCATTTGCTTCGATTCACACATAAATTTGAGTACTAAAATAAGTTCTTATGAGTTTTTCTTTATCGTCCATCTCTGGTCTAAGCAAGAAATTCACAAATTTTTAACGAAAAACTAACTCCATTAATTTTTTTAACGGGGGACTGTTGATTGAAAATAGTTAGATAGTTGGGACCAGTTACAAGAATATTCTAAGTTGAGATTATTAGCGGCCAACATGTCAAAGTTAGTACTATTAAAATCTAATTTTCTTAGTATAAATTATAGTGTAAAAATAGGTGATACCTTTTTTTTAAATATAAAGCAGCATCATATCCGTTACTAGCAGTAAAAAATGAAGCTTCAATAGCGGGTTCATGAACGCAATTTCAAACACTCATGACTTACCTTAGGAGGTTGCAACAAGATGTTCTTGCACTACCCTAACAAACCTGCAAACCGAACTTGCAGTCCCTCCTTCCATTCTAATGTGAAAAGTAAATAAAAGGAAACATATAAGAGTACGTATTGTTTTAGATATTTGAACATAGATAAAAAAAAACGTATTAACAGGCAATTGTCTCAATGGTATTTAGGAGAGGGCTAAGTTCCTGACTGAGAGGTCAAGGGTCAATCCTCATAGGGGTTTTCTGGCAGTGAGCCAGTTTCCCCCCTGAACGGGTTTCTTGGTTGAGGGCAAAGCTCGTGTACGGGCTTCCCCATGGGGGACATGTCAGTCTCTGTCACTCTAGGTTTGGAGATGATCGGGTAGGTGGTGTAATGTCCCCGTCAGTAATTAGAAATCGCCGTAAAAAAAAGATAAAAAACACGTTATGACAATATATTCGGAAGTCTTTGTTGAAATGAGCATTAAAACATGAAAACAAATTTACAACAATCAAAATGGGCATTAAAACATGAATAACCAAAATATTTTGTTTTTATGGCTATAACATAAAAACAAAATATCTATAGATTTAGTTATGAGTAGACTCGAGGTTAATTTTAAGTTTGAAACAGTTGTTGCCTTATAAATGGGAGGTACCCAGTTGGTTAGGGGAGATACTTAAAGATATTGTAAATGAGAGGTATTGTGTTCAACTCTGATTTGTAATAAAAAATAAATAAATAAGGGTTACAGGTTGAGTCAATGAGTTTTTTCACCTATGATGAGTTTCCTCATAATGGACATTGAAGATGATTGGATGGGTAGGTAATGCCCCCGTCAACCATATGCTGTTAGAAAAAATAGTTGTTGTGTTGGTGTGTGGGTGTGTTTGTGTGTGTGTGGAGGATATGGGTGGAAAATTGGCACGTAAGTAGCCTACACTATAAACATTCTATTTTCTATAAGCATTTAAGACTAATCTAATCATTTGTTAATTTGTACAAAAATATTAATAAATTTCTAAGTATTGATTAATTATTATCTATTTAGATTTTAGTACGTATTTTACTACCCGTGTTACATTACGGGGTTAACCCGGATACATGTAACATTTAGTATTTATAAAACGTAATGTTAAGAAAGCGTAAATACACAAATACTATGCAATGTAGTTAAAATTAAATGTTAAACGTTTTAAGTATCGAACTCAAGACTTAAAGGTTATGTATGACCTGATATAAACTCATGACGCTTTAGTTAAGTGGAATACTACACAAAATAATATATATAAAAACAACAATGTAAAAGTAAAACTAAAACGATTTTAAACCGAGGAAGCATTAAAAACGATTGAAAAAAGATATAAAAATGATTTTATATTTTTTAATAAAAAACATCTGATTATAATTCTTTTAGTTTAATTCATGATTATCTACTAAGTGATAATCATCAGATTAGATAAATTAGATATATCTATATCTATATCTATTCTATATATATATAATAAAAGAAAAGTTTTTGGCATCACAATTTGCCATGTGGCACCACCACATTCATCCTCAACAATTTTTCCCGCCAATTCTCCTAATTATGGAAGTGATTTGTATTTCCAATTTTTTATTTATTGCATTCCAAAATATTTTAATAACCAATTATTTAATTACTAAAGATATAAAAATACATAATTATCGTATATTATGATTGTATTTATAGTTTTTTTTTAAAGTCATCCGTGTAACACACGGGGATAAAAAAACTAGTTATATATAATCTAATTTATAATTATATCTAATAGTAATTATCTAACTAGTTTAAATTAAATCTCACTTATATATGAATTATATATATAATTACATTTTACAACTAATTTTCTAAGTAAGTTTACTATTACGTGTGTGACCAATAGTAAAATTACATCTCAAATTGTTAGCCAATCAGGTACTAATACCGAAATCACCAAACCATCCATTTCTACCTGATCTTTACACGCACTCCCTTCTTCGCGATTTCAATGCATCTCTCTTTCATTATAGCCACCGACACACGTCTCCCTCTACAAGAAAAAACACACATATATATATAACAACTGAAATATGGCGATTTTAGCCATTAAAAAAAATTATTTATCAAACCAAATATTAAATAATCATTATATGTAATTTAACGCTCTCATTATTTTCTCTTTAATAATTAACAACAACAATTGTTTCATAAATACTTATTCTGTCACATTACACGTACTTCTGCTTGTTTAGGATTATTTAACAATTATATATTCTAGGGTTGATCATTGCTCATGGTATAACCCTTTGAATGATATCTCAGTTGTAGTGTTGTCAGATGTCGTTATTTGGATATACTTGTCTAACATCCCTTTACTAAGACGTGTTTGTTTAGGCAAGCAACTCATGGGTAATCCACTTTGGGCAAAATGCACAATATCTTGGTACGACTATCTTAGGTTGTTACAAATGATATCAGAGACAGATGTCGGGTCGATGTGCCATCGAGGACGCATGGCTCCTTAAGAGGGTGGAGTTATAATCTCATCTTGATTGAATGAGAGAATGAAGTCTTCCTTATATGGAAATGGATGTCTCATCTACCAAGACGCATTTACCAGGGCCAACAATTTATAATATACTAGGAAAATTAGATTTTAATAATAGTAACTTTGACATGTTGGTCGCTAACTATTTTCTACTAACAGTCCTCCGTTAAAAATATTTAGCGGGCTCAGTTTCCCGTTAAAAGTTTGTTGGTTCCTTGTTTATACCAAAAGTAGATGATGATAAATAAGTCATAGGTTCTCATTTCACTTTTGTGTGTGAATCATAGCAAAAGGTGAATTGAAACTTTCCTTAATTCATCATTTACTTCTGTTCACACATAAAATTTGAAAACTAAAATGAGTTCCTATTAGTTATTCTTTATCGTTTAGCTCTGGTCCAAAAAATAAATCCATAAACTTTTAATGGGAAACTAACTCCGTTAAATATTTTTAACGAGAGATTGTTGATAGAAAATAGTTAGATAGTTGATCAGATCAGTGACAAGAATTTTCTAAATTAGGATTATTAGCGGCCAACATGTCAAAGTTAGTATTATTAAAATCTAAATTTCCTACTATAATTTATAGTGTTAAAATAGGTGTTAATTTTCATTTTTTTATATAAATATGAAGCAACATCATAGCCATTACGACCATTAAAAAAATGAAGCTTCACTAGCGGGTTCCTGAACCAATTTCGAACTCTCATGACTTACCTTAGGAGGTTGCAACAAGATGTTCTCGCACTACTCTAACTGCCTAATAAACCTGCAAACTGAATTTGCGGGTGCTCCTTCCATTCTAATGTGATTAATGTAAATAAAATGAAACATAAGAGTACGTCTCGTTTTAAATACTAGAACGTAGATAAAAAAACATGTTGTGACAATATATTCGGAAGTCTTGACATAAATGAACATCAAAACATGAAAACGAATTTACATTAATCGAATAACCAAAATATAAAACTTGAAAAATCGTCAGACAAAAAGATTAATAACATATTTGACCTTGCACGATTTTAAATAAAATTCACGTCGAAACATAGACCGACTCATCCTTAAGTTAAATTTATACAGAAACGTATATAAAGTAAGCATATCGTAACGAGGTTTTTCTAATTATATGAAAACAATATATATGAAGAGGATAGATACCAAATCTATCCTCTGGGCCCAAGCCCAACATGAAAATGGGTCCTGTGGGCTAACTTAAGGCCAGGCCCGCCAAATAAAGGCCCAAACTTGGAGAAGAAGCAACGGCTTCTTCTCGACACATGTGCATGTACACCCATGTGCAAATCCGTTAGAGCATTTTAGTCACCCATTGGAGAGTGTCCCCCACTCTAACAACCAGCATTCTTGTATGTGGTCCTAGACCAATAAGAAGGCGACACGTAGGACAGAGAAACACCTGAGATATTCTCCCACTCGTCGTGCCATGCACGCGCTGACGTCACAGGGGCTCAAGGAAACCCTAGTTTGCTGCCTATAAATAGTAAACTCAGAATTCATAAAGAGGTCAGCTACTCTCTCTCTGTCACTCACTAAAATATTACTTTCATCCGATACTGATTCTCACGCCGGAGGGCCGATACGAGGGTCCCTCTCCGGCTCACCTCGTAACGCCTTGACGTGTTTGTTCATAGAGTGCAGGTTCATTGTCCCAGCTTGCTCACCCTCTCCGGCTCACTCGATTACCTAAGAAGCCAGTTGGTTTTGGTTTCTTCATTGGCGCCATCCGAGTTCAAAACCTGAGCTTTTACAGCATTCAGTCTCCGTTTTCGAGTAGCCATGTCAGAATCATCGCCATCACAAAACTTCGGAAGCGCGGGTCGCAGCAGGGAGTCCCTGGGACTCCAGGAATACCCGCACATTTCTTCTAGAGATAATGACGTGTCTATTAGTGACCCCACGTCAGTTTTCATCCAAGCAGCGGGAAGCGCGGGTCCAGCTACTTTATCAAATCTGGCTAGCTCCATTTTTCCAGGCATGAACGCGGGAGGACAATCCAGCCCTTATGCTTTGGCGCTAGTTCCAGTCCAGCATCCACAAGAATGACTCCCGCCAGGCGAAGCATATTTGCGGGCCCAACGATCTCCAACGCTTCTCCGTCGTTCCAGTACTCGGCGGTGTTTCGTCCGCCAAGCTCTTTTGCTACCCCAACCCCAAACGGAACTCTATTGACGGACACGAGTACGGTTGTATCGCAGAGCACTCCTGTGAGCGTCCCGCCGGCGTTCACACCTGCAGGTTTCAATGACCCACCCCCTGAGGTCGCACGATGGATAGAACACCAACGGCAGTACTTTCAACAACTAAATGAACTTCAGAACGCCTTTCGCTCAAGCGCGTGCTCACAGTTGAATTTTGAACCAATTCCTCCCCAGGGACCTCCACCTACGTCCACATTTTCGGTACTTCCGCCAGTCAGCGTAACCCCAATAGTGCGCCCCGTATACACCGAGCCTAGGCCAACAGCCACTTATGTGCCACCTCCAATCTACCAGTCCGCATACATACCACCGCCTCCCCCGCCGGCGGTGGATTACACTGTTGCTTATAAGCCCACATCTATTGTGGCCCAGTCAAAGTTTATAGCACCCATTGCGCTAGCAAGCTTCCCCGCCAAACTCAAAATGCCTTCAGTAGTTGGGAAGTATGATGGTCTATCTGACCCAAACGACCATTACAATTGCTTTATCAACGCGGGTACTTTGGAGAACCCAGGTTGGACCATCCCTGTATGGTGCCACATGTTTGTTCAGACACTGGTTGGGACAGCGCGCTTGTGGTTCGATTCCCTTCCAGTGGGTCAGATATCAAGTTTTGAAGAGTTAATAGACAAGTTCTTCCAACAATTCTCCCAGCAGAAACGCCACACAAAAGAAAAAGCGGAAATACTTCATATCCGCCGGAGAGACAATGAAACAGTGGAAAGCTTCATCACCAGGTTCAACATTGAAAGCCTCCAGATAGGTGGGGCAACTGAAGATTTGATGATAGCAGGTTTTATTCAGGGAGTAAGGGAAGAGCATTTGGTGAGAAAAATTTTGAGCGGTGGACAGCCACAGACAATGGATGAATTAATGTCAATAGCTAAGCAATACGTTCGGGCGGAAAAGACAATCGTTTTGAACAGGGCATACGAGCGAGGAAAAGAACAAGTCAGATCCCAAGATTACAGGAAAGACTTGGGCGGCAGCCGGCATTCTCGTAGGAATGAGAGGCGTCCTAACAGCCGCTTTACTCCCTATCAACCAAGTTCTGAGACGCAGAGCTCGTTCCGTGAAACTCGCCATGGAAGAGATATGTCCGCTGTAAAACGGGAGCAACCCGCGTCTTCATCAAACTGGTATCTCCTTAAGTCCCCAAGCGCCATTTTCAAAAGCGAAGATTTGAAGTGGGAAGAGCCAAGGCCCCTAAAGGAAAGCAGTACCCGCGACACGAAGAAGTACTGTGATTACCACAAAGGCCACGGTCGCGTTACTGACGAATACTTTGCGCTCAAGAAACAAATAGCAAAGTATGTGAAGGAAGGAAAATTGACACATTTACAGAAGGGCGATGATAGAAAGAAAGTTGAATCCCCGAAATACAAAGATGTCTTCATGATGAATGGGGCCCCGCGAAGGGATAAAAGAGTGGGTCAGCGTGTGGAAGATTGGATGCACGCCCCGCTAACGTTCCCACCGCAAATTGGAAATTACAGCGAAAGCGCCATGACAGTTGTACTCCGCATGGGGGGTTACAAATTACGCAGAGTGCTAGTGGATACGGGTAGCTCCGCAGACATTATTTACGAGGAATGTTTCCGCCGTCTGGCTCCCGAGGATAGGGAGCGCCTTGAACCTGTCTTCGAACCTTTGAGCGGGTTCTCAGGGGAAACATGTATGCCTATTGGTCAAATCGATTTCCCAGTAACAATGGGAGACGGAACTAGGGACAGAACTGTCATGACAACCTTTTTGGTGGTTCCAGCTAAAAGTGAATACAATGCAATCATTGGTAGACCCACTCTGGGAAATTTGGCAGCAGCAGTATCTACGGCCCACGGCCTATTAATGCTCCCAACCCCGCGAGGGGTTGCTAAAGTATGGGCTGAAAGACCAATGATGATAGTAGAATTATCGTCCCAGCCACGCGCGTCACCAAGCGATAAAACAGAAAAGTGGGTCATCAATCCCCGTTTCCCAGAGCAAACAGTCACGATGGGAGCTTCTTTGTCGCCAAAATTCAGGCATCACCTAAAGCAACTCTTGCAGGAAAACATGGACATTTTCGCGTTCACCCACAGTGATATGACAGGTGTCCCGCGTGACGTCGCCGAACACCACTTGGGAGTATCTCCGAATATCAAACCCTATGTGCAGAAGCAAAGGCACATGGGGGAAAAAGGAAAAAATTCATCACTTCGGAAGTGCAAAAATTGGAGGCGGCGGGAATCGTCCGCCAGATTAAAGATTCAACTTGGATTGCAAATCCAGTAGTTGTACCTAAGGCTGACGGCACCTGGAGAATGTGCGTGGATTACACCAATCTGAACAAAGCCTGCCCCAAAGATGCCTATCCACTCCCTGTTATTGATGAGAAAGTGGACTCCTTAGTTCCCTTCCGTCTGAAATGCTTCCTAGATGCGTATAAGGGATACCACCAGGTAAAGATGGCCAGGGAAGACGAATCCAAGACCGCATTTTACACCCAGGGTGGTATTTATTGTTACACCAAAATGCCCTTCGGGTTAAAAAATGCGGGAGCAACCTATCAGCGGATGATGGATAAGGTATTTAAAGGCCAAATTGGAAAGAATGTGGAAGTATACGTTGACGATTTGGTGATTAAAAGCTTGCAAGAGAACCGCCTACTCCCAGACATCGTAGAAACATTCACCGCTCTCAGGAAAAACAGCATCAAACTAAACCCAGGAAAGTGCTCCTTTGGTATGGAAGAAGGCAAATTCCTGGGTGTCATCATCACCAAAGAAGGTTTCCGCGTCCATCCGGAAAAAGTGGCAGCCGTTGTAAAAAATGCAATCTCCCACTTCCCTAAAGGAAGTTCAGGCGCTCAACGGGAGGTTAGTAGCCATTAACCGCTTCCTGTCCAAACATGCGGAGCGGTCTCTGCCATTCATATCAGTTTTGAAAAAGTGCTTATCTGAAAAGCAGTTTGAATGGACCACTGAGGCGGAACAGGCCTTTCAGGACCTCAAGGCTTACCTGGTCAATCTACCTGCTCTAACGGCCCCACAGGTGGACGAAGTTTTAAAGATGTACCTGTCAACTTCCCCGCGGGCCGTCAGCTCCGTGCTATTAGTAGAACGGGCTGACGTGCAAACTCCAATTTACTACATCAGCCGCGTCTTGACAGACGCCGAGGCTAATTACTCCATACTAGAGAAGCTGGTACTAGCACTTGTTCACGCCTCACGACGCCAGAGAAGGTACTTTCAAGCCCATGATATCGAAGTCTTGACAAGTTACCCGTTACAACACGTGTTGCGCAAACCCGACCTTTCAGGACGCCTATGTAAATGGGCTATCGAGCTGGGGGTGTACAGCTTAACGTTCAAGCCTAGAACTGCTGTAAAGGGCCAGGTCATTGCAGATTTCATTTCAGAAATCCCCGCAGGAACACAGGTCACGCCAGAAGACCTTTACCTTCCAAAGGCAAAGGAGATTCCAGCGGGGCAAACATGGGAGTTACACTCCGACGGCGCGTCAAGTATAGATGGGGCCGGCGCGGGCGTTATACTGATTAGCCCCGCAGGAAAGGAGTACGCCCGAGCCTATAAACTAAATTTCAGAGCCAGTAACAACGAGGCGGAATACGAAGCCCTAATTGCGGGCCTCAAACTGGCCCTAAGGTACAAGGCAAAGCATGTACGTGCACATATAGACTCCCTGTTAGCAGCTAACCAAATCAACGCGGAGTATGAAGCTAAGGATGAAGCTATGGCGAAGTATTTGAGTGTGTGTAAAGCGCTTATCAAAGCTTTTGAAACATGTGAAGTCATGCACGTTCCGCGAAGCAAAAATAAGAAAGCTGACGCCTTGAGTAAACTGGCCTCATGTTTCGCAGAACCTCTCCAAAATGTACACGTGGAGGAAATGAAAGATCCCGCCATCCAAATCCACCGGGTAAATGTAGCCCAGCAATCTCCTGAAAGTTGGACCACCCCCATTGTGAAGTACTTAACCGATGGGAAACTCCCGCTAGACAAAGGAGAGGCAAGGAAGTTAAGAAGCAAGTGTGAGAATTACCAGATGGTGAACGGTATCCTGTACAGGCGGACGTATTTGGGCCCACTACTCCGCTGTGTAGACCCTGAGGAAGCCAACTACCTAATCAGGGAAATACATATGGGCATTTGTGGAATCCATGCGGGGCCCAAGGCTGTGGTCGCCAAGATAAAAGGCGCGGGCTTCTACTGGCCAGGTATGCACGCCATGGCGGTAGAAGAACTAAGAAGGTGCATGAGTTGTCAAAAATACGCGCCTGTAATCTCCCGCCCAAAAAATGATTTGATTCCCGTAACCTCAGCCTGGCCATTTCAGAAATGGGCAGTTGATATCGTGGGACCATTTCCCGAGGCCGCGGGGCGAGTAAAATTCTTAATAGTGGCTGTAGACTACTTCACAAAGTGGGTAGAGGCTAAACCACTCGCCACGATTTCCGCCGTGCAGGTGAAAAAATTCCTATGGGAATTCATTGTTTGCCGCTTCGGCATCCCGCTATATCTAGTAACCGACAACGGGACCCAGTTTGCGGACAAACTCCTTAAACAATGGTGCGAAGAGCTGCAAATTCAACAAATTTTTACCTCAGTCGCACACCCGCAAGGGAACGGCCAGGTAGAAAGAATCAACAGAAGTCTCCTGGAAGGAATCAAAACCAGGTTGGACTTCGAGGGAGCCTCCTGGGTAGATGAGGTCCCACACGTTTTGTGGGCCCACCGGACTATGAAGAAATCAAGCACTGGAGAAACTCCTTTCAGCCTAACTTATGGCTCAGAAGCCATGATCCCAGCGGAGATCGGAATCCCGTCATACCGGCATCTCAATAGCCACCTGATTAACAACGACGAGGAGATCCGTCATAACCTGGATCTACTCGAGGAGCGCCGTGAATTGGCCGCTTTCAAGGAAAAGAAATATAAGGAACAACTGAAGAAGTACTACAATAGGCACGTCCACAAGGTGACCTTCAAGGAAGGCGAATATGTGTTAAGAAACAACGAAGCAAGCAGAACTCTCCCACTGGGGAAGCTCGCGCCAAATTGGGAAGGTCCTTACATTGTTAAGAAGGACCTAGGGAAGGGCGCCTATGAGTTAGCGCACTTGGATGGAAAACCAATCCCGCGAACTTGGAATTCCGCCCAACTAAGAAGGTGTTATATTTAAAGTTGTATTATGAAAAAAGAATTCATCACATGTTTAATGAAAACCCAGTTCTTTCTGCTTCATTCTAAATCTATTATTATTACTTAACTTGGGTTATGCCAATTAAGCCGGAATCAATAGATAAAAAATAAATTTTCGCATGAACCAAATCGTGAGTTCAAAAGACTTGGGTAAACACACACATTTACTCCGCGATATATCCTATAAAAAGGAATATAGATCCGGATACCCTGTCTGCAGCAGGCATTCCCCTTGGCATCAGCATAGGTGCGGATCGATACTAGCGCGGTAGAAAGCCGCCTGTGTCTTCGCGGGTGCGCCCTTGAAAAAACAAGGTGTCCGCGCAAAGTCACTGATACCTTGACAAACAAATCAGGCATTCAGAATACACATACGCTAATTATAAACAACTATACGACAAATTTGTAGAATAACAACCAAACACAAGCTTCATTACATAACACAAAAGATACTAAGTATTTTGTGCCCCATGGGCGAACATTACAATTCAAAAAACAAAAATTACAAAAGGACTACACTGAAGCCCCTGGCTTTCCACCCGCATTGCTCCCCTCAGGCTCCTGATGGGGACCTCCATCTTTCGATTCATCCCCAGCTTCTTCTGAAGAATCATCAGCGGGGATGAGCAACTGACGCACGCTGGTGACCTCGTCATCAGTCTCCATTTCGCACAGGGTCTGGAAGACAGTGGGACTCTGGTCGCTCAATTCTTGGCCCGCCGCACGGAAGTCACTCTCAACTTTTGGATCATTCCATACGTGGGAATTGATGTTACCCGCCTCCAGACCCACGCGGTACCCAGCGCGCAAACCATCATACTGCCCCAATGCGCGGGCAGCCATCATATACCTATAAAGGGCATTCTGGTAGGAAACACCTTCCACAGCAGCGCGGTGCGCCCAGGCCATCCCTTCCTCCAACATCCACTTGATGCTGTCCCTGAGGCGGGAGGATCGATCCTTCTCCGCCACCAGTTGAGCTTCAAGGGCTGTTCGAGCGGCCACCGCCTCCACCAGCTGGGAATCCTTCAAAGCCAGCTCTCCCTCCATCTTTGTGCATAACTGGGTAGAGTGGCAAGGTCGTCGCTGAGAGTCTGGCGGATCCTCTCAGAATCCGCCAACTCAGACTGAGCAGTAGCAAGCTTAGTCTGAGCAACTTGGAGCTCCCCTTCCCGCCTCTGATAGGCGTTGCGAGCTTTGGAGTGGATCTCTTGGGAGCGGTTGAACCTCTCCTTTTCCATCTCCAAGTTGCCCTCAGCGGTCGCCAACTCACCTTTCAACCTGGCGACCTGCGCCGCCGCGAGGTCCGCACGCACCTCCATTTCTCTCCTTTTGGCCTCCGCCTTCCTGGCATCATTGGCCGACTCAAGTGCCCGCTTCTTCTCCACAAGAACCTCCAACCTCCTCTCCTCCGCCAGGCGGTAGGTCTGCGACAGCCTCCTTTCATCAATTTCTTGGCGATGAAAGAGCTCAGGCATACGCTCTGCCGCCAACAGCATGCCCATGATCGCTTCCTCCCGAAGGGTTTCAGTACTCTTTTTGTGTAGAAGCTCCTTGCCCGCATCAGTAAAGGCGTGGCGCAGGAACTCCCGCCTAGAATCATGGGAATCAAGGAGGGTGGTAGGTTGAATGCCCCAGTTTGGCACATAAGGAGCGGGTGGGGCTTTGAGCCTTTCTGAGGTAGCCCTGGTAGGGTACTGCCAAAAGTCGGTGGGAAGGCTAGCAGAGCTAGGAGTGGTTTCCCCTGAAGTTTGGGAAACGGGTACCATGGTGCTCTGCTGGCTCGCGGAAGCACCGGCACCAACCACTTTAGATTTTTCTTGTCTTCTCAATTCCTCCTCCCACCTAAGGTTCTCAGCCTCCCTCTCCCGTAGGACCAATTCAACCCGCGCCTGTTCGTCAGCAGCCGCCTTCTTTTCTTCTTCTTTTCGGCGGGCTTCAACCTCAGCCGCCGCTTTCTCCTCCTCCGCCTTTCTATGCGCCTCAGCGGCCTTTTTCTTCTCAATCTCCTTCTGGCGGGCCTCGGCCGCCAGCTTCTCTCCCAACTCCCTCTGTTGCCTCTCCACCACATCGTCCACCTCCAAGTCAATTTGTTCAGGAGAGACAACCATATCAGCAAGATTGGCCTCCTCAGCATCCCTCTGCAGGGCCTCCTCGGCGGCCTTTCTCCTCTTTTCCGCAGCCTCCCTAACCATCTGAAGCTGGGCTTCCCGGGCCTCAGGGTTAGTAGTATTTACAGAGGTCTGGCGGGTCAGTTCGAGGACGTCCGCCGATTTACCAGCTTCAGGCGGTTTCAAGGTAACCTTAAGACCCGCAACGCTGAAAAAACCCTTGCCTTTACCATGAGGAGGGAGCGGGGGCGGAGAAGCTATTTCAGGATCAACGACCTCAAGATCCTCTGAAAAGGGAAAAGCAATAGAAGTTAGAACACCAGGAGAAAAAGGCAGAACGGAATCCAGAAATCGACAAACACTTACTATTGCGAGAATCCAGAACCATTTGGGATACAATCCCCTTCTTCTTTTTAGGACGCGGAGGAGACTTCAAGGCAACAATTTCCTTCCCTTTCCTCTTCTTAGAAGGACCAGAAGAGGCGGAGGCATTCCGCGCCTCCCTCTCTGCAGCCTCACGCTCCGCAGCCTCCCCGATGCTCCAGGAGGTCATGAATTGGGGAAGGATAACCATACCCTGACCACCAGTCTCCTCGCCAGGAAAAATCACCCCAGCAATCCCGCAACCAGGCAGGTAATCTTCCAAATACTCCGCATTAGCTCTGGCGGAGGAACCCTGAAGAAAAAACGACGACAGTAAGCAATTGAGCGGCTAGCAAAACAATAAAAAAGTATAAACCTGCACGTACATCAGGTTTAAGGTTCAAGACGCGGATAGGATCCCAGGACCCATCTAACTGCGGGTGAACAAAACAGTGAACGGTCCTGTCCAGTATTGGAACTTCGCCATCCGCTAACCTCTTGGGGACATATCTCAAACCTTCCTTCAAATGTGGGAACAAAAGTTCCATCCACACCACCGGACCTGGCCACAAAAAAGAAAACAGAAAGTAAGAACACCCGCGCCAACAAAAAGGGAAAAGAAACATACCTGGCTCAAGAAAAGTTTGACCAGGAATGAAGCCTGGTCCGGTACCGCCATAAACCACAGGAAGAAAATTCCCGCAGAACCAATGATTGTACCGTGCCAGGCAACATCCTAGCCAAAAGATTTGAATGTTCAGTCGGGAAGATCGTGGATGTCACCTGAAACGGCGGAATTTTCTCTCCGCTCAAAATCTGGAACTGTCCGCTTAAGATCCCATTCGCGGCTCATTCCCAGCCGCACTAACCCGCCTTCCCCAAAAACCTGGAGGTCAGTAGGGTTGTCCTTTAGCCAAAGGTATGGCGGGGACTTCAGTGTGGCGGGCAGTGCAGTCAAGTCGACAATAATATCCGCGCCAATCCGCCTCACCATGTTTACCGGAATAACGCCGGCATTTACAAAGAAGAATTTCTTCCGCCACTGACGGTCTGCGCTAGCATCAGGAATGGCACCCGCCAAGTTGTCACCACCCCGTTTGTCAAAAGTGTACCAGTCCCCCTTCTTCACCAGTTTAAAGAAAGCTTTGAAAAGTTCAATAGAGGGTGTCCGTCGAAGGCTACGGAGAACAAATTCAAAATGGAAAACCTTGGCCAAACCGAGAGGATGAAACTGAGAAAGATGAATCTGAAAGACCTCAAAAACATGGGCACAGAAACCAGACATGGGGATTCTGAGATGAGAGAAGGCAAAAAAATCAGAATACAAGGTGATCTTGTCCTCAGGACAAGCAGTGATCAAACTGCCTTGCCTCGGAAGAACGGCCCCATACTTCTTGTCAGAAAGACCATAGGAGTCCAGGAAAGACGTAAAGTCTGCCTCCTTCCAATCTAAGGGGTACTTGGACATCACAGAAGCAGCCATGGCCAAAGTATAACGAGAAAATGTAGTCTCGCAACGAAGAAGGAGGAAGGAAAGGAAGAAAATAGCAAAGAAAAATTCTAGGGTTTTCGGAAGAAGAAGAAGGTAAAATTTTATGGGGGGGAAATGGGGTTTTTATACTAAAAACCCGATCACTTCCGCGCAATCTAGACCGTCGAATTCGAACAAACAAAACAAGAGGATGGCGACACGTGTCCCTGACAGTTGGCAAAAGTAATGGAGATCGTGCGCGTGCCCTGCGACGACACGTGTCCCTGCGAAACAGTATCCTGCAGGCGTGACATCACGCCATCGCCGTAAAAACTGCACTGATAAGTGACGTTTGGTAACCAAGCATTTAATGAAGTTGTCTCCTGGTCAGCTATTCTACTTATCGTCACAATCCACTTATCAAGCACCAGTTCCCCAAGAAAAATATATATGAATTTAATCAGAAAATAGTCCGCGTTCGCATAGTCAAGGAAACTTGTGAAAGGCCAATAAAAATAATTCCCTGCGTTAAGTCACCTCCCGCGACAATAAAAAAGGGCATAATCATCCGCCTTCACTTCCGTGCATCTTGTAAAACTTTAACCATGCAAGTAAAAGGACCAGCGCGGATAATACAAAATCTACCCACCAAGGATTCCCTAGAAGACATGAGCAAAAAACTCCCGCCAAAATACTACTTTCTTAGTCCCGCGCTAATTCTTACGCACAGGACTAGGGAAGACTTGAAGAGGATAGATACCAAATCTATCCTCTGGGCCCAAGCCCAACATGAAAATGGGTCCTGTGGGCTAACTTAAGGCCAGGCCCGCCAAATAAAGGCCCAAACTTGGAGAAGAAGCAACGGCTTCTTCTCGACACATGTGCATGTACACCCATGTGCAAATCCGTTAGAGCATTTTAGTCACCCATTGGAGAGTGGCCCCCACTCTAACAACCAGCATTCTTGTATGTGGTCCTAGACCAATAAGAAGGCGACACGTAGGACAGAGAAACACCTGAGATATTCTTCCACTCGCCGTGCCATGCACGCGCTGACGTCACAGGGGCTCAAGGAAACCCCTAGTTTGCTGCCTATAAATAGTAAACTCAGAATTCATAAAGAGGTCAGCTACTCTCTCTCTGTCACTCACTAAAATATTACTTTCATCCGATACTGATTCTCATGCCGGAGGGCCGATACGAGGGTCCCTCTCCGACTCACCTCGTAACGCCTTGACGTGTTTGTTCATAGAGTGCAGGTTCATTGTCCCAGCTTGCTCACCCTCTCCGGCTCACTCGATTACCTAAGAAGCCAGTTGGTTTTGGTTTTTTCAATATATGTTTTATATTTTATGGCAATAACGTACAAACAAAATATCTATAAATTTAGTTATGATTGTTGAAATAATAAAATAACAAATATTATCATAATACGAAAATTATGTGATGCGTGACGTGAGGCACAAGTACAGAAAGACCAGAAAGTCAAGTCGCTACAACAAGTAGCATTGAGAATTCAATATTTAGACGCAAAATCGGTTTCACGTTTTATTTTAGATCCTAGCACTATAAAAAACAATACTATTGGCGGCCACACCTCTTGTCGCTATTGATCTCAACGGTTGTCAAAAATGTCACACTGCTAATAATTCGGGTGTCGCCGCTATTCATGTAGGCGGTGGTTGTTATGTGTTATTGTGATGATATTGACGTGATTCAAAGAGTTGTAGAAACGAGCGTTAAACCAAGTTGTGATGGCATATTTAAAAGTACGTTGTTGTAGAAACCAGCGTTAAATTAGTTTGAATTTTCTAATTTTAAGAGATGTAACTCCCAGTTACTAATATATTATTAGTTAAAAATATTATATTTTTATTAAGGTGGTTATTTCATTCAATTAAAATATTAAAATGTCAAACATACTTTTAAATTCTAAACAATAACTTTTATAAGTTTATTTATCAAATATAACATGTTTTAATTATCGTTTAACATTATCTGAAAATTTAAGTAATCCTAAATACTAATAACTTTTGTTATTATAATGGTCAATATCTATTTAAAGTAAATCATTAAGCAATTTAGTTTCCGACTGCAAAATACGAAATACTTTAATTTCCTTTTTTTAAATAAAAAATGTGTTTTTTTACTTAATCACTATAAAATAACTATTTGGTGTGATCTTACAATTATATTAACCATGACGTCGATGCTACTTTACAGCTAAAGATGGTGGCGTGGGTCGGTAAAGGTTGGTTATGAAACTTAAACTGTCACAATGAAAATAAAATATTAGATCGGTCAAATGTGATTATTAAATCTCAAGATGATAAATGAAATTCCAATTGTGATACCTCTAATCTAAATTAATGAACTCAAAATTGGCTTAACAAAGTCAAAATTGATTAAAAAAAATGTATATCATTCATAATTTTCAAATCCCCTATCAAATTTTTTTATAGTCATTTCATATTATGAACATTTATTCAACATGTGTAATACACGGGTTACTAATCTAGTAACCAATATATAAAAACATCAAAAAGCGTTAAAAAAAGAAGTAAAAACATTTTATATTTGACTCCCCACAGTTTTATATACAACTTATGACGAAAAAGTAGAGCGACTCGTTCTTCTATAAATAAATTTATATTGAGAAACAGAAACGTAGAGCATTCACAGCCCATTGCCTATCTTTATCCCTATAATTTATATATTTATCATTATTTTTTTTCTCTATTCCATTCACAACCACAATTAAATAATACTTTTTAATACCTTTATCATTACCTTTTCTCTCTCTTCAAATCTTAAATTTTACAGATTTACTAAATTTTTCCTCAAATATAGGGATGTATCAAATTTTTCCTCAAATATTTATCTCTCCTCTACTCACAACCACTCACAACTACACCTCAAATTTTACAGTTTACACTCACACCCATTATAGAGAACGGGTTGTGACATATTCTAAATATACGAAAGCACATTATATAACTATTTAAAGAAGATGAATAAAATATACGTGACAAACTAATTATGATTCTTTTATAAAAAAGATAAAATTATATTTTTTGTCCTTTAACTTTATCTGTTTTGTAACTTTTGTTCTTTATCTTTTTTGTTTCACTCTTTTTCCTTTAACTTTTAATTTGTCATTTTTAACGGATTTCATTAAAATCCACCGTTAAGTCAAAAGTATTTTTGTCTTTTTACTTTTTAGGGTAGAAAAAAATTATATATTTTGTCCTTTAACTTTGCATGTTTTGCAATTTTTATCCTTTATTTTTTTTTAACATTCTCTATCCTTTAACTTTTTTATTCTTTCACCTTTTGTCCTTTTTAACAGATTCCGTTAAAGTATTTTTATCTTTTTACTTTTTAGGGGTATTTATTGTACTTAAATAAAGAGGGAGGGTGTGTTACGAAAGCACATTATAAAACTATTTAAAGAAGAGAAATAAAATATACGTGACAAACTAATTATGATTCTTTTATAAAAAAGATAAAATTATATTTTTTGTCCTTTAACTTTATCTGTTTTGTAACTTTTGTTCTTTATCTTTTTCGTTTCACTCTTTTTCCTTTAACTTTTTTTTTTCTTTCACCATTTGCCATTTTTAACGGATTTCATTAAAATCCACCGTTAAGTCAAAGGTATTTTTGTCTTTTTACTTTTTAGGGTAGAAAAAAATTATATATTTTGTCCTTTAACTTTGCATGTTTTGCAATTTTTTTCCTTTATTTTTTTTAACATTCTCTATCCTTTAACTTTTTTATTCTTTCACCTTTTGTCCTTTTTAACAGATTCCGTTAGAGTATTTTTGTCTTTTTACTTTTTAGGGGTATTATTGTACTTAAATAAAGAGGGATGGTGTGTTATGTAAATCTTTATTTTTTCCCTTTATCACCCCACCCCCACCCACCCCCACTTCCGTTTCAGAGAGAAGTCAACCTCGATCCCCCCTCCCCCTCTCCACTTTCTCGGTTGAATTTTCGGCGGCCTTCCATCTTCGAGCCCTCTCTGCCCCTACCAAACCTCAGACGACCCTCTATCGTCTCCTCGTCAAACGTCGGCAGTCACCAGGCCACCTGCTTCACCGACGACCCGATGTCAGGTCGATGGGAGGTCGCTGACCGACCAACAGTGTGGGTGGGGTTTTCACGGTGATGGTTTAAGGTTAGGGTGGCGGTGGGTGATAAAGAAAAAAAAATACAGATTTACATAACACACTATTCCTCTATATTTAAGTACAATAAATAACCCTAAAAAGTAAAAAAGACAAAAATACTCTTGACTTAACGGTGGATTTTAATAGAAACTGTCAAAAAGGACAAAAGATGAAAGAATAAAAAAGTTAAAAGATAGAGAATGTAACAAAAAAAGATAAAGGATAAGAATTGTAAAACAGGCAAAGTTAAATGATAAAATATGTAATTTTTTCTACCCTAAAAAGTAAAAAGACAAAAATACCCTTGACTTAACGGTAGATTTTAACGAAATCCGTTAAAAAGGACAAAAGGTGAAAGAAAAAAAAGTTAAAAGACAGAGAGTGTAACAAAAAAAGATAAATGACAAAAGTTGCAAAACATAAAAGGAAAGTTGCGACACGTAGCACAAAAAAGATTCAAATGGTTACAAATAGCTAGGAGTGTAAATGAGTCGAACCGCTCGTGAGTTATTCGAGATTGAATCGACAAAAAGCTCGAAATGAGTCGAGCCTTAACGAACTCGAGCCCGAGCTTTATGTAGCGAGCTCGAGCAGGCTCATGAGCCTTAACAAATCTTATATTTATATAATTTTTATATAATTTATTAAATATATTTTTAAAAATTAATTATTATTATATATAAATTAAGATAAACTAAGTAAATAATATGTATTATTTTCTAATAATGTCACACCCCAACCGACGGCGGAAGATGCCGGGACGCGATGATTGTCTAGATGCACACAACACTAATTAATGTTGCGATGTTCTTAATCAACCCATTTCATAAATCATAATTAATCAATAGAATACATGATATAGTTCACAACAAAGAAACATATTAACATAATTGATTGGGTCACACTAAGTCCGTATGTGATGATATGATGTCATCAATCATGGCAAAACATCATTAAACTGCATAACCTACAACATGTACAAAATAAAGGTCAACTACGAATAGTTGGAGAGTGAACATAGGTTTAGTGTACTACATAGATTAAAACATACGAGCCAGTGTGTTAAGTGCAATCGGGTATGATAACCACAATGATATAGAGCAAATAGGGGTGCATGAGCCAACCATGACCTCAAGGTTTGCAAAACATGGTGCCACACGCGAGACATGCCAAGTGGGTTTGTCAAGCCAATAAATCTATCACCATATCTCCGGCTTTTTACAGCTAATGTCACGTGAGTATGATAGCGAGCTTGATCACAACCATATATAAATAAACACACAAGTTCACATACAAGAATACACATAATCACATAGAATCGCATGTAGTTTTACAGTAAAGAATATCGAGTAAGGGTTTTGAATACGATACATGTTGCACCCCAAATCGTTTAAATAAAGAGGGGCTTTGAATACTCACCTAGAGAAGGAGACATGAATACAAAAAGACACCATGTGACGAAACGATAAGACCTGAAAGCGACCTCGATGACTAAACAAATGGAGGAATAAATAGATAAATAAATAGCTAATTAAATAAATAAATGAATAAATAAGTAAAACTTCACGACACAATCGACTCGACGAGTCGTTGATGATTTAATTGCGGTGATAACGTATGGTTATGGTCATGTGATAAGTCAATTCTAAAGCTAAGTCAAACAACGACAAATAAATATTTATTCCACTATTTAACTTTACGACGTCTAAATTCTTAATTATTTTCTATAAAATCACATAAGCCACAATTTTTATCCATAAATTAATTCTAGGCTAATCTAAGCATAAACATAACATATAAATATTATCGAGTCAAAAATCAATCAAATAAATAATTATTTTTGCCAAGTTAATATTTTCAACATAACCCTATTTTTTTTTTGGAACAGCAAAATTTTTATAAAACAAAGGCTAAGATAGCCAAAATGTCACACCCACAATTTCCACTAACGGAGTATAACCGTGTGGGGTGTGATCCAGACCAGGATCCAAGTCTTTAGTTACAACCAAGCCATAGTTAAAGGAGTAAACAGTCATGTATTACATTAAATAAATCAGAGTTTACATTTCACAAAAATCAGCGGAAACATTAGAAGTTTACAAGGTTGTTGTTTAGTACAAGTGATTACTAAAGTATCTGAAATACGACTTTCAAAAGGGTTTTACAAAGAACAAGTACTGCCAACGCCCGTGCCATCCATGATCCTCCAAGCAACCTGAAAAGCATTCAACAATCAAGTGTCAGCCAAGGCTGGTGAGTTCACTAAAGCGGTCTACCCGTCACAAGTAGACCTAATGTTTATGAATAAAGACAGGTAAAACACAATCAATATCATAAGACCAGTAAATTCCATATCGTAGGTAGCTAGCCTATAGTTATGTACACCTGAATTGTTCGTAACTGATGTGTTGCAAACACATCCCTAATTCCTAAGTCTTTTATTATGTTTTTGAGTCAAAGTGAGTCAATTTGTGTTAGTTTTACATTGTTTTGTTTTAGTTTGAGTTCTTATGTGTTTGTCTAGTGTCTTGGGTCATTTTTGTAGGAGTTTAATGAAAACCCGAGGCCACGAAAGAAACGGACAAGATTTGAAAAAAGAAAAAAAATCTAAAGTGAGTCTGAAGAGAAGGTCTAGGCGTATCGCCTAGACCTGTGAGAGTTGGAGGCGATACGCGCCAAGGAAGAAAGTCAAAGGCGGTGTATATTCAAGGCCGCGACTATTTTGTCGCCGTGCGGACTCCACGCGTATCGCGTGCCAAGGGGATACCTCCAAGCGATACGCTTGGAGGACTAAAACCCGCAGAAAAAGGCTTCTCGATATAAAATCGACTTTTAGGGTTTCAATTCAGATAACTCGACTTCCAGACGATTTCAGGAGCGACCAGAGGCGATTTTCAGAGCAGAAGAAAGCTGGGATCACGAGGGAACATTGAGAGATCAAGTTTGCATTGGAATTCGCTATCGGGTTCTTCCGTTTACTTTGTTTTTCAATAATTGCTGTCATGCTTTTGAATCAAGTTCCAGACTTTGTTATGTTCATCATTCAAACCATGATTGTAGGCTAAACTAATTATGCCACCTAGACCATTGTGATGAGTAGTTGAATATTTGACTTTATTATCGGTTTTGACTTATTGATTGATGTTGCGATTCTATTAAATTCCATATATTGCCATGGTTGATGTATATGTGTGTTATGATCAGTTCATTAGTTGATTGTTAATGCTTGATTTACCCGCGAATGTCTTTCGGTTTAGGTAAATTAGCTCAAGTAGTTAACTTTAAGGTTGATTGCTAAAGTGTAGTTAGGGTTTCCTTGACTATTGCATTAATATTTAATTGATAATTTGGTTATAATGTGCTGCTGAACTAAAGACTTAAAAGGTACAGGTTCAACGGGTAGTTGGGTTGGTTAAAGTTCTAGGGTTGCATTGTCTCAAAAGGAAGTGTCCTAGGGTTTTGTCTAGCTTGCTAGTTCGTGTCATTCATGGTAATCATTGGTAGCTCCGGTTAGTCTAGGTGCGCCTTAGGTATATCCGAGGGTGGCTAGGGTAATTGAAGTGGGAAGGACTTAAAAGGTGAACCCTTGTTCGAGCGTTAGAATCGTTGTCTGGGAAGGACTTAAAAGGTGAACTAGCGACCATCAGATTAGTCAGAGCCGAGGTAAAGTTAAGTGTCAATTGCGAGTCTAGGTCTAGGTGGTATATCTCTTCTTCATTTGAATTTCCCCAAGGGTTTCTTGCGGTTGTCCGGTTGTTAGTTGAATTAGTTAACTTCAGTTAATTCCAAATCAAATCAAAAAGTCAAATTTACTCAAATTTCCATTTCTTAGGTCTAGGTTAATTCTTGTCTAGAATAGTGTCCTTAGGTTCGATAATCCAGTCTTGCCCTAGCTATTCTACTATCCGATAGGTACACTTGCCTTAGGGTTCGGTCTAGTTTAGGTATTTTCGGTAAAATTAGGTGTGTCTAGGTCTAGGTCTAGGTCTAGGTTTTTATTAGCAGTTTTTAGAGTACGTTCCGAGCACATCAAGTTTTTGGCGCCGTTGCCGGGGACACTTGGCAATTGGCAAGATTAACTTAGGTCGTCGTTAGGAAATTTTGAGTCTTTTTGGTCTTTCCGTGTCTAGAGTCTTAGGATTTTCTGCTTTCGAGTCTAGTTCTTAGGTTTAATTTTTTCTTAGTTTTCCTCGAGTCATTCCATCGTTTTATGCCACACACTCGTTCACGGGGTCCACCTGAGCTGTCACCACTTTCTGATCCCGACGCGGATATCCGTGAACGATTTCGCCTTCTACGCACCGAGCTAGAGGCATTCATCATTTCCACCGCTCAATCCAAACCATCCTCTTCATCCACACACACCGCACGCGACACCAAACCCATCCCATTCCCCGATCTTTCATCCATGGCGGCACGTCGCACCGTCCACGAGCAGGCCAGCGCCGGAGTCACCGAGGCCCGGTTTGCTATTACACAGCCTGCTATTGCCAACACCGCGAATTGGCAAGTTCCGTCCCACGTCATCAACGCGTTGACGCATTCCATCCAGTTCCATGGACGTGAGGACGGAGATGCACCGACGCATATCTCCCGCTTCATTCGTATCTGCAACACGTTCGGACTCACCGGAGTCGCGAACGAAATCATCTACTTGCGTTTATTTCCATTCTCCCTTACGTCTCGAGCCGCCGAGTGGCTTGAGACGCTTCCGCCGAATTCGATCGCCACCTGGGACGATCTGACCGCAAAATTCCTGAAGAAGTATCATCCTCCAGCCAAGGCTGCACGTACGCGGGAGGAAATCCATTCCTTCAAGATGGATTCCGATGAGCCGTATTCTGTAGCGTACGAGCGCTTTAACACTCTTCTGAGTAGATGTCCGCAACACGGGTTGACGGAATGGGCTATCATCGAGAAGTTCTACAACGGACTTCCTTATTCTGTTCAGAAAGAGTTCAACATTTCGGCTGGAGGGCATATGATGGAGAAGCTCACTGTGGATGAATGCAAATCACTTTTCGAGAGCTTCGCTCTCGCTGAACAGCAGGCACCCGGAGGTCGGAGAGCCACCTTGGCCCCGACTAGATCACTCACACCTTCTACATCTACCCGGGGTGTCCACCACATTGGCTCAGAGACCATACCACCTAGGGAGTTAGAAAACATTTATAAGACCTTAGAAGAAATCAAACTCCACATCAAAGCCAAATGTGAGCTGTGCAGAGGCGCTCACGACACTCGAGACTGCCCGCTTGCTCCCGCTGAGCAGGTGGACTACATTGGAAACCGAAACCAGTTCGGTAATTCTTTCCAGCCTGGGTGGAGGAGTGGCCAAAATTCAGGATGGCGAGAGGGAGGAAATCCACCTGGTTTTCAACCGAGGTATAATCAGAATGGTGGAGGAACTGAGGGGCCGACTATGAAGGAGCTTACAGAGCTGGTCATGAATCAAACGCAGATTTTACAGCAGATGAACGCGAGAGATGAGGCCACACAGAAGAAGCTGGCAGAGCATGATACTTTATTGAGAAACCAGCAAGCTTCATTCCTTGATTTGCAGAGGTCAGTCGGTGACATAGCGAAGCAGCTGAAGGAGCTCAATTCCCGTGGGGGTCAATTTTCTGGTAGTACTTATAAGAACCCCAATGCCAATGTGAATGCCATCACCACGAGGAGCGGGAGAGTTGTCCAGAGTCCATCACCAGCGGTAGTTGATGAAGAGCCGGTTGATGAAGAGATCGAATTGGAGACGCCTGATGGGAGGTTGCACGAGAGCGTAACGCCAGCAAGTACCGCATCAAACGTCGAGGCTGAGGGAGTGAGAGAGAAGCCGCTGAAGTGGGAGGCTGTTAAAGAGAAGAAGAGAGTGAGGTTCGCGCCGAGACCAATCACAGCCGATGATCTGAAGCAAGTTCCTTATCCTGAGAGGTTGGTTCAACAGAAGAATGCACGTGAATATAATCAGTTCTTAGAGCTTCTTAAGCAACTTAGGGTCACTTTACCTTTTACTGATGTTATTAAACAAATGCCTAAGTATGCTAAGTTTCTGAAAGATATGTTAACTAATAAGAAGAAGCTTGAAAGTTTTTCAGATGTTACACTTGATGCTAATTGTTCTGCTGTAGTTCAAAATAAATTGCCTGAAAAATTGACTGATCCTGGTACATTTACAATTCCGTGCTCTTTTGGTGATTCATCTGTTACATGTGCTTTAGCTGATTTAGGTGCTAGTATCAATGTGATGCCATATTCTGTTTTCTTGCATCTAGGCTTAGGAGAGTTAGAGCCGACTAGGATGACAATTTCTTTGGCAGATAGATCGATTGTTAGACCCAAAGGAATAGTGGAGAATGTTCTAGTTCAAATTGATAAATTTTTGTTCCCTATAGACTTTGTGGTAGTTGACTGTGCATATGATGCTAGTTGCCCTTTGATTTTAGGTAGACCTTTTCTTAGGACCGCCAGGGCGCTAGTTGATGTTTTTGAGGGTACCATAACTTTGAGGGTTGAGAATGAGAGTGTAGTGTTTGAAGTGGGTAGGCGTAAGGATAAGGGCACGGAATCGGTTTGCTTGATAGGTACTTTCATGTCCTTTATAGATCTTGTGGTTGTAGGCAATCGGTTGGATGATGATGAGTTTGAAGAGGATGAGTGTGGAGAGGACACCGGGGGGTTAGTTGAGTTGGTTGATAAAAATGAAATTTTTGACCCATTAGGAGAACCCGGTGAGGTAGTTGAGAAGGTAGGTGAGGTAGTTGAGGATGAAGTGGTGATGGTGGATAAGTGTGGGGAAGATATAGGAGGGTTAGAGATCTTAGTTGATAAGAGTGATCATTGTGACCCGTTAGGAGAACCCGAGAAGTTGGTGATAGTGGAGAGTGAAATGGTGGTTGAGGAGGTAGATAGAAGAGCCACACTTGGTGATGTAGGTATTGTGCATGATGAGGTTGAATTTAGGCCAAGTGTGGGGAGGTTGCATGTGGTTGTTAGTAAACATGACCCGGAATTGAGTTTTCTTAGTGAACTGTCGATTTTTCCTGGGTAGATATAAGCATTGGAAGGTTAAGATGTTGTTGAGAGTGGTAAAGTTAGTTACTTTATGGACTAGGAAGTTGGTAGATGGTTGGTTGGATAGGAACCGGGTGGATACTGGTAGTTTTGTAGTCAAAGATGTGAAATCGAAACCTCCGGATGGTTTGGGAGGTTCTTTTTCTGATTTGTGCTAAATGATTAAGTGCCCGGGGGTGTATATTTTGTAATTGTGTTTTAATTTCTTGCAGTTTTTAGTTTTTGTGCCCCTTGCGTCTTTTCGTTTTGTGTTTTTGGTGTTTGCAGGTGATTCTGGAGATTCGGTCATTGGGAAATGTGAGTTGTGCAAAAGTGCAGGATTTGCTGCAAAAATTCGTCTAAGGGACCTGGAGGACAAGAAGGAAAAAAAAGAGATAGAAAATTTTTGAGAGGCAAAATTTCCAAAAGTCTCTGGAAATCACGTTCCAAGCGTATCGCCTGGAGGAAGGTAGGTTATAGGCGATACGCTAGGAAGTCTCAGGCGGACCGGATGGATAGCAGTTCTAGGCGTATCGCCTGGGAGATGCATGGCTGTAGGCGATACGCCTAGAGGAGGTAAGCCAGAAAATTTTCAAATCTTTCATTTTTATTTATTTCTGCTTACCGAGTTTGTGGTGGTTCGTTGGTGGCTGATGTGCTGAGTCTCCGGAGTTTCAGGTGAACACGTTTCAACTTGTTTTATTTTATTTATTTTATTTCTGCTTTATTTTTGTTCCATTCCACATTGAGGGCAATGTGTGAGTTCAAGTGTGGGGATGGGATACTTTCGTAGTTCAGTCATTGAGTTTTTTAGTTTTGGTGTGTTATATTGAGTCAGAAAATGAAAAAATTGAAAAAAAATTGAAAAATTGTTCAAAAATGTCCGAGATTCTGGCTGCAATTAAATGGAAAATGATAGGTAAAACTGGGAATTGATTTGCGAATGTTGTGCTTAAATGCTAATTAATGGATTAATTTGGGAAATGTGGATAAGTATGGTTGAATGGAAAACATTTCTAGTCTATGATGTGTCGGTAGGCCCAGCTGACCTAGGAGTAGCTTAAATAGCCTATGTGTTTGTTTTTGTATAAATATGCTAATCAGTCTGCTAGTGGGTTCCCATTTTAGGAGTGATAGGGATTCCGAATCTGATGATTAGGAGGAAAGAGACCGCTTTAGGCTAGATACTCCTATGTCCTTAGAATTTCAAATGAGCATGTTAGTTAATAATTTGGCTAATGAATTAGAGTGAAGGGGCAGAATACTCATGTACAAACTAAGGATAGTATCCCGTGGTAAGTGCCTCTGATGATGTTCCTGATCTCGCGGGCAAAATACTCACGTATGATTTCGGGGGTAAGACCTTGTGAAAGAGTACCTCTGATGATGTCCGTTGGTAATTTTAGGTAAAAGTAACCAACTATAAAAAAAAAAAATATGAAAAAATGAGAAAAGAAAAAAAAAGAAAGAGAGAAATTTTAGTTTAGAGAATAAATGCTCAAAAGTTGCATATAAATTCATAGTTATTCTTTGGACATCTTAGTATCTGGTTTAAGGGGGTTTGGAAATATATAAATTCAATTCAATTATACCCTTTGCTTTGACTGAATATGATTCGGTAATAGGTTGAACTTGACCTTTCTTTAGTGGGATCCATTGCGACTGAACTTATATCTGGTAATTTTATAAACACATGGGGGCGAAAGGAAAGGTTGGTGGTTGGGTTTAATCGGATAGAAATATTGGCAATCATAGTTAGTGTGTGATTACGTTATGGAATGTGGAATTGTTTGGTGGCTGTTGAAGTCTTAATGTTAAATGTTTAGAAGTCAATTTCCTGGTTGTGATTCCATTGCAGTATTTTTCGAGGACGAAAAAAGAGTCAGTGTGGGGATGTTTGATGTGTTGCAAACACATCCCTAATTCCTAAGTCTTTTATTATGTTTTTGAGTCAAAGTGAGTCAATTTGTGTTAGTTTTACATTGTTTTGTTTTAGTTTGAGTTCTTATGTGTTTGTCTAGTGTCTTGGGTCATTTTTGTAGGAGTTTAATGAAAACCCGAGGCCACGAAAGAAACGGACAAGATTTGAAAAAAGAAAAAAAATCTAAAGTGAGTCTGAAGAGAAGGTCTAGGCGTATCGCCTAGACCTGTGAGAGTTGGAGGCGATACGCGCCAAGGAAGAAAGTCAAAGGCGGTGTATATTCAAGGCCGCGACTATTTTGTCGCCGTGCGGACTCCACGCGTATCGCGTGCCAAGGGGATACCTCCAAGCGATACGCTTGGAGGACTAAAACCCGCAGAAAAAGGCTTCTCGATATAAAATCGACTTTTAGGGTTTCAATTCAGATAACTCGACTTCCAGACGATTTCAGGAGCGACCAGAGGCGATTTTCAGAGCAGAAGAAAGCTGGGATCACGAGGGAACATTGAGAGATCAAGTTTGCATTGGAATTCGCTATCGGGTTCTTCCGTTTACTTTGTTTTTCAATAATTGCTGTCATGCTTTTGAATCAAGTTCCAGACTTTGTTATGTTCATCATTCAAACCATGATTGTAGGCTAAACTAATTATGCCACCTAGACCATTGTGATGAGTAGTTGAATATTTGACTTTATTATCGGTTTTGACTTATTGATTGATGTTGCGATTCTATTAAATTCCATATATTGCCATGGTTGATGTATATGTGTGTTATGATCAGTTCATTAGTTGATTGTTAATGCTTGATTTACCCGCGAATATCTTTCGGTTTAGGTAAATTAGCTCAAGTAGTTAACTTTAAGGTTGATTGCTAAAGTGTAGTTAGGGTTTCCTTGACTATTGCATTAATATTTAATTGATAATTTGGTTATAATGTGCTGCTGAACTAAAGACTTAAAAGGTACAGGTTCAACGGGTAGTTGGGTTGGTTAAAGTTCTAGGGTTGCATTGTCTCAAAAGGAAGTGTCCTAGGGTTTTGTCTAGCTTGCTAGTTCGTGTCATTCATGGTAATCATTGGTAGCTCCGGTTAGTCTAGGTGCGCCTTAGGTATATCCGAGGGTGGCTAGGGTAATTGAAGTGGGAAGGACTTAAAAGGTGAACCCTTGTTCAAGCGTTAGAATCGTTGTCTGGGAAGGACTTAAAAGGTGAACTAGCGACCATCAGATTAGTCAGAGCCGAGGTAAAGTTAAGTGTCAATTGCGAGTCTAGGTCTAGGTGGTATATCTCTTCTTCATTTGAATTTCCCCAAGGGTTTCTTGCGGTTGTCCGGTTGTTAGTTGAATTAGTTAACTTCAGTTAATTCCAAATCAAATCAAAAAGTCAAATTTACTCAAATTTCCATTTCTTAGGTCTAGGTTAATTCTTGTCTAGAATAGTGTCCTTAGGTTCGATAATCCAGTCTTGCCCTAGCTATTCTACTATCCGATAGGTACACTTGCCTTAGGGTTCGGTCTAGTTTAGGTATTTTCGGTAAAATTAGGTGTGTCTAGGTCTAGGTCTAGGTCTAGGTCTAGGTCTAGGTTTTTATTACATTTTTAGGTACGTTCCGAGCACATCAGTAACCGAAGCTGACAATGTTTTGATAGGGGGTACCTATGAATTTTCCTTCCCGTGTCTTGACGGATCACGGTGGTTAGGCTAACATTGATCTCAGTCCGACCGCCAGTCGGGAGGGTGCAACCCGTGCACCGCTGAGCGGGGGTGTCAATCCCCAGTAGTACTACTCAACATTACCTCGCTACTATATATTAACGGCTTGAATATAAGGACTTTTTAATAAATAAGTTCAAATCAGTGTAGCATATGATATTTATGTCGGAAATTTACTCAGTAAGAAATACCTTACCGTTTGGGTTACCATCCTTACCGGATGCAACCACTTGCGCATTATCGTCCCTGAACGGACATAACAATAATATAAATGAACTCACCTTAGGGTGCACTGGTACCTAGCACTTGGTTCAACAGGTTGGTCAAAGTCAACCTATTCGGATAAATGTAGCCTAATAAAATTAGAAGGTGTCGCTAGGACGAAATTAGCACATAAGCACCTAAACATGTTTCATGCAATCATACAAGTCACATAATGCACATACAAGTCCCAATTTGGGAGAAAATCAATTAATTGCAACTTAAGTCAAAGTTGACCCAGAAAGTCAAACTTCGAGCACCTAACTAGTGACATAGCTAAAATCCACAATACTTGGAATTAGATTCTTAAATTTTACAGGCATATACTACACATCAATTAGGACTTGTTTAAAAAAGAATCAAGTAAAAAGGTTAAGGTATGAGAAAGTTATGCACGTCCGAAGTTGGCACTTTTGGTATTTTGCAAACAAGTCAAGGTAAAATGAAAACTTGCATAACTCATTCAAAATTTGGAATTTAAACATTAAATTCTCCAGATCTTACTTTCAATATATAAACATCAAGTCCAAATAGCAACTACACCATTAAAACAAGATTTACATGCCCAACCAATTTGCAAAGTCTACTTTTCACAGAAAATGACAGCTTTGAGTACCCAACTTGCAGCAGTGTTTTGAGTGACCAAACAGAGGTTTTAGAAAGTGTGTGAGTAGCCGTTGTAAAGCTAAGACATGAAACTTTACTACGGAAAAAGAATCAACTGATTTCGATGAAAATTAAGTGAGTTATGACCTCTGCAAGTCGGCCTAAAAATCTGGACGAATCTGTCCCTACTTTATAGTTTGCAAAAATTTCGGTTTTCAAATTTTAAGCAACAATTTGGTCATTCAACACCTACTAAAATAATTATAACCATTTAAACATGTAATTTCTGTCATGAACAAGATCATATCAAAATCATAGCAAAATGTGAACATGTGGCTAGCATACAAGAGCATAAACACCCAAATTTCATAACCAAACACTCACTTAACCTCAAGAACACATAGAGCATGAATTTGGGGCAAATTTCCAGATCTAGAACTCTCAAAAATTCTGACCTAAATCATGAGTTAGCATAACTTAACCTAAATCAAGTTTCATGAGCATACCAACACTCCATTTAGCACATAAACGCATAAAAACACACATGCAACTAAGAAATTTCGAAATCCAAACTTAGGGCTTACAAGATTGGGGAAGAAATCGCAGGTTAGAGATGGAGAGGAGAAGAAGAAGCTTCATTGATGCTTGTGGTAGCTAAACACTCTTGAATCCTTCCTTCCTTGAGCTTGATTTCACGACTTTTGCAAGTGGGTGTGTGTGTGTGCGTGAATCGTGAAGAGAGGGAGATGATGAAGATGAATGATACGTGAATAAGGGTGGGGGGGAGTGTTTTGTGCAGATTTCTCTCATGACAAATTACAGTTTTGGCCCTTCAAGTTTCATTTTAACAAATAAAGGCATAAAACTCATTTAAATGGGTTTTTGCTAAAAAGTTGTAAAGTGAATATTCTAAAAATGTTTTCAAGTGTTTTTAAATCATTTAACATGTAAGATTTAGCCGGGTTATATAAACTTATCATTTATACATAAAAATCCAAATTTACACACAAAGCCCGGTTTCGCACAAAAATGCAAATCTTCACAACTAACACATAAGATCGCGAAATGAGTTCACGAAACAAGTTACTAAAATTGGTTAGCAAATAAACATGAATAAACATGTAATCATTTAAATAACGGTTCTCGGGTTCGTTAACGGAACTAACGGAAAAAGTTAACGGAGTTAACGGAAAAAGTTAGCGGAGTTAACTTGGAAGGTTGCAATTGTCACACAAAAAACCACAAAAAGTTACATCAATAAGAGTGAGTTACCAAGCCACTCAGTCCAAGATAAACTACACATCCTATTTCTATTAGAAAACATTAAATAAGAAAGTAAAACAATACTCTCAAACAACTCGCCGTTCCTAATACGAGAGGGATTGAAAATGGAGTCATTTCTGAACCTCCAAATCACCCACCAGATCGTGAAACAAATTATCTCAATTAGAACCTTCTTCTCCTTTTTAAGCCTCGCAACATCCACTAAAGCAAGTAAGTTCGATGGAGCCAACAGAGCTATGCACCCAACCTGAAGCCATTGAGTGATCAAACCCCAAATCTTCTCCGTAACACCACACGAAGCAAAAACATGAGCAACCGACTCAACATAACCCCATTTTAAATTATTTCCAGGCAAAATAATCATCCAAGATCAAGTCTTTTTGCATGAAAACCAACCATAACATTTTATTTATGGCTAATCATCTTCAAAAATACTAGATCTATCATCCATCATCATCTCACTATATTAAAGATCTAAACATGCATGCCAAATGTATATGTTTATTTTTCCATAAATTCACCAAGCTTGTATTTTTATTATAAAGCCCTAGATCCAGAATCAAGATATAACATTTATGAAAATATGATTTTACCAAGTTCCATCCAAACCATACGAGATCCATCAAGATTTAACACAAATAATTATGAAATCTATAAAAACCAATAAAAATCTAACCTTTAAGCCTTTATTCACAAGATCTAACATATATAAGTATGTATAAACAAGATCTAGCATGGAATCCTTATAAAAATCAAGTCTTTAACATGAAATAACAAAAGCATAGGAAGAAAAATGCTAGATTTGAAGGGACCGACCTAGAACGATGAAAACCGACTCTTTTATGAGCTTGAAATCATCCAAAACGAGCATTTGATCTTCAAGAATGGTGATTTTATGTTGAGGCAGCCGTCACAATCGTTTAGGAGCATTAGGGTTAGGAAAAAGTGGAAGCAAAATGGGTTTAAAGGGTTTAAATAGGTTGGAATCGCATTACCCGAATCTGGACCTGACAGAAACGGGTCGCGGTACTCGACGGGTATGGAAAAAGGTGTCACGGTACACAACATTTTCCTGGGGGGCAACCTTTGACTTTTGTTGACTAGGAACGGAAATCAAGGTTTTGGTCAAGTAAAGTAGGGTTTTAGGCTCCCGTTTTATCACCGTTAGATTCATTTCAACGTTTCCACTAAGATAGAGTATAAACATGACATATAACAATTTACAAATAATAATTAAATTAAATTAATGTAATTTTGGTCGGTTTACCGGTTTCACTGATTTTGCTCTAGATTCTTCGTTCTTTATCGAAATCAAGTCCCGTTTCACCGATTTTCACCTTTATTTCATTCTCAATCATATGAAACACATTCAAGCATATAAAATTGAACATAGAATGCCATTCATCAATTTATGGTCAAATATAACGTGTTTTCGGTCATTATTACGTACGTATCACTAACGGGATAATCACCAACGTTTCGAGACTCAGCTTGTGCGTAACGACTAGTGACATGATAATTGATTATTAGACTCATGAAAAAGTTGAATTTGCAAAAGTTCAAAACGGGTCGAATTTCTCAATCAGGTATTTTGCAAATGTTACATATAAAAAGAACAATTCTAAATATATAAAAATTTAATTATTATAAGATATAAAAAATAAATATTATCCTAAACGAGCCGAGGTCGAGCTTAAATAATTTTCAACGAGCCAAGCTCGAGCTTCAGAACTAAAGCTCGAACCTAGTCGAGCTTGAGCTCTGTTAAATTTAAACGAGTCGAGCTCGAGCCTTGACGAGCTCAGGCTCGGCTCGGCTCGTTTACACCCCTAAAAATAACATTCAATATTTATGTGCAAAAAGTGATACACTTTTTATCTTAGGTACCAGGTGATGGAGCCTGTGAGTTATAGTGATGACATTGATGTGATAGAAATGTAAAAGGTTACGGTTGTTCGGTTATATATACTGAAACGGATGTAAATAAATTGAATGTTCATTGAACAGTTCGTGAACTATTCGCAAGACGTTATAAAAGAAAAGTAAAGTAAAGTATATGTGTGAAACTAATTATAATTAAAAAAAACATAAAAGGAAAGTTGTGAGATGCAACACAAAAAGATTCAAGTCGCTACACAAATAGTATTCAATTTTTAGATGCAAAAATTATTCAACTTTTATATTAGGCAAAAGGTGGTGACGGCCATTGAGTTATAGTGATTGCATTGATGTGATAGAAATGTATAAGGTTATGATTGTTCGATTTTTGAATATTGAAAAGACTGGAAATGAACTGAATGTTCACCGAACAGTTTGACAGGAACTAATTATAAGAGAGAAAATATATACGTATGAAACTAATTATGATTTATGAAAAACACATAAGAGAATAGTTGTGAGGCGCATCACAATAAAATTCAAATCGTTACACAAATAGCATTCGATATTTGGGTGTAAGAAATGGTTCACCTATTATGTTAGGCACCAGGTGGTGACGGTCGCGAGTTACAGTGATGGCATTGTTGTGATAGAAACGTATAAGGTTACGACTATTCAATTTTAAGTACTAAAACGGTTGTAAGTGAACTGAATATTCACCGAATAGTTCGTGAACTGTTCGGCAGGAAGTTATAAGAGAGAAATAAAATATAAGTGTGAAACTAATTAAGATTTGTTTATAACAAAAACATAAAAGGAAAGTTGCGAGACGTAACACAAAAATATTCAAATCGTTACAGATATAACATTGCCTACCGTGACACCCAACATGTCATACATGCCTTGGTAAGAGGAGTAAACATGTCTTACTCCACATACTTACTAAGGTACATGCACATAAACTGTCAAGCCCACACAACCCTTCGATTCATAATGTATCCAAGATTCGTAATGAGGATGATATGTCAGGCATTGAGATGAGACAACATTCCAAGAGGAATCCAAACTACTGTCATGCCAAAACAAAGGAGAAGACCACCTCTTGGCCTACCAATTTATGGTCTCCTTCGTAACAATGGATGATGCCTCCCATCCAATGGTGTTTCAAATCTCTTTCATGAGATTCTCCCTCTCAAAATTGAGCTAAGAACCTAACCTCGAAGACCAAATCATGTCATCAGGCACTACACATGCATACTCCCTCTGTTCATCTTAAATCTGTCTGTATGACTTGTGAAAATCAATAAAATGTTTATTTTTCTCAACTTGTCAGCATCATAGAAATAATCACAGAATTTCTGTGAAAATTACAGAATCTCTAAAATCACAGTTTCTGTGAAAAATTTCACAGACACGCTGTGAAACACAAAGGAAGAAGTTTCATATATGTAATTACAGACAATCCATGAAAGTACATGTGAAATCTACTTGAGTGTCTCACTCACACAAACACAAGGGGGGGGGGGGGATGATCACACATGACAAATGATCAATACTAATCAAGATTCCTGAAAGAAAGATTCAATGATTAATGATCCTCCAAAGAAAGATGACCTTAATTATGAGGAAAATAATGAAGTACTCACATTTATTGAGCATTTAGGGACAACGATAACATTTTTTTTACATTTGACATTTTGACGAATAACGTGAAATATAACTCCAGGAATAAAGAAACGGAGTCATAACATAAATACTCAAACATTATAAATGTGAATTCACACTTTGTATCTCACATTCTTCTGACTTGAAACAAAGGCAAATTAAGTTTTCACTCAAATCAGCTTTCATCTCACTTCGTAATGGCCTCTTCCGTCTCTTTTCAAGTGATAAACACACGATCAAAGTGTTGATACATAGCATGTGCGTCGTGTGAAGTATCCAACCAGATGATGTCATGTGAAGATCAAGACCAAAGTTCAAGGATAGGTTTGCTACTGGGCGAACCTGGTCCGAACCTGGAGTTCGGATCAGCCGAACTTGGAGTTCGGACAGGGTTCGGCCAGCAGTGTATAAATAGGAGTTTGGTCATTGTTTTGTGCACGAGAGAGAGTCTGAGCGAATCTTAAGTGTGTGTTTCTGTGGTGTATTCTCTGAGTCAAGTTTGAGTGTTAGACTGATTGTAATTGTTCTTTGATCAATAAAACAATCGGTTAATTACTTATTTCGAATCCGTTATAGCTAGATTGAGTAAACGATCCGATGCTCACGCAATTTCGCAAAGACACATCCATCTCACAATATCAAAGCAAACTACTTAAAGCCCTCTTCAATCCAGAACCCTAACCCTAACCAAGATTCTCCATCTATAGACACTCCAAATTTCTACACCTTTAATCTCGAACCAAACAATCAACCAGCTGACCTAAAGTGCTCTCTCTATATAAGAGAAGTTCAAATAATCATTGAACCTCTTAGAAACAACCCAATCTTCATAGACCTTACCATAGATGAGGCCGCACCCAGAAAACTACTGATGAATATATGGTCTACAATCACAGTCAAAACTAATCTCAAATAAGGAAAGGAAACAAAAGTACTCCATGCATATCTCAGAGAAACAAACACACATGTAGTGGAGGTCAACTTCACAGAAGAGGTTCTGAAAAAAATCCTAAATCTCCCAGTATTAGGAAACTATGATGCGACTCTAACAAAGGACGAACAAAGAGATATGGTGAATAGCCTAAGCGAACAAGGGCATGTCTACTCAAAGTTCTACAAGATCAAGATCAACAAATTGCTTCATAAATGGAAACTCATGTTGACTTCCTGAACAAAACCATGAGCCCAAGAACAGGATCGGTATACCAGTCAAGTGATTACATTCTATATCTGATGAATGACATTATTGAAGGCAAAAATATCGACTATGGCCTACTAATATGAAAGGATATGATAAGAAAAGTTCATGAGAGGAAACTCAACCCAAACAAGACTTCCTTCATTCCCTATAGTAGATTTCTTAAAAACTGATACACAAAGCTATCAGAAACAAGCCTCTAACAGGACAAGGAAAACAATTTAAAGGAAAAACTCTCAAAGTCATGGACAAACTCGAAGTAGGTAAAATACTACCTTTTTCAACGGTACGTGATTCCGAAAATATGCTCACTCACATTCCTAAGGACTCCTCAATTCTAAAAATATACCTAGAAGACCTAATGCACCACGAGCAACACCTAAACCAACCAACCATTCCTAAACCACGAAGTCCTCATAATAGCCCTCAGCAATCCCATTTTTCACAATCTGTCAATGATGTGTTCGGAACGTACCTAAAAATAACTATTAAACCTAGACCTAACCTAGACCTAGACACACCTAAATTCTACCGAAACTACCTAAACTAGACGGAACCCTAAGGCAAGTTTACCTATCGGATTGTAGCTAAGTTAAGGAAGACCGGGAATATCGAACCCTAGAGACACTCTATAGACAAAATTAAACTTAGACCTAAGAAACGGAAATACTGAGAATTGAATTTGGGTTTTTGAGATTGGTTTCAGGAATTAAATAACTAACTTAACTAACAACTACCAACCGAAGACAGGAAAACTTTGGGAAAATCATAATAGAGAAAAGTATCACCTAGATCCAAAAGCCTACTTAATACCTACAACCTCACTCAGTTTCGATCAATCTGATGGTAGCTAGTTCACCTTTTGAGTCCTTCCTAGTTAACACTTCTAACGCCCGAACAAGAGTTCACCTTTTGGGTACTTCCTACCTCAAGTAAACCTTACCACCCTCGAATCTAATCTAAGGCACCCTAGGCTAGCAAGAGCTACCAATAACTACCATGACCGACACGGAATAACAAGCTAATCAAAACCCTAGGACACTTCATTTTGAGACAATGTAACCCTAGTTCTTTAACCAACCCAATTACCCAACAATTCTTTACCTTTTGAGTCTCAGAAGAGGCAGCACATTACAAACAAAACATCAATCAACAATCAATGCAATAGTTCAAGAAAACCCTAAACTACTCTTTTGCAATCAACCCTAAAGTTAACTACTCAAGATAATCTACCTAAACCGAAAGACATTCGCGGGTAAATCATGCATTAAAAATCAACTAACAATCTGTTCTCAACACACACAGGCATCAACCATGGCAATCTATGGAATTTAATAAAAGCGTGACATCACTCAATCAACCGAAAACTGATTAAAGTTGCAAATACTAAATAGTCATTCAATTAGGTCTAGGCGATACAATCAACTTAGCCTAGCCTCATGTTCAAGTCAAGATAACAAATAAAAATCATAACTTTGACAGAAAACATGGGTTCAACTAAATTCAAGACAAGAAACGGAAAAGAAACACGAAACCCGAATGTTGAATTGTGATGAACTTGTGGTCCTCAGATGTTTCCTCTCGATCCCAGCCTTCCTCTTGCTCAGAAAATCATCCGAAAATCGCCCATAGCCGGCTGTAAGTTGTGATATCTCGAATGAAACCCTAAAAGACGAATTTATATGCCGATTACTTATTCTGCGGGTTTTAGACCTCCAAGCGTATCGCTTGGAGGTGCCTTGTTACTAGGCGATACGCTCCAAGTCCACAAGCGACAAAATAGTCGGGCCGAAGCCGCCTTTGACTTTTCTTGACCAGCATCACTACGCGTATCGCGCGGAACTTGTGAGGTCCCAGGCGATACGCCTGGGACATGTTTTCAGCCTCTTTTCTTCTATTCTTCTACTAACTCCTAACTTTCTCTCGTGGCCACGGGATTTTATTAGAAACCTACAAGAACATATAAAACAAATAAATAAAGACTCAAGGACCCAACTTTAATAAAAACAACTAAAACTCATACAAACATACTCAATTAAGCTCAAATATATAAAGAAAAGACCCCGGAAATGAGATGTGTTTGCAACACATCAGTCAACCAATCCTTCACACCTGCAAACCAAGACACAGACATCCAAAACTCACCAAATCACTCTTGCATTTAAAGCCCAGCCTCCAACTCCTTAAAACCATCATTGCGTCGTGATTGCCTTCACTAAACAAATCAACCTAGATCATCTACATTAGAAATAAACATCCCTACCATTGCGACCAAACAACGCATCTTCTCTGACTCCGACACTATCTTCATGAGGATGTAACAACAAGCGGAGACTCCATGAGTCAAGGAAGCTTAGTTATGAGTCCCATGGATGTGTTCCCGGCATTTTTGATCTTTTCATATATAGTTAACAAAAAAAAAAAGAATGGAGGTTAGTGACTTGAATTAAAACTGTGATAGAATGTCAAACTATTGGACTAAACTCGTAATTTTTAAAATATTAGATTAAAATCAAGATTTAGACCAAACCTCATAGACGAAAACAGTAGTTTACTCTTTTACTTATTTTTTTGTTAGTTTTCTTTGGTTTGTTTAGTTTTTCTTTTTTTTTCCTTTAGAATGACAACTATTTTCACTACTATTAAACAATCAAATATCCAAACAAATAATCCAAACGAGTCCACATATTCCAACACCCAATCAACACGGCCGGCTAATTCAAGATAGACCCATAGAAGTCATCACCATGAATGGTCACAGACAAATAACATTGGCCCCATAGCTCTTCAATCCGATCTACATATCTTTTCTTGTTAAAATTGACCATTATACATAATCATCAATTCACAGTCTCCATTTCCATTGAATTCTTGCAGCAAACTACTCAAAAATGGCTGAGAAAACATGTAAAAGGATGAGCTTACTGAAGTTAGCCGAGGAAAGAGCATCTTTGAAGAAGAAACAAGAAGAACAGAAACAAAAACAACAGTTGGATTCAGTACCTTATCTTCCAAAAGAATGTGTTTCCAATATCTTAATTCGATTGCCGATCGAATCCCTTCAACGGACAAGATTTGTTTGCAAGCCATGGTATAGCATCATCAAGAGTCCCACCTTCATTCGTGACAATCTTGATCGAGCCGAGAAGGTGTGGATCTTCTTGAGCCCGGTGGAGGAAGAAGTTTTACGCGGTTGGGATGATCAAGATTCGCGTTTTCGTGAAAACCCTAATACGTTTTCGGTGGAGAAGAAGCTTTTGGAGCTAAATTCGGTTTATTTCCCGTTAATCGAGCCGTTGACGAAGTACGCTATCAAATACATGGTGCTCGTAAATGGTAAGAGTGTGATACGAGACTATAACGCGACGTGTTTGGGAATGATTAGGGCGAGTTGCGATGGTCTAATCGTGGTTGATAACGTGTTGAAAAAAGGCGAGTTGGTGATCATGAATCCGGTCACTCGCGAGCTAGATACGCTTCCTTTAGGCACTATATACCCTCCACACCACGAGTCATATGGGCTCGTGAATTGTGGCCCACGAGGGTATAAGCTCGTCCACTTGTTTCTGGACGAGTCGTAGTTCATCGGATGCGAGGTTCTACGTATCGGTGACAACTCATGGAGGGCCATCGACGGGCCGCCTTTTGGGCTGATTAAATGGTTTGGGTACGACATAGTTTTTGCGATTGGTGCGTTACATTGGGTTCCTGAACCCGACCATAGCGAATACATAGTCGCAATGACTATAAACGACGACAAGTTTCGCAAGATCACGCTTCCTAAAACCGCAAGATTCAATGATCGGATAATGGAAGCGTATGATCGCCTTTGTTTCGTGACACACGAAGAAATGAACGAGATAAGCGTATGGGTTTTGGGAAGCGTGTCGGGCGAGGCGTGGACGAAGAGATATACGATCGCGGTTGGGTGTATACGAGATTTGATCCCTCTTCACTTCTCGAGATTCAAATGGGAGGTATATTTCTTGGACAAAGACTGTTCGGTCTTTGTTTTTGATTTTGAAAAGGAAGAGATGAGGAAAATCACAAGGATGAAAGGAAATTTCAAGATAGCCAGTGGAGTGGAGTATACGTTTCATGTCAATAGCCTTGTTTCTTGGAAGATTAAGGAATAAGGATTAAGGAGAATGATCTTGATACACACAAAAATTGTCGGTATCATATTTGTTTATGTCGAGCTTATGTATTTGAACAGTATGAACATGTAAAGATAGTATTTTTTTTATATGGTCCTGAAAAACGTGTCTATGTTGTATGACATCGGTGTAAATAATGCATATATATATAATGCATACATATCTATAATAAAGTCGATTTATGCAATTGTTGATGATAATAAAATAAAAAATTATTTATAACACTCTTCTATTCTATTGTTATCATCTATAATACATTTCATATATTTCAAGATGTTATCTCGTTAGAAACCTTGTTAAAAAATCCAGTAGGAGAAAATTATAGCTAAGAAGAAAGAATGCAACACATTTTTTTTCCTGATACTTCTTGATCAGTTATGTTGTCACATGCATTAAAAATTTTACAAAGAAAACTCAATGAAACCAGATTTCGAGAAGGAATCGAAAAGATCACATCAAAGGTTGGTAGCTCCGACGAAGTCCTAGTGAACATCCCAATTTCCAACTGCGAATAACTGGTCCGATTGTCTTAGCCGGTCTACTGATTCGACAGCTAACCGTCAAAACAGGGAGTTCAAATCATGAACAGCCCCAACTATGTATAACCAAACCGGCCGCTCACCTGGTCTGTGGTCCGACCAGTTCGACAGGTTGCTCTGATCCGGCTACAAAAAAATTGTTAATTATTTTAAATAACTAAATATATAAATATAAAATTTTCTTATTTTTATAATTTATTAAAACTTAATTATAATAAGATTTTAATTATATACGAGCAAAATGACCCGCCCGTTACTGCGGGTACCTTTTTTAACTGAATATTACATTGTCAGTTCATATGAAGTATGTGTTTTGAGATATATATTTTGAGTACATTTCTGAAAACATATATGGTTTATGTGTACCTTTATAGGTGTTTACACTATATTTTGAGTACATTTATGAAGACATATATGGTTTATGTGTACCTTTATGGGTGTTTACACATCTGTCGTTTAATCCTATCTTTGGAGCAAAAGTTTGGACATAACTTTTCAAAAGGAATTTCCTTTAGGAGATTCATGAGACCATCGATTAGGTTGTAGTTGATGTTGCCTTTATTAATCTTGAAGCAACATCATCTTTGAAGATGTATGACGCTTGTGTCTTGAGAGTTCTTTGACAAAAACTGCTTGTCTGCTTGGACTTTCATATTCTTGTTATATTATGTGAAGGATTTTTTTTCACATAAGACATAATATTAAAAGACTAAAGATTTTTAAAGTGTGATTGTGAGTTGTTAGGGACTGATGGATTAGAGAAATATATTTACGTATGATTTTTAGAGAAAGTGAAACTCAAAACAAATTCAGATACTTTATTGAAGAGAAATAACAGCCTTAAATAGGCACACAAACAAGACTGACGTGCAGTTGGAAATAAAGCAACAACCCTAACAACTTCCTATAAACTAGAAAATAAACAAAGGACTCGGTAAACCAAAGACTGCATGACTTTATTCTTCCACGTGCAAGTTGAGTGCAACGGTCACTAGATTTGGATCACATTTTAACATCTCCCCATGATCCAAAGGCTATGACCCCCAACTGAGTTCGAAACCGATTGAACTTTTATACTCCTAATGCCTTTGTGAGAGCATCCGCAACTTGTTCCTCTGTATCACATGGCTCCAGTTTGATTTCTCCATCTTCGACAAGACTCCGAATGTAATGAAACTTGATCTTGATGTGTTTGGTGCGTCTGTGAAATGCTTGATTTTCGGTCATGAATATTGTGGAACGATTGTCGCACCAAATAGTAGTAGCTGCTCTTTGTGTTTGCTTTAAATCGACAAGCATTTTTCTCAACCACACTGCCTGACATGCCCCTTCAGCAGCAGAAATATATTCAGCTTCTGTAGATGATAGTGCAACAACCTCTTGTTGCTTTGAACTCCATGACACTACAGCTGATCCAATAGAGAATACACTAGCCGAAATGCTTTTCATGTCATCGAAAGACCCAGCCCAATCACTGTCTGTGTATCCTGCAAGTGTCACTTCTGGTCCCTGTTCGTACCACAACCCATATTCTGATGTACCAGCTAAATACCTTAGAATGCGTTTAGCAGCTCCATAGTGATGATTAGAGGGTTTGTGCATGAACCTTGATAAGATGCCGACCGCATATCCTATGTCTGGCCTGGTATGAGTTAAGTAAATTAAGCCTCCAACCAAGCTCCTGTATCTGTAGGCATCAGTGAATTCTTCTTCATCTTGAACTTTAAATTTGTCATTCACATTCATTGGGGTAGCTGATGGCTTGCATTTTAGCATGCCAAACTTCTTCAACAGATCTGTAGTATATTTCTTTTGAGCAAGAAAGATACCTTTGGGTGTTTGCTCTACCTCCAAACCCAAAAAATACTTTAACTTGCCAATGTCAGTCATATCAAACTCTTTAATCATTTTTTCTTTGAACTCTTCAGTCAAGGTCTTGGATGAACTTGTGTATATGATGTCATCAACATACACACAAATAACAATAAAGTCAGCACCTTTTCCATGTTTGACATACATAGTTGGTTCATTCATACTTCTTTCATAGCCATGTGTCGTCAAGTAGCTATCAATTCTGCTGTACCAGGCTCTTGGAGCTTGCTTTAGCCCGTATAAGGCTTTATGAAGCCTATACACTTTACTTTCGTTGCCCTTAACTTCAAACCCTGGAGGCTGCACAACATAAACTTCCTCTTCCAAGTACCCATTTAAAAAGGCAGACTTAACATCAAATTGATAAACTATCCAACCATACTGAGCAGCTATAGATAGAACAAGTCGTATTGTTTCAAACCTGGCCACTGGTGAAAACGTTTCTTCATAGTCTATACCATACTCCTGTACATAGCCCTTTACCACAAGTCTCGCTTTGTGTTTGAGTGTTTCTCCATTGGCACCTTTCTTAAGCTTGAAGAGCCATTTAAGTCCGATGGGAGTCTTTCCAGCAGGGAGGTCACATAGACTCCATGTTTTATGCTTTTCAATGGACTCTAATTCAGATTTCATGGCTTGCCTCCACTCCTCTTGCTTCACGGCTTCTTGGAGGGTGACAGGAGTTATTAAAGATAGGGCAAGTTGACATATTTCTAGATTTTCAATAGGCTCACAGGAGTCATAGATATCATCTAAACTCCTTAGTCTGACTGGTGTGTTGCTTCTAATTGGGGCGCCACAAGTAGAGTTGCTTGAACTTTTGTCACTGCTGGGAGTACATGGAGTGTTTGTGTTAGACCCACTTGACATACTTGTTGGGCTTTCACCAGGTTCACTGGCCTCACTTTCTTCATTGTGAGTTTCTGAGTGTAAGGCACCAGTGGGTATTCCATCATTCTGTATAGCTCCTTCCATCCATTTTGATTTCTCATCGAATACCCCATTTCTACTTATAATAATGGTCTTCTTTGTGATATCAAGTAGTCTATATGCTTTAGACTGGGGGCAGTAACCAACAAATACACATTTTGTTGATTTAAAATCCAATTTCTTCCTTTGTTGGGAGGGCTTAAGACTGTATGCAATACTTCCAAACACTTTCAAGTGACTGACAGACGGCTTCTCTCCATACCAAATTTCATATGGAGTTTTATCTTCAACTGCTTTAGTAGGAGAAAGATTCATCAAGTATACTGTTGTTGCAACTGCTTCACCCCAGAAGTGGTCGCTTAAATTTTTGCTCTTCAACATGCTCCTAGCTCTTTCCATTATGGTTCGATTTTTCCTCTCTGCCACCCCGTTTTGTTCAGGGGTATAGGGGGCAGTGAGGGCTCTGTGTATGCCATGTTCTTCACAGAATACGTTGAAGGCATTTGACAAGAACTCCCCACCTCTATCTGTTCTTAATGTAGCAATCCTCTGACCAATTTCATTCTCTACTTTAGCTTTAAAAATCTTAAACTTGTTAAGTGCATCACTTTTTCTTGACAAAAAGTAAACCCATGACATTCTACTAAAGTCATCAGTGAATAAAATAAAGTAAGAATTACCTCCAAAGGATTTGATAGACATAGGGCCACATAAGTCTGAGTGAACTAGTTCCAAGGCTCTGGTTCCTCTTGTAGCATGTTTAGGAAAAACTTTCTTTGTTTGCTTTCCATAAATGCAGCCTTCACATAACTCCAAACTTGAAATATGAGGTAATCCATAGACCATGCTTTTCTCTTACAATTGCTTTAGACCAACTTCATGCAAGTGGCCATATCTTTGGTGCCATACTTGAGTATCTTCCTTTTTCACTGCAGCTAGGACATTAGGCATACTATTCACTTTTAATGGATTAAAAGGAAAAGTATTATTTTTACTCATCTCCACTGTACTCACTATCTCTCCACTACTTTTGTTTCTTATGGTGCATGCCCCATCATCAAATAACAATGCATAACCCCTTCTCATTAATTGTCCTACACTTAGGAGGTTGAATCCTAAGTCTGGTGAATATTACACATCACATAGACTTTTGTACTTTCCACCGTCAACTTCAACTTGGAATTTTCCTTTTCCTTCCACAGAGATACTTTTTCCATTTCCCATTTTTACTTGAAGTTGCTTGGTTCCATCAAAGTCTTTGAACCATGATCTTTTTCCACTCATATGATTAGAACATCCCGAGTCCAAGTACCATAACTCATCTTCTTCTTCATTATCAAGTGCCACTTGTGCTTGAGGCTCGCTCCAACAATCTGCTTTCACATGGCCAAATTTGTTACAATTGTAACATTGGATGGCGCTCCTTCCTCTTCCACTGAATCGGCCTCGTCCTCTACCTCGACCACCACGTGCACCTCCTCTTCCACGTGATCTACCATATGTGGGTCGATCATCTTCTCTGTTAACTGCCTGAAATGCTTGTTCTTCCACGGGAGCTTCCACACCCCTATTGACCCGTGTTTCATGAGCTTGTAGTGAGCCCATGAGTTGGTCAAAAGTTAGTATGGTGAGGTCCTTTGATTCTTCTATGGCAGTTACAACATGATCCCATCGCACAGTTAGGCTTCTTAATACCTTTTCGATCACTGTTTGATCTGAGATAGTTTCACCATACGACCTCTTCTGGTTTACTATCTTCATCATCCTTGATAGGTAATCTGCAATGGGTTCTCCTTCTTTCATCAGCATGGTCTCGAATTCTCTCCTTAGTCCCTGTAGCTTCACGGCACGCACCTTCGAGTCACCTTGGTACTCAGTTTGAAGAAGAGTCCAAGCTTGTTTCGAAGTGGTAGCTGCTGCAATGCGTGAGAATATCTCATCATGCACGGCTTGTTGGATCAGTGACAAGGCCCTGGCGTCCTTTCTCTTGTTATCTTTCAACTTGGTTCGATCTGTGTCTGTCTCATTGAACCCGTTAGACACATACTCCCAAAGATCTTGAGACATGAGTATAGTCTTCATTCTTATGCTCCAAAATTCATAGCCGTCGCCCTTGAAGATGGGTAATGGAGGTAGGGACATTGTTGCTTGAGCATTCGCCATAGCAGAAGACCAAGGAGGAAGTGATGTATAGTAACAACCTTGCTCTGATACCAAAATGATGGATCAGAGGAATATATTTACGTATGATCTTTTAGAGAAAGTGAAACTCAAAACAAATTCAGATACTTTATTGAAGGGAAATAACAGCCTTAAATAGGCACACAAACAAGACTGACGTGCAGCCGGAAATAAAGCAACAACCCTAACAACTTCCTATAAACTAGAAAATAAACAAAGGACTCGGTAAACCAAAGACTGCATCACTTTATTCTTCCACGTGCAAGTTGAGTGCAACGGTCACTAGATTTGGATCACATTTTAACAGGGACTTTACCTGCAGCTGTAGCAGGTGTAGCAGCGGTTCCATGTTGCACGTTTGTAGCTGATGATGGCGCTCTTAATTTGAAAGCTGCCATTAATGTTATTTAATACTCAACTTCTTTATGAAAACCAACATAAAGAGGCAAACTAAAATCACTCCTTTAATTAAAACTTTAAAGTACATATAACAATATTTTGAGGAAATATAATGTTGAAATCTACATTTTCAATCACCAACAATAGCCTTACAAATTTCTGATAGAGTATGACAAATTGCATTTTTGTTTCTATAAGCAATGCAGAAAATATTGAAAAATTGAATTCTAATGGGTTGGGGGGGAGGGGGGGGGGGGGGATTAATCATAAAGATTAGCATTTGAATTGAGATACTACATAAAAGAAGATTTAAGATCGTATCACATGGCAAGAAAATGGGACCATTATCCTCCAATGCACCAGTATCTTCCGAAAGCAACTTAATGAGACATTCTACAACCTTTAAATTAAATTAGCATTTATGTTTTAGACAAATCAGTAAGAATCATATGTTACATTTCATGATGTGAATTAAGAAATAATGTCCTATGTTGTTAACAGTTATACATTTAAGATGATAACTTACTGCTTTATATGATCCATAAGGGACGATAAGTTGGCATCCATCAACCTCCACTAATATTTGGCAAAGCATTAGAAGCAAGAAGCAAACTGAAGAAAAGGGGCTACCAATTGACAAATCACATTTAAGAAATATAGTTTCAAATTATTTCAGAATTAAAAATTTACAAAACTACTAATTAAATAAATTAAAAATAGAAAAAAAATAAACCTCTGCTCATATTCACCTTACCTTACCTTACCTTTGTTCATATTCACCTTACCCAAACCATATACCCCAAAAGTTCCATAACTTTGACAATGCATGCAGCCTGCATTGAGATAAACCCAATGTGCAAGTAGTTATTATATTTTTATGATCATATAAAAATGGATTAATGTCTGATTTACCGAGAATGTATGAACAGCAAAAATGATAGAAAATCAGAAGGAATCAAGAATCTAAACTAATCAAAATGAAAGCATAAACATGAAGATTAAGGGGTTGTTTGATAACCTCTTACCGGGTCCAGTAAGAGCTGACCACTGACCCGGTAAGTGGTCCGATCGTTTGATATCATCAAAGCAATCCTTTGACCGAATCAGTCCAATCTGACCGAGTCCCGCTATTTACTTTCTCGGACTGAGTCCATCTTTAACCCTAAAAGAAACAACGCTCAAGAAAAGGCAGCTCCTCCGATTCAACTTATCCTCTGATCTTCCTCCGTTCCTCTCCTGCTCCGCCGCTCCTCCTCCGCCGCTCTTCTCCTCCTCCGCTCCATTCCTCCTTGCAGCAGCCTCTATTCGACGTCATCCACTCATCCACCCGCGACGGTACTCGCCCCCTCCGCCCCGTCTTGTCTGATTTCATATTGTTTATGATTTTAGATGTTAATTAGGTTGAAATTGAAATCGAATCTGCGATTTCAGGAGCTTGTGATTCTAGAATCAATCTATGATTTTAGTGTCAATTTTTTCTGGGTCTTATGTGAATCGAACCTATTTTGGGCTGATGTGAATCGAACCTGTTTTGGCTTTATCCTTTGAACTATATGAATCAATCACTTATTAACTGATGTGAATCTATTTTTGGCTTTAATCCGTATGACAAAATGTGGGAAGGATGTGAATTTGTTTTTGGCTTCAGTTATGTGCTATGACCCATTTGATTTTTACTGTTTGGATTTATATTGTTTGGATTGCTGGGTGTATTGCGAGACAAATATTAGAGTATGCCATGATCTTAAGAGTCATATTAGTTAAAGAATTCTTAGATTATTGTGGCTCAATTTGAGGCATCTTTTAAGAAGATTTATGGGATTATTTGGTGGTTGCTTTAAAGGATTGTTAAGATATTCAAGTCTACTTGATGTTATGCATCTACTTGATGTTTTGTTGATGCTCAATGTTGATGTTTTTAATGGTAGCTTATCAGTTTATTATATTATTAGGTTTTAATATAGTCTTTGATGTCCTTTTATAATCTCAACTTTTTTTTTGTTTCCTAACTGCTGCTATTCAGTGGCACAAATCATCTATCCAGTCTTTATTTATAAATTAGTTTATGATAGTGATTTGGCCTACTAATGAGGCATTGAATTAAGGATTAATGCTTTCTTATGGATTGACTGTTGGTATTAATATGAAATGAATATGTGCATAATGCTTTTGGAATTAGTCTTTAGTTAGCATGAACTTGGAATTGATTTGTTATACATGAACTTGGAATTGATTTGTTGTATACATGAACTTGGAATTGATTTGTTATATACATGAACTTGGAATTCTAGATATGTCCGAAAAAAAACCTAGAGTTAGTTGGAAGTCGGAAGCTGTGGACAAAGCTTTTCTCGAGCACAAATGAAAAATCGCTATGACTACATAAAAAAGAAGTTTGTCACTTGGGTGAAACTGAGGAACAAAACAGGGAATCTTTATAATCTTGTAACCAATACTTTTAGTATGAGTGATGAAGAATGGGTCGCGGAGGGAAAGGTATTTATATATTGTGAGTATTTTTTATCTATAATTATTATCTTTTAGGTTTTTGATTTTCTTTATAAAATTTTCGAACAGTTGGACAAATATGTAGAGAAACTGAGAAATGCGCCCCTCATTTGTCCTGATCTTTGTACCAAGTTGTTTGAGGGCGTGGTATCGACCGGTGTTCACTGTTGGGGACCATCTTCTACACTCCCCCATCCCGCTGAAGAATTTTCAGCACATGATATGGATGAAGATCATTGCACTCAAATGGAGACGGATGCCCCACATGCAAGTGATGAATCAAGTGGCCGGTCAAAACATAATGTGGATGCATGTATGGAAAAGTTAGAGAAAATGGAGTGGGGGGAAGGAGATCCCAGATACGACACGACTCATTTGCTATTTGGTGAAAGTGCTAATCTTAGGAAAGTTTGGCTGCGTCTTAAGACGTCGAGTTGCGAGTCGTGGGTGCGAAATGCTGGGAGGAAGTATCGTTTATCTGAATGATTATTCTTGTTTTCTTATAAATGACTGATCGTATGACTTATTGTTTTATTTTATTTGGTATGATGTGTATGACTTTTGGGTGACTTTGGTATGACTTGTATGGTTTTTGTATGAATTTGGTATGACTTTTTGATGGCTTTTATATTACATGTGGATGACTTTTATATTAAATTTAATAGGTCACATATGTATACGAAGGGTGAAATTATAGCTTTCCTTTTACTTTCGTGGTATTGGTTGATGTTGGCCCGGAAAAGGAAAAGAGGAATTAAAAGAATAAGAGACAATGATTCTGCGTTAAGCGGTCATGCGTATACACAAGAATTGCTACATGGATCATCTACACAATGTCACGAAATGATGAGGGTTTCACGCGAGGCTTTTGTACTATTATGCAATCATTTTAAACAACGAAATTGGTTGCAAGCTAGTAGTACAATAAGCGCGGAAGAGAAGATGGCTATGTTCTTACATATTATAGGGCATAATGAATGTTTTCGAGTGGTTAAACGACGATTTCAACACTCTACTCAAACAGTTCATCAATGTTTTCACGAGGTTCTGGTGGCAATGATGTCTTTTGCAAAAGAAATAATAGTGCCAACATCTTCTGATGTAACTACAAATATATCGGAACGACATCAAAGGCTAAAAGACATATTTCCCGGAGCAATAGGTGCTTTAGATGGAACTCTTGTACATGCAGTTCTGCCTGCTAATGAACAACCTTGTTTTAGGGGAAGAGGAAAAGGTGAATGTTATCAAAATGTGCTAGGAATATGTGATTTTGTTATGATATTCACATATGTGTGGGCTGGATGGGAGGGTATAGCACATGATTCACGAGTTCTAAAAGAAATTGCATCTAATCCGACTTTTGGATTTCGATTCCCTCCACCAGGTTTGTTTTCTAACTATAACTTTTATTATTAAATACATTACATTTATTCTTTATATAATAGATGTCACACTTATATTTATAGGTAAATATTACCTTTGTGATGCTGCATATACAAACACTCGTGGATTTTTGGCTCCTTACCGCAACACGAGGTATTGGTTAGCCGATTTTCGACGAAGACGAGCGTTAACTAAGGAAGAAAAATTCAATCATGCCCATGCACAACTCAGAAATGTTATTGAGCGTGCTTATGGTGTACTGAAAGCGAGATTTCCAATCTTAAAACAAATAGCTCCTTATCCTTTTCCAGTGCAGAGAGACGTTGTCATAGCTTGTTTTGCAGTCCATAATACGAAAATACAATATTCAAGATGAATTATTTATGGACTTTGAAGAAATCACTATGGCTACTCCTAATGTGCAAGGTGGAGGAAGTGAGAGCATAGAATGGGGTTCAGAAGGCGTTGAATATATGACTACTTTGCGGAACCAGATTGCTAATCAACTATTTTCAAGTGCTATAAGTTAAATTTGTATGAGTTATGCTTGATTTGGATTTTGTATGACACTTTGAATTTTAAGCTATTATGTGTGTTTTAAAGTTGGTTATTTTTAATCATCACTAAACATAAGATAAAACAGAAAGTTTGTTATTATTTTTTATCGTTTATATTAATGAAGATACAATTATGGTTTTTAACTTTAAAAAACATATTTTTATTTAATTAAAAATAAATATTTTTATTATAAAAGAATGTGTTTCATTTCTTTTTTTGACACGTACAACAAAAATTATTGTATTGTTTTTTTGTTTCAAAATTTCTTTTATATTTTATTTTATTTTATTTTTTTTTATAAAATGTTATTAACTAGAAATCGACCGCGCGTTGCTGCGGTATCTAAGGTTTTATGTATATAAGCATATCATTTATTAGTCTAAGATCGAAGCCCGTTTCCTGTATCTGTGGATCTCGGCTATAACAATGACAACAAACACATACTCTTCTTCAGTTCGTATTGATAGTTTATTGACCAAACGCATGCCTTTTTCCGTAGAATAGCACAAACATCAAGAATGGTCATAAGAACAGCAACATCATCAAAAATATCAACACGTGTAAAATCAAAAATGTCAAAATGTGCACTTCAAATTTTGAATGTAGTTATAATTAATACCCAAGTATGGATCTCTTTGATAGATAAGCTAACAACCAAAAAAGTTTTTCATAACAACAATAAAATAACACTTTTTAACACCAAAGAATAGCATAGAAGAACAGTTCATTGTTTCCTGATCCAATGTTTCCTAATTCACCACCTCACCAAAAAAATCTTACTCTTTAGTCCACCAGTATTATGTGAAATCTTACACATTTAATCTCTATTCTTACATAACTAACTACAATTAACTAATTCATCCTATAAAATTCACCATAACCTTGTATTCAAGCCCAATTAAAGACGGGTCTTCCAACAATCCTTTATCATGTAAAAATCATAGACATCTAAACTCCATTCTTACATAACTAACAACAATTAATTGATGTATCCAAGACGGTTCTTCTATTTGAGGCCTAATCCAAGATAGATCTTCTAACAATTTCCACCAATAAATAAATGAAAGCTAACCTGCAAAGTGAAGATTCAAGATTTATATCCCCATAAACATACATAAAACCAACAGAATATAAGTTATTAAAAAACAATAAGATATAGCAGTTTGTGATGGTTCACTAATTCTTTCATTTCCCTTACTGCTTTAGAAGGTAACCTTCAACTCTTTGAACATAATCAAATGTCCCTCAGATGTATGTTTCATGATTAGTTCTTCAATGGACTGAGAAACCTCCTCTGTGATTACAAATGGCAGATTTGTGTTGTGTTCCCAATCCAAATCAAGTTGCAATGCACTATTTTTAGGTCTTTTACTACCATTTACCTGCCACAATATATGCAAGTATGAAAAAAATTCATAAAGACCCGACCCGAATTATTTGTTCGACTTAAATCATATATAAATGACCATCCAACTAATGAATATATGACATAAAAGGGACAATAGTCCAACAAAGACTTCTTACCAATTATTTTATTTTTAATTTCGAAAATAGAACCCAGATTCTTTTTAAAAGCATGAGGAGTTTTGGTTTTTAATTTTAAAACGAAAAACAAAGGAAGCAAATGAAGATTTTTGTAAAAACTAAGGTATAGGCCCTTATGGGAAAAGCATTGAAGGATCAAAAGAACTGAGCTTCTTCCTTCTTTTTGGAAAAAAAAACTAACTAAAATGCTAGAATTTGACTATTGAAACATGAAGTTATACTGTGAAGAAGCTCAGAAATCATCATAGTAAATCAGTACACCATGTATAGAAGGCTAAGACCCTTGGTTGATTTTCAGAGCCATAAGACACAGACAAAGATAAAAAAAATGCTGACATTTGTACTGGTAACAATGGTGCTAAACCAAAGATGTGCACCCTGCTATTCGTCATAACCATTACAGCCAAAGATTTCACAACTATATAGTGTAATGCATTATGCATGATAATCATACCTGGTGAATCTCAGTTATGCTTCCTCGATACTTTTGCTGCTGGGGTTAGTGGTGAGATAGCAGTTTATGCTTCCTCGATACTTTTGCTGCTGGAGTTGTAAGAAAATTGATTAATTTGATTTCCAACAGGATAAAATTCATTGATACCAAAAATTATTATGATATGGAGGAAAAGAAAAATGATTAATTTGATTTCCATGTGCAATAAAATTATGTAGTAGTAAGAGAATCTATGGTTTTGGTGAAATTGGTAATTGTTGATGGAGTGGTAAGTAGTCTAGCCTTTAAATGTGTGGTCCTTGGTTCTATCCCCACTCCTAGAAATATTTTTTTCCTTTTGCCTTCCAACTCCATATGATTTTTATTCTCTTTCTTTTTTTTATGACATTTCTTTCTTTTGTTCATTTATAAAAGTGGTCTATAATTAGCAGATAAGAAATACATGGCTGCTGTACCTCAAGATAGGAAGCAGCAGAAGCAGAATGCAGCACCTGCACAAAGGAAAACAAATATTATCTCAAATAAGAACTCTAACCAACCCTGGGAAGAACAGACCTAAATCCATTAAAGTATAAGCTCTTTTTTATAACTTGAAAGTTACCAAGAATCTTTAGAATGAGTCTCAATTGGGTTACTTGAGTATAAAGCATCATATAATGGATTACTATGGCTAAAAGATTTAAAAGATTCAGCCACAAAAAAACTCTAAAAAAAGCTCAAAAGTTTCACAAAAATAATACGATTGTAGGCAGATTCCAGTTTTTAGCAAATATGGGGATCTTAATATGTTTTCATCGCATTTATATAAGGCTAATATGTTCCAAGAAATTGGGGGTACTTGTTTTGACCTTATTATGCCATCAAAAGGGCTGCTGATGTCATAGACCAATCACCAATTTGAAGCTAAAACCCACACATGCAACAACATACAATCTAATAGATCTCTTTGACAAACTGGAGAAAAGGATGTTCAGAAAGCCGGTTGTATTTCAAAAGGGCTGGCCATCTCACAAAGCAACAATGTAAAGGTAAAACCCACACATGCAAGAACACACAAATTAGGCAAAAAAAAAAAAAAAAAAAACCAATTTCCCCAATTCTAGATACGCAACAGCCTTAAATTCAAGATAGTGGTGTAAGGCATATAATTACAATGAATTGGATTAGAGGCATTAGTAATAGACATGAGAAACTAACCTGCAAAGAATTAAAAGAGGCAATTGCTCGAAGGAACACCGCAGGACCTACATATATGATAGACAAAATAATATGAAGTATCTTGGTTATCAAAATCATATAATTTGTGAAGCAACATAGATGATTGAGTTCATTACTTTTTAGACTTGTCATATCCCTAAGGTACACTTGCTTCTTCTAGCTTTGCTCTTTCCTCTTTGATGCATCAGTCATACCATTTCTTGCTCCCATGATCATATTTCAAGGTTTGGAAAACTAATCAAAGGCATTTGTGTCACCTATTTTGACACTTCCCAATTTCCAAAAAGATTAGGGATTATACTAATGTATTTAACAGTGTCCAGAACGGAAGAGACATAAACAGATTAAAATTATTAACAAAACGATTACTAAAATATTAAAACCTAAGTACCATCAACCTCACTGCTGATATGCTAACTTCCAATGTACATCTTCAGGCAAAACTTGAATAAGAAAATATCAACTCGAATTCTCTGCACCTGCATATCAAATCCGTAAACAAAAACTAAAGGCTTAGAGCCTTAGATCAAACCAAAGTAACTGAGATTATTTGTGCCAAGAGTCCAAGTCAGTAGAAAAACAAAATAAATAATGAAATTTAGCAACTGACTTACTTGTGTTGTCTACTGCATTTACCTGATTGAAAGTACTGCATCTTAGTTTGACCTTTGTAAACAGAACGCATACATCAAAGACCAGAACTTTGGGTAAAAAACGAAGGGGACAAAATACGTGTTTATTACATTACACCTTCTCCCAAAATCGTCAGCAGGTCAAATCGGTCAATTCAAACAACAAAAATCAAATTGAAACAACAAAAGCTACCATCAACATTCAATAATAACAAATTTCGGTAGAAATGCGAATTGTAGTAATCGTCATTGAAAAAGATTGGTAAAAACACAAAAATCCCCAAATAGCAAACATGCATAATCAAAGAAATAGAGACGACATACCTACGATCGAGAGCTGCTGCAACTCAAACCGGACGAAAGACAACCTATGAGAAGAACAAACGACAACAAAAAGACACAAAAATATCAATCAATGAAAAATACTATTCCATAAACACGTCAATTTAAGAAACAATTGAGAAATGACAGTCTAACAATTGTAATCAAACATGCAGTCAAAGGGAAGAAATCAAAATGAAAAACATGAGCAGAAGACATTATCTAATGGGAATCGGACATGCAAACATATTTCCTAAAGTAATAACCTAAACGAAAAAGAAGACGTACCTACAAACGACAGAAGCAAAAGAAATCAAACAAATTTCCAGCTGCAAACACCGACGGAAACAAAAATAGGAACACCATAGCAATCGACACCAGAAGACGATGATGGTGAATGGAGTTCATCGGCAGTGCAGATCGGAGGCTTGTCAGCGAGTCGCTCCACCGCGGCGGCGGCATGAACCGGTCTCAGCCGTGGTGGCGTCGTACGGATGGAAAGAGGTCTGGAATCGTAGCGATTGGGGTTGAAATAGCAGTAGGTAGCAGCGATTTGAATCGCAGATCGAAGATCCGACTGGAGCACGAACATTTTCTGTTTTCAAATCCGTATGAAATCAAACCATGCGACTGAACGGAGAGAGAAAGAGGAAAGAACAACAAAGAAACCCTAATTTCTAGGGCGGCAATTCTGCTGACCGGAAAGAGGAAGAAGGAAAACAAAAACGTAAAACGTACCTATTTAACCACACAAAGCTGTCTCACAAAGCTGTCTCTCTCTATGAGGTGGCAGTAAAAGCAAGTGACACGTAGAAAAAGACAGGGACTAAAGTTGTCAATGACAAATAATGGTGTGGTCACTTTATAAGAAGAAAAAACTTAACTATTTAACATGAATTTGCTTTGTATATTTATTAAATTATCATTAATTAGTAGATTGCCTAACTAAGTAAGGTATATTCTTTACATATTTTATCAATCTAAAATTCTATTTATACATTCCACAACTTAGTTTGCTAAATCGTTTTCAACTTTCAATCACTCAGCTTCACTTTTCATTCAAGTCCGCTTTCAATATTTTTATCTAAAATCATCTTTGCAAAGGTATGTTTTACATTAATTCTATTCTAATGACTATTTACTTTTGTCAACCTCGCATCAGCATTTACGTAATACACTTTAAGCTTAAACCAGCACATCCAAATATAAATATAATGGTGTAGATGTTATATATATTGAAAATTAATTGATCGTGAAAAGTGTTTGAGTAATCGTTTATTAAGATATTTTATTTTTGTGTTTCAGTCATTATAAAGTAAAACGTGTTAATCATATAATTAGTGTGAAGAAGAAAATACATATTTGACATATAATTTATTATTGAATTATTATCTCCTGCTTTAAATAATTATTTTTTTTGTTGGAGGTAAGTTAAATCAAGAACAAATCATAGTTTACTATATAATTATTATTACATGATAGGAAATTTTTAAAAATCGTTTTAAATATCTAATTTTATTTCTTTAAATAGTTCTATAAATCCTTAATTTTAGTTTGACAAAATGGATCAAAGTATGTTATAATAAAAAAGATGCCGCCATTTTTTAAAAAATAAATACTTTTAAAGTTTTGTAACTTCAATTTCCTTAATTAGTTACATAAAATTTCGATTTTATCAAAATACTCTTAAAATTAGAAATTAATATTAAAGGATTAAGAAACGCAAATAATAGCAACTTACCATTTTTAAAAATATCTTTTAAAAATTGTAATCTATCTAAACAGTTTAAAAATCGAAAATAATAAGTTTTGGCTGCCATTTAAAAGAAAAACATTTTCAACTTTCATTTAGGATTTCCGTAATTACTTCCATAAAATCCTTGAAAAGTATTTAACTTAATTGTGAATAATTTAGTTATTAATTACTTTCTGATTATTTTTCTATATTTAACTTAATTGTGATTAGTTTAGTTATTAATTTCCTTTAATTAGATTCCATAATTATATATAAATATAGAAAAATAGATGAATGATATAGTTTTTTTTTCTATATATTGTTACATGAATGATACTCTTATTCCACTTTGTAACCTTACATATTTTCTTTTTTAAACAGCCATGGATATCACAGAAAATAAAGGAAAAATGAAGCTTCGCATGGACCAATCAACAAATAGAAAAACACATGCTACTATGCAAATGTCCTGTTCTTCACAAGTGAACATAAACAATTATCTTCCTCCTTTGTCTTACATTTTAGAGGGTAGAAATAATTATTTGAACATTTCAAGACAAAACAGACAACACAGGAAAAATCTGTTGGATATAAAAAGAGGAAGAAAACCTCAACAATCATCAACACCCACATGTTCTTTACCGTCAGGAAATAGTACTTATAGACCTCCTCTTAGTAACATAACAAATGGTAAAGTCTTCCGTTTAACATTTATCTCAATTTATTTGATAATCAATCCTTTTTTGAATATGTATAATTTTTAAGTGTTTTTTAAATTTCAGTTAGCAGAGATACTTATTCAAATACTGGTAGACAAAACAGGGAGAGAAGGAAAATGTTAATGGTCCACCGGAAACATGAAAAAATTCAAGTCTATCAAAATTCATCCAAGTCTTTAGAAGTCAATAAACCAACTTCATATGTTCCTTTGTCCGATCGATCAAACCGTAAGACTAATCTAATTTAAATAATACTAATTTATTTTAATGATTATCAATATTTTTAATGTCATATTTAAATGTATTTGTTTTTTTTATGTCTAGGTTCTAATGCTTCTCCGGTTTGTTTTAACGCTGCTCCTACACCTACCTATAGGTCTCCACTAAGTGACATATCGAATTGTATGTTATTAATTTAAAATTTACGTCATACGAATTTTGTTCATATATATTTACATTTTTACTATTTTAATAATATTTATCGTGTTTGTTATGAATTTAGGTGCACTTCCATCGGGAAATAATTATGTTGTTTCAGGGATAACTGCGTCTACATGTCTTGCTTCTCCTTTATCAGGCGGTATGAATAATTATTAAGTTATTGGTAAAACTATTCATAAGTAAATAAAGTTACATCGTCCCTTTTTAACTTATATTTTTTTTATATTGTTGATTGCTTTTTACAGGTGATTATGGAAATGCTTCGAAGGAAAATAGATTCAAAAGAAAGTTGGCACTGGCAGACAAGAAGAATAAGAGGTCGCAATTATCTTTAAATATGTCGTCCGCTTCACAAGTCCTAAATCCTCCCACTACTGTTTTATCAAACGACAATTCAAATGGTATATATATAATTTTGATTATCTACTATTATATATAAATTGCAATTTAGATTTTATAAATTAGTTCTATTTTGTAGACAATAATGTATTTATTTTATCTTTTAGCAACATCTTCTTCTTTTTCCGTATCAAGAGCTGCTGTTAGAAAGGGCAAAAGAAAAGTGACTCCGTTATCTCCTATACGTATGGTTAATTTAAATTCAGATGAGGAGGATGATGCTCAGCCTAATACCAAAGTAGATGATTATAAAGGCATCTCGAAAGGTTTTATATTTTAATCTGATATTCTTAGTTTATTTATTAATTTTTATTATATATTATATAATGGTGTTTTGATATCGTTTGGTATGTTTTTGCATAATTTGGAACAGAATACCTTGATCATGGTGATCAGTGTGTTATATGTGATGTATGTCATGCAAAGTTATGGAAGGACGAGGCTACACACAAGAGGACAGACAGATTGGGTACCAGCTATTCATTTTGCTGCGGATATGGAAAGGTAGAGCTTCCAGAATTCAAACAACCCCACGAGTCATATCTCAGTCTTTTTAAGTCTTCTGATGCGAAAAGCAAATACTTTGCTAAGAATATTCAGCGCTTCAACTCCATGTTCTCTTTTACCTCTATGGGTTGCAAAATTGACTATACGGTCAATAAAGGTAGAGGGCCGTATACATTCCGCTTGAGTGGCGAAAATTATCATAGAATTGGAAGCTTGCTGCCTCAAGATGGTGACATGCCTAAATTCTCTCAGTTATACATCTACGATACAGAGAATGAAGCTAACAAACCGTCAATATGCATTTTAGGTAATCTTCCATACCTTTAGCAAAATTTTTATTAATATTAAAAACAATCTATTATCTTATCAATTACTTCTGCATTACGTCTCCACATAAACCGCACTTATAAATTGTTCTTTTTTCAAACAGCGATACTGACAGGCCATCCAGCTCTTCAATCTCAACGTTTGAGGTGGAAATTATTCAACAGTTGAAAGATATGTTAGACTCGGAAAATGAATTGGTCAAAACATACAGGATGGTGAGGGACACATATCAAGAAAATCCTCAGGTCAATTTGAAATTACGAATTATCGGTCGACGGTCGAAAGATGGAAGAAAATATAACCTTCCGACCGCATCTGAGGTTGCCGCGTTAATAATAGGGGATTTTGATGATAATATCGAATCACGCGATATAGTTGTTCAAACTAAAGGTGGATATTTGCAGCGTATCAGCGAGCTTCATCCTTCTTATTTAGCACTGCAATATCCACTTCTTTTCCCATTCGGTGAAGACTGTTACCGCATAGAAATTCTTCATAGGGATGTTATTCTTGATCAGGCTAATCAGAGGAATAGGAAATGTACAATGAGAGAGTATTTCTGTTATCTTATACAAGATCGCGTCAACCAGTTTTCTTTAATCCTAAACGCGAGGAGGTTGTTTCAACAGTTTTTGGTTGATGCTTACACAATGATTGAAGCGCAACGGTTATGGTTTATTCGGAACAAACAGAGCACTCTCAGGTGTACGAGTTACAGTGACATCAGTAATGCTCAGACTTCTGGTGATACAGACCTTTCGAATAAAGGTCAGCGGGTGATACTTCCATCATCTTTTACCGGTGGGGCCAGATATATGTTGCAGAATTATCTTGATGCAATGTCGATTTGCAAGTGGTATGGCTATCCAGATTATTTCATTACCATCACATGCAATCCGAACTAGCCAGAGATGAGAAGACATTTAGCAGATACGACTTTACTTCCCGAAGATAAGCCGAATAACCTTTCCAGACTTTTCAAGATTAAGCTCGAGTCATTAATTACTGATTTAAAGAAGAACTCTATTCTTGGAAGAGTCCAAGCAGGTATTATAATTTTAACTTTTTATCAATAATTTAAATTTATATATATTTACGCATCTTATTATAGTCTAGAAAATATTCTATTTAAAAAGTGCAGTTTTAATTGATATTTTTTTTCTTCTACTTCTGCAGTTGTTTATACCGTTGAGTTTCAGAAGCGTGGATTGCCTCATGCTCATATTTGTCTTTTCATGCATCCGGATCACAGAATTCCTTGCGTTCAGAATGTCGATCCTTATATTTCAGCTGAAATACCGGATAAAGATGAAGATCCCGAGTTGTATGAACTTGTGTCTGAGTTTATGATACATGGACCCTGTGGAGCTCATAACCCGAAATCTCCTTGCATGAACGGTAAAGATTGTACGAAACGCTTCCCGAAACCTTTCCGTGATTATACCTCTGTCGATACGGATGGCTACCCTCTATATCGGAGACGTGAGGGTGGACCCAAGGTTATCAAGTCTGGTCATGAGTTGGATTGCAGATATGTTGTTCCATACAACAAAGTTCTTTTGAAAAGATACCAGTCTCATATTAACATTGAGTGGTGCAACAAAGGAGAATCAATTAAGTATCTTTTCAAGTACATAAATAAAGGGCCTGACAGAGCAAGTGTAAAGTTTGTTACGAATACAGAGGAAGATAGTAGCGTGCAACCTGTCGACGAAGTAAAGGCTCATTTTGATTGTAGGTATGTCTCGGCATGTGAAGCGGCGTGGCGTATTCAGAAGTTTGATGTACACTATAGATATCCTTCGGTCGTTAGACTTCCTTTTCATCTTCCAGGCCAACAACAGGTTGTGTTCCATGAAGACGATGATATGGACGAGGTTATGAATAAACCAACTGCTGCTACTTCCAAGTTTGAATCGTGGATGAAATGCAATCAGGTCTACGAAGATGCAGCTGAGTTGACTTATGCTGAATTCCCTACGAAGTTTGTGTGGGTTTTAGAAAGAAGGAAATGGCAACGAAGAAAAAATGGATTTTCCCTTGGAAGGATCCATTCGGTGTCTCCTTCGCTTGGTGAGCTCTATTTTTTAAGAATACTTTTAAATAAAGTGAAAGGGCCTAAGTCGTTCGAGGATATTCGCACCGTTAATGGATTGGTTCATCCTACCTTCAGGGACGCATGTTACGCCAGGGGGCTGTTAGACGACGACAGAGAGTACATAGAAGCCATTCGGGAAGCAAGCTTCTATGGTACCGGTCCTTATCTGAGAAATCTTTTTGTTACTATGTTGTTGTCCGAAAGCCTTTCAAGACCAGAATTTGTTTGGGATAATTGTTGGACCCATCTATCTGATGGGATCCTTCAAACACAGAGACTTCTCTTAAAGTCTCCAGGTTAGTTACTTATATTATGTCATTAAATACTTCTGTTTTCTTCTTAATATTTTTATTATTACTTTTAATATATTTATAATACTTTCTCTTTATTACAATTTGTAGGTCCGAAAATCTCCCAAACACACGATATAAAGATCTAACACGAGTGCGGAATCCTCGTGAGAGATTGATTCAAGAAAATAGTAGAAGAAGAGATTCAATCTAAGAGAAAGATTGAATCTTGAATGAAATCCGACTACTATGAAGCTTGATGAAGAGCTGATCGTAAACACCCTCTCAAAGAAGAAATCGTAAATGGGTTCTCCAAAGCTTAATCATAAACATAACCATGAGGTGGTATTTATACCACCTCATGTGATTACAAGGCCAATCATAAACACTAATCTAGCCCAATCATAAACAAGAAATCGGCCCACATGGCCTATTAACTAAACTAGATTAAGCCCAAAACAATTACAAACTAGCCCATTAACAAATGTTCATGCCTTAAATAAATCTAGCCCAACAATCTTCCCCTAGGCATGAATCATTTGACCTTTTTCTTCTACGGTAGCAGGAGATCGAATCGAAATGTATTCAGTGCGTTGTTCGACCACCATTTGTTTGCTACAATCCGCTCTGCAGTCCCATGAAAGATTCCCACCCTCACAGCATTCTCCATATCATTTTCATCACCAAGTATAGGCTGTGAGGCGAGCAACTTGATATCTCTTTCTCCGAATCTGAGCAAATCAACCGGATCATAAAAACGAAACTGTCGCATCCCCTTGCAAAGAACCACCACCTCATGAGTTGTTGGATCATAATACCAACAGTCAAAATTCTTGACTAAGGTTCCGTCTTGAATTTCATCCAACATGTTAATAACTCTGGTGCGCTTGGTAGGTGGCCTTCTTGCTTCTCCCATGGGCTCACCAGTAGCAGGGTCAGTACCAGTCTCAACCCACCTTACCTGCTTCAGCTCAAAATCAGTGAAATTGTTTTCCAGATGGCTCAGCAAGTTGTTTCTGATAAGATCCCCATCGGAGCTGTTCCATCTGTTGATAAATGGAGCTCGAAGCAGACTTCTAATCTCGGGCTCAGTCCAGGAATGAAATTGCCCACGAGTTTTGTAGTATTCCACTGGACTGAAACCTTCACGGATTATGGCAAACAATTTCTTCTCAGCATCGTAGTGCCAGCAGAGGATGTTTTCACGACTCCCCCTCTTGTCTAATGAGCTCTCACCAAGATCAAGGGTGTATTGTGTGGGGGCTGGACCTTGAAAGAATTCACGGAACCAGTTGTCGTGTCCCTCAGGGGCTTTGGAGATGATTCTGCCACTTCGGGCGTAATCGGACATCTCTATGTTTTCATCTCCATCATCCTCAGCTGCTTCACTTGCACCTTGAGCTGAAGAGCTTTGACCCGAGGCACCTGAAGTGTTTCCTTCTACTGCACTTTTAAAGGCATTGAACCTTTTCTTCAGGTCCATCAGAGCATCACTGAGATCCTTCATTCTTGTCTTGTCAGCCTCCTCTCTCTCTTCCATCCTTCTCTTATCTGCTACCTCTTTCTCCCTTAACCTTCTGTTCTCTGCTTGCAGTGCTATAATCTCATTCTGTCTGATCCTATTCTGAGAGATCAGAAAGTTGATATGAGGATCGGTGCTTATCCTCAGTTCAATTGGTAGCTCAGCAGCTTGAAAAGGCCTAAATCCAGGAATAGATGTTGGCTGAGTTACCACATGATCTGCACTCACTCTTACAGTGCTTGGAGCAATGAATGTATGATCAACCTCCAGAAATTGACTCTCTTCCCGAACTGGGCTGCGTTCGATTGGAAGAGGAGTTTCAGTTTGCACAAGAGCAGGTTGATCTTGCACATCTTCAGTCTGTGAAGTAGAAGGTTGCTCTTGAAGTGCTTCATCAACTGTTTCTTCTTGACCACTGGGACCCTCAGAACTGGGTTCAGCTGGTTGAACAACCAATAAACTTGAGCTTGTCTTGGTGAACTTGAACCGTATGCTCCTTGGATCTGATTTCTTTCGTGGAGATGGCTCACGAGCAGGGACAGGTTCTTCTTCAAGAACATCATCAACGTTTAAATTCAGCTCAGGAGGTGTATTGTCACTGCCAGATGACCCAATCATATCATCCCTTGACCTTTTATGGGTTAGGGGCTCCAAGTCTCCATATATATCATCTTCTGTGATGTCCTGGCCAGCAAAAATGTCATCCATTACATTTTCTTCATCGGAGGGAATAACATCTTCCTCTTGAACATTAACAGCCGGAGTTACCGTTAAGTCTTGGTCTTCGGCAATGGATGCATTAACATTAGGCACATCAGCTTCAGCATCAGAATCATCCATCACTTGTTCCCTTGCAACCTCTGGGAACGCCCCTCTCTTAGCCCACTCCAATCTTCCTTCAAACATTTGCTTACCCGGTCTATCTTGGGTTTGCAAGCCAAAGACCCCAATATCCATTACCTTCACATCAAGCTTCTCAATCCTCTCCTCTATCATCGGATACTTCTTCATCACTACCATTTGAACGAACCTCGGCGTCATTAGAAACTGCTCTTCTGGCACTCAGTTCTGCATTGCCTATCCAATCAATCAGCATCATCTTTGAAAAGTTAAAGTTCCAATCTAAGGCCAAAGCAACGAAGGCAGTTCCATGAAGTTGATTTAACTGA
>JBCNJP010000008.1:65463641-65605910 GCA_039602395.1 Deinandra increscens subsp. villosa | reverse complement strand
CCCAAGCCAGCATAGCAATTAAAGAAACCGGCACGAAGAATTCAGATGACAAAGGAGTTGGAAACCAAGGAAGTTCAACTAAACCCTGAAGATCCTGAAATCAAAGTGCTGGTAGGAACCAATATCCCTAAAGATAGTGAGGAGCAGCTCGTGAGCCTCTTGAAATCCAGAATCACAACGTTTGCATGGAAACATGAAGACATGACAGGTATATCTAAAGATATTATTACTCATAAACTTGGTATAGATGAATCTTTCAGGCCAATACATCAGAAAAGAAGGAAGTTCGCTCCTGAGAGAAACATCATAATCCAAGAAGAAGTTGACAAGCTGCTCAAGTCAAAAATGATTAGAGAAGTTAAATATCCTCGATGGCTGGCTAATGTGGTGGTAGTCCAGAAGAAAAACGGTAAGTGGAGGGTATGTGTGGATTACACAGACCTAAACAAGGCGTGCCCAAAAGATCCATTCCCTCTACCACACATCGATTCTATGGTGGACGCAACTGCTGGACATGAGATGCTAACTTTTATGGACGCATCTTCGGGCTTTCAACAAATTCAAATGGAGCCATCAGATCAGGAAGATACGGCCTTCATGACACCCACAGGTATTTATTGTTATATTGCAATGCCTTTTGGTTTACGAAATGCAGGTGCCACATACCAGAGGCTAGTCAACATGATGTTTAAAGACCAACTGGGGGACACCATGGAGGTGTACATAGATGATATGGTAGTAAAGTCGAAGAAAGCAAAGGACCATCCTAGAGATCTTGAAGCTGCTTTTGATATCTTGGATCAGTTCAACATGAAATTGAATCCTTCCAAGTGCCATTTTGGAGTAAGAGCCGGCAAGTTCTTGGGCTTCATGGTTACTGAAAGAGGAATAGAGGCCAGCCCTGAACAGATCCAAGCAATCATAAACTTAAAGTCTCCAGCAAATGTTAAGGAAGTTCAAAGGTTAACCGGAAGAGTAGCAGCACTTAACAGATTCATATCAAGATCATCCGAGAAGAACAAAGAGTTCTATGAGATATTGAAGAAGAACAAAAAGTTCGAATGGGGTGAGAAGCATGAAGCAGCTCTGAGCTCCCTGAAAGAATATTTATCATCTGCTCCACTTCTAATGCAACCAGTTAAAGGCGAACCACTATCTCTCTACCTAGCAGTTTCAGGCAGCTCAGTAAGTGTTGTGCTTGTGAAAGATCATGAGGGACAACAGCATCTGGTATACTAAGTAAGCAAAACATTATTAGATGCTGAAACCAGGTATTCTTATTTAGAAATATTGATTTTAGCTCTCGTCATGGCTTCTCAAAAGTTAAGACATTACTTTAAAACTCATGTTATTTATGTAAAAACTAACTATCCTATCAAGTGTGTCTTAAGGAAACCAGAAATGTCAAGAAGAATGGCGAAATGAGCAGTTAAATTAAGTGCCTACGACATCATATATGAGCCAAGAACAGCAATCAAGTCCCAAGCCCTTGCAGACTTTGTGGCAGATTTCAGCAGCGACATACTGCCAGAAGTTGAACTATAGGTCAAGCAGCTCGAAGAAGCTTCCGGCAGCTGGATCCTGTACACGGACGGAGCATCTAACGTTAGAGGAACAGGATTGGGTATGCTACTGAAATCGCCACAGGGGGACATTATTCCTCTATCTATCCATTGTGAATTCAAGGCTACTAATAATGAGGCAGAATATGAAGCTTTAATTGCAGGATTACAACTCGCTAAAGATATGGGTATCCAACACATTCAAGTTTTTATTGATTCCTTTTTATTAACTAACCAATTTAATGGATTTTATGCAGTGAAAGGCGAAAGGCTAACCAAATATCTAGACCTTGTAAAACAATTAGCATTATCTTTTGAAAATTGCAGCATATCACAGGTACCTAGAGAAGAAAACGCAGAAGCTAATGCTTTGGCAAACTTAGCATCATCTTTAAGGATCCCAGAAGGTGTCAAGATTCCCATAACTCACATCCTAACCCCAGCAATTGAAGAACAGGATGTTAATGACGTCACAGCAGATAAAGATCAAGAAATAATAGATTCTCAGGATCCCCAGAAATCCTGTACATACCCTATCAGGAGATTTATCCAAGAAGGAGAAATCTCCAAAAACGAGAATCTCAGGCTTTTCCGAACAAAGGTAATCCCGCATTTAATAATAAATGATATCTTATACAAAATATCTCTTGCAGGTCCGTACTTGAGATGCCTCGAGCAGCCTGAAGCACTTGCAGTACTCCAGGATATTCACACTACTAGAAACAGGGCCTTTCTTGACGCGCGAACAATGATGCACGGTTATTAATGACGCGCAAAAACAAGTGTCATAAAAAAACTGTCAAGAATTAGAAAATCCTAAGGCTAGATGACGCGCATTTTCGCGCGTCATAATTTTCTGTCATAATTTTGAAAAAAAAAACACGGAGTACACTTAAAAAATGCGCGTCATCTAAAAAGTGTCATTTTATGTTTTTTTCCCTCTAATATTTTTCCCAAAATTTTTATTCCCGCTAAGTTGTTTTTCCCTAAAATTTCATTACCTCTCCAAAAACTTTCATTCCCGCTTTCTCCATCGCCCCTTCACGCAAACCCTAACTCTGCTCCCTAAAATTGATTCTCCATCTCCGCCCCATTCTCAAAATCCCATATGCTCAATCTGCTCCATCTCGAATCCCATAATCGCTCCATCATATCTTCGCTCTCCATTCTCAAATCCCTTTCTACGTGGTTCACACACGCACCATCCAAAACTGCCTAATCTCCATCATGCTCCACCTTTATCTCTGCTTCGAATCCAAAATTGGCCTAATTTGTGCCAGTCGTTAGCCCAATTTCATCTAGAAACCTACGATTTCTCCAACGGTAAAGATGAGGTTCTAACCTTGAAGATCAAAGCCAGGTGTATACTTCCCCTTGCACTACATATTTTGGTGTTTACGACTGCCATGGCGGCCCTGAAGCTTCACGTTTTGTCAATACTAACCTTTTCCCTCTTTTATCACATTAAGGTTAAATTTTTTGTTACGTTGATTTGAAACCCTAGCTGTGAAATTCGAGTGACTAATTAATTTAGGTTTTGATTTCAAAGCCTAGCTCTTTTGATTCAAAGGTATATTGATCAGTTAAGTGGTTAATAATCCACCGTGGACTCTATCTAGGCTTTTATTTGTGAATATGTGATTAAATGTTTTCCCTCTCATTCACAGTAAGGTTAAGTTTTCCCTCTCATTCACAGTAAGGTTAAGTATTTTGTTCGGTTATTTAGTTCTTGTTTCTGAAGTGGTGTTGGGGCTTTTGGCAATTTTAGTTAATTGCATACAAAGGTTACCATATTAGTTATAACAGTTTAATATCTTTTAATGTGTTTGTCATTTGTGTTTTAGTGTAATGACCATAAGGTGTTTGTTCTAATGCTTAACTCTTATAATTCTGCTTGTACAACTGTGGTTTGTATACATCCATAGACTGCGAGAACAGATTCAGCATTTGTGGTGTTTGATACAGCAATGATTATTGAATCTTAAGATTTCTAAATACATGTCATTGCTTTAGATGGCTGAATCTGAATTTGGGCTTAGAAAACTGATGGATGTCTCTGCTAGATTAGTTGAGTTTTATTGTCAACAAGTTTGTGTTTTGGTCAAAAATTCCCTTAGAAATCCTGTATTCCAAACTTAGATTGTGAGGTAGAGTGCTTAACGTTCAAACGAGTAAACAATCCAAGCTAAGATAATAACACAAGGATTTTAGCGAGGAAAACTCCAGAATCCTTCGAGTTGCCTCTAGGAATCCTGGATAAAAACCTCGGGTGCCGGCTGGAAAACCGCCACCAAGTCAATATTATTAATGACCAAGCAATTCGTTACAACGGGTTGGAGGTTTGATCGATCAGAACTATGTGATACAATGATTCGTATAAGTAAGCTAGTGTGCGAGTGTAGTCGTGTGTTCCTACTGATCGAATCCTCGATTTATATAACAAATACAATAATAACTAACTTTCCGAGATTCCCGGGATCCTATCGTCCAACTAATTCGACCGTTAGAGGCCTCTCCGTTCACTTGGTCCACGATCTTCTTCAGCTAAAGCGTAAGTTTTGGAGGTTGTTGATGACTCCGGTGATACCTGGTCAAATAGACATGTGGCAAATATGAAGGTTAGTTAAAATAATATGATCAGGATACCTGAATGTACGAGATTCCCAGATGACAATAGGGTTCCTGAGCTGTCTGAGCTTCCTGTGAGCATCCTGAAAATACACCCTCAACAGTTTGTTATATAATAAATTTATGAACACAACTAATAGTGAAAACTAAGCTGATCTATTTAGTTTGCTTGTGACTCTCGTGTGTTAATTAGTCAACCTATATTTACTAAGGGGACAGTGACATTTTGTTGTTGCAGGGGTGTTGTTAGATGATCTTTTAGTTGCTGAAGATATTGCTGCTGCTGAAACGACCTCTGCTGCATCACATGTAACAGCAGCTGCTTCAGCATCAATTTTACCTTCCAGAGAAATACATTACCTTAGCAGCTTCGCAGTTGATCAGTTCTGGGATGATGAGTACGTGTGCGATTACGAGAATCACCCGGTACTTTTCTAATGTTATCTTTTGTGTTGAATCATCATATGATATCTTTTCAACATCAAAATCCTTCTATGGGATATTTTGTGCTATGTTATTTTTGGTGTTGGTTAGTGGCTGGTCTATTTGAGGTTCAAAGTCTAAAGGAAGGGGCAGAATATGTTCTTGGGTTGGTTTCATGGGATTTTTTGTGTGTCTTAGGGGTGAATATCCTTTGTTTGCTTTATGTTACTTGCAGTTTGTTGCAAGTTAACCATGACACTTTCTTCAGATGTAAGACAAGAACCAGAATATCTTCAAGTTAGTGTTCATGTTGGTGGAACCTTCTTTCATACAAAAACAACAACTTTTTTTTAATAAAATGTTTCTTTGGTGTTGTTAATAGGTGTTCTTAACATCTACAAAAGTAGATGTTGCAACCACTACATTGGTCAAGGTTTGTGCATTCTGTTTTTATGTTCTTATTGTATTATCTCGTCTTGTGTCAGAAATTCATGCCTCTATTTTTACCAAGCTTTGAATATTCTGTTTCTTATTGTAATTGATACGCTAATAGTATCTTCTGAGCTATGTAGGGCAGTAGGGGTGTAAAGTAGGTAAGGCTATATATTATGTATAGCAATATACAATTAACAAAAAAATTAACATATAGTTGAAAAGAGCACATTAACACGACCAATAATAGATGTATTTATAAAGCATAATCAGGCTTTTATATGAGATAGAAAAAAAAATTCTCTACCTATTTTATGTTTGTTTGGTCTACCACTCTACCTAAAAGTTGTGATCATCCAGATTAATCATGGAATTTTAAGCTTTTTGAAATTACTCATCTGAAATCTCTGACATTTGTTGTAGACTTGTAGTTGTCATGATATACTCAAGAACAATCGGCAGAAACTGCAGCTGAATGAAAGATGCAAAAAAGACAAAGAAAAGAACATAAGAACAGTCGGTAAATCAGACTAAGCTCTGATATAATAAAAGTTCATGTAAATATAATCATGATCTTAATAATCTGATTGCATGAATACAAAACCCATCTCTCCTCTTATATATATAGAGGAGACTGGAAACAGAATGAAACAGAAATGTACAAATGTTATAGCCGTAACGTTACTTTTAGATGAAAAACAAGAAGTTTTGATGCTAGTGACCAATTCATTAAAGCAGTACGAACCCACCTTCCCACTTCTTATTAGAGATGCCAATGTTAACTCATTTAATATGAATGGGTCAATTTTTGTTATGTTCTTGACCGATCAATTTCTTTTTTTTTTAACTAAAAGGTAAACGGATTGAAGTTGCTGAAAGTGCATTTCTTGTGCTCACATCCTCCTAAACTGTTATATTTTATAATTGGAACATTATTGTACTAACATGGTTTTTGTTATCAGATTGAGCACAAACAATTCATAAATAATGGACAGCAAATATTTTTTTCTAGTTGAACTCAACCTGACTTGACCCATTTCTTATATATTATATCATATTTTGGCAACATAAGTGCTTGCCTTCCAGGCTTGGCACTTTGGCACTTTTTTATTTTCTTTTACAGTTTGGTATGCGAAGATGAAAACAAGCTTTGGCAGTGAAAAGTCGACTACAAGATTTTGCTGATGCTTTACGGGAGATGTGGTGGATTAGCCGTTGGGTTCATGGCTGTTCAATGTGTGGAGGGACATGGATTCGTGTTGTATAGAAGGCCACTTCATTTTCCGGTTATGTTTTGTATTAACTTAGAAATACTTTGTGAACTTTGTAATGTTTTCTATATATATAAAATGCATTATTTTTCTATAAGTGTATTTTTATTTTGTATTATCAAGTTAATTGTCATTTAATGTAGAAATTAGTGATTTTAGAAAAAACATTTTTTTTAATTAAAAATTAAAATTCTTGACGCGCAAAAATACGTGTCATCAGCTGATTTATGACAGGGGCTTCCTTGACACACATTTTATGACGCGCATTGAGTGTCATAAATGGAGCGTCATCGTTCGCGCGTCAAGAATGGGATGACGCGCATTTTGCGCGTCAAGAAGATTCTTGACCCTACCTTCCTTGACGCTTTTTTGCGCGTCATCTGGGCCCTTTCTTAACGCGCAAAAAGCGTCAAGAAAGCCCTTTTTTGTAGTAGTGTCATGAAGGTGATTGTGCAAATCACGCTGGGGGCAGATCACTATTTTCCAAAGTATTGAGGATAGGATACTACTGGCCTACTATGAAGAAGGACGCGATGGCCTTTGTTCAGAAGTGTGATGCATGCTAGCGGCACAGCAATATCCTCCATAAGCCTGTTGAGCCGCTCCATTCAATATCATCTCCGTGGCCGTTCATGAAATGGGGGATGGACATAGTTGGTAAGCTGCTTGTTGCACCTGGAGGAAAAGTCTTCATGCTGACTATGACGGACTATTTCTCTAAGTGGATTGAAGCTAAAGCATTTGTTCAAATTAGAGAAAAGGAAGTGATTTCATTCATTAAAAGGAATATCCTGACAAGATTTGGAATCCCATCAGAAATAGTATGTGACAACGGATCTCAGTTTATTGGAAAAAGAACGACTGGCTTTTGTGAAGCATGGGGCATCAAGATGGTAACTTCGACTCCCATATATCCACAAGCTAATGTCAAGCAGAATCATCATCATCAATAATCTTAAGAAGAAGCTAGGAGCCAAAAAAGGGAGATGGTCTGAAGAGCTACCTTTCGTATTGTGGGCTGACAGAACAATTTCCAAGAATGCTACTGGCCGAACACCATTCTCCTTGGTGTTTGGTTCAGAAGCTGTGATTCCCACTGAAATGGTGATGCCGACTGCTTGAACAAGCTGTCGGGATTTGAAGCCAATAAGCAGGAGCTTCTTAAAGATCTTGAAACAATCGATGAAATCAGAGACCTCACGAAGTTTAGGATGGCGGCATACCAGCAAAGGATGGCCAAGTCTTACAACAGGAATCTCAGGATTAGAAGATTTCAAGTGGGAGATCTAGTACTCAGGAAAGCTTTTCAAAATACTACCAATCCGGCAGATGGAAAGCTTGCACCTAAATAGGAGGGTCCTTACCTAATAGACTCAGAAGCTGGAAAGGGGGAATATAGGCTGGCTACTATGGAAGGTGAGCTGCTACCAAGAGCTTGGAACGCAATTCACTTGAAGTTATATTTTATGTGAGTACCCTCAGGATCCTCTAAGCATCCCAAAGAATCCTTGTTTAAGCTTCGAAACCTTCAGGTATGATTTTGATTCTTATTTCAATTTCATATTATTATCTTTGTGGAATGATTACTGACTTAGGCATCGGAGGGGTGTTAGCCAAGCTAGCACCCACCCCTCACCAAGCCTTGAGTGTTTTGCAGAAGTTCTAAGCATCCTATCATAAGCTAGAGTCTGATCACCTCTTCTAAGTCTAAAGCATTCTGAATGCAATCAAAGGTTTAGAAGGTTTTCACCTTCTCGATCACTAATGGGAATCGCTAGGAGCGCAAGACCCTCGCCAAGAGCGCACGATGGTGGCCTATGGTTCGAGGTGGAGCGACCAATCCATCCACGGGTGGCTGATAATTTCATCACTGTTGGCCATAGAGCACATCTCGAAAATGGGTGGCAGACGTGTCATCTCGAAAAGGTCCTAAGGTTTTTGGCATTTTCATGTCAACTAAGGTTTAGGCACCTTCGTGTCTCTCAAGTTTATGGGCTTGACCCCAGTTGGCTTAGTCCCAAGTATTTTCGAGCTTGACCTCAATTTAACAAAGGTTTTTAATGCTTCCACATTAACTAAGGTTTAGGCGCCTTCGTGTCTCTCAAGTTTTAAGGGCTTGAACCCAGTTGGCTTAGACCCAAGATTTATAAGGCATTTCTTGCCTCAAAGGATTAAGATGGGCTTGACCCCTGTTTGACTCATTTCTAAGTGCTCAAGATTTATTCTCAGTTTCATCGAAATTTCCCCAAGGCTATCTTAAGGATTTCTAAGGATCCTCCAGGATCTTAACTATCTCGACGGTTGGAATATCCTTGAACAGGTGACATTGGTACTGCATGTGTTACATATTTTTATTACTAACTAAGTATTGGTTAGCATCATGGTTTGTTAATTTTGGCAGGTTTTATAAACTTTTAAGTTTTTAAACTAAACTATGTTATTGAGCATCCTACAGGATCCTCATTCAAATATTTTTCAGAATTTGCTATATAACCAAAAATACACGCAACACACCATGATGATCAAAATACTGCTAAGTTATATATATGCAGGAAATTAAAGAAGTTGACCACAGGCTTCGTCTGGGAACCCAAGATCCCTCCACCTGAGGCCAACTATATTGTCTGGGAAGCTTGAACTTCGCCTTGAAACACAAGGTCCCTCCATCCAAGCTTCCATAAGTTAAAGTACCATTGTTTTAGTTTCACCACAACCATTGTTTAAACTACCACAAAACCAAACAAACAACCTAAAAAAGTGGGCTCCGACCTAGTCAAGAACATCTTCATCGCCCAGCTTATCACCAGCAGCCTCCGCCTGCTTCACCTCCTTACCCTTTCCCTTGTCTTTCTCACCAGCTTCCTTGTCCACCTTCATGACCTCCGGCTCAACCTCCTTAGCAACCTTCTCAGTAGCTTCATCCCTCTCAGCCATCAGCTTTTTAAGGCTCACCTCCCAATCCTTTACCGGCCAACTCTCTAGAGTGAAGCCTTCAGCCTGCGCAGCGGTAGCCATCTCAATCATGCATTCGAGCACGCTGATGGCAGCTGAGGATTGAGCGTTCTGATCAGCCAGCTTTAGGGCTTCAGCAGCTGCAGCATCTCGTTCCTTGAGCTGCTTCTCATGGTAACGATTCTTGCTGTCAGTTATCTTACCCATCTGCTCGATGCGGAGAAAGGCTTCATCAACTTTAAGCTCAGAGGACTCAAGCTTCTGCTCAGCTGCTTCCAGTTTTCCTTTGAGTTCGATGACTTCATGGCTCAGCTTGTCAATACCCTGCATCAAATCAAGATGGATCAGAACCAATCAGGGAAGCATTCTAACTATAATTCTAACATACTTCTCTATCATTAAACTCTACTTACAATGTTTACCACAACTTGCAGTGAGAGAAGCTTATTGGCTGCTGCAACAGGAGGAAGACCATCGAAACTTCCACATTGATGGTGATGTCTGAAGCTTTGTGCTTCTTGGCAAAGGAAGTCTTGGACCGAGTGCTGGGAGGCCGGAATTTGGGAGCTGAGACATCTATAGGGGCTTTGCTGTTGGTTTCCTCAGTTTTTTCCTTCTTGGCGATGAGGAGCTTAAGGTCCTGGAAAGAGAAGTTGGAGGCTGAACCTGGAGCTTCATCAAAGGCAATAAGAAATCAGTTTCCAGAAGACAATAAGATGTAGCCTGAAACAAAACAAAAACAAATACATTCAAGTACCTGCAGAAAGGGTTCTTGATGGACTGTGAGATTACTGGGAGATGGTTCGAGCACTTGAAACGTCTTCGGGCAGGCAGCTTCTTTCTGAAACCGGGATGCTGTAAAGTTCCTGGAGCATCTTGGAAGAGTCACGAGCGGGCTTGATTAAAACTTCAAACTTAGGAGCTGCAAAGACAAAAAACAAACATATTAGACAAAGAAATTGAAGAGTTTATGGAATTAGAATATCACAAAAACTCTTCCTACCCTTGACAGCCCATTGGGTAGGAAGGTTCTTGCAACCAACAAGACTACTCCTTTTGACAACGAAGAATTTGCGTCTCCAATCATGGTCATTATGAGAAACCCTCGGGATCATCTGGGCTTCTCCAGGTCTAACTTTCAGAACAAATCTGCTGTGGCCATGAGTACCCAGCCGATACACCTTGCAAATTTCAGTGACCCCGATGTTCAAATTGCGGGTTTCGTTCAGATGATGAAGGGAGAAGAGAATTCGCCATACCATGGGCATGACTTGAGAATAGGCGAGATGGGTGACTAAGAAAAACTCATTAACTAGAGCCGAAAAAGGGAATGTCATACCAAGGAGAAAAGGGTAGTAGAGAAAGCAAACCCACTCGTCGGAAATGTGATCGGCCTTCAAAGAGGGGTCGTACGGACGGAACTCTGCCTCAGCAGGGAAGCTCGAGGACCGCTGCAACATCGTGATCTTCCGATCATCGAAATTGCAGGTCTCCTCCCCCGTCGCCGGAAGGAGCCCTTGGTCGGTAAAGTCGTCGGCCACATTGTCGAAGACAGTGGCCGTGGAGCGAAGCGTTTTCTTCCCAATGTTCGAAAAAGATGAAGAAAAAGGAGACGAGAACTGACCTGTGGAAATCGGAGAAGCTCTAGGGTATCGCCGAAAGAAGAGATGTGCCAGATAATGAGAAGAAGGAGGGGTTATAAAAGAAATCCCAACGGGAAACTCGCTTGGGGAGTTGGGCCGATTAATGTTCTGCTTTATCATCATTTGTACTACAGATAAGCCTGCAAGTATTTCAAATTTTTGACAGCTGGCTTGCATGCGCCATCCGCCAAAAATTTGGGGGTAATTGTTGGTACCGGATTTCAGGATATGCTGAGCAGATCGCAAGCACTTCAATGTAAGGATCCTGAATTACGTTTCTTTACTAACGATTGTTTTTCCCCTTTTTGTTTGTTATTCACAGGTTAACTCCAACACGAATCACGTGTCCTAAAGACTCGGTCAGCTAACAGAAACGTGGACTAAGTGGACTTCAAACAGCTATGTGGGAGACGTGGAGTTAGTTGCTGATTTTTAGGAGGATTAGTTGTTATGTAATCTTATATATATTGAGCTCTAGGCTTGCACACAACACACGATACTCGCTATCAAAACTCTCTGTAACACTTAGAACTCGAGCTCACTTCATTTGTACTTGAACACTTTCCGATTATATAAAAGTTTCAGGTAGTAGGCACTTTAAGCCGGCTCCCGAGGTTTTTTGCTAGGCTCCTTGAGGATACTCAAGGATTCCTGGATTTTTCCCTCGTTACATCCTCGTGTAAACCTTCAAATTTACATTTTCATCTCTGTTTACGTCAAACACTCTACCTCACTTACAAAGTTTGATCAACTAATTGCTTAGGCGGTTTTTGACCAAAACACTACTAATGTGGTAATCAATTTGCGAATTATTTATCATACTATTTTATTACTGACTTGCTTCATAGTTTGTCAATTTACATCTTTGATTTAAACATTTTTATTAACTAAGTATCCCCAAGGCATCCATTGGATTCTTACTCAAACACTTAGAAAATTTTCATGAACAAAATCAAGATAAAAACATAAACACACCATTATAGTCAAAAGTGGGTCTGTTATATTAACATGCAGGATATTAAGAGGGGGGCAACCCCAGGATTCATCCTGAAAACTTAGGGTCCCTCCACCGGTGGCTGCCCATTGTCAACAACCATTCAAAAGAAACCCGGGCTTCGTCCTAAAAACTCAGGATCCCTCCACCCGGGTCCCCACCATTGTCTTATTTTCCAAACCTACCTAAAATTGTTTTGTTTCCACCACCACCAACCATTCAAAACAAATAACCAAATTGTTTTAAACCAACCAAACCAAAAAAAATGGGCTCAGTCCTCTGCAAACTTTCCTTCATCGCCCACAAGCTTCCCATCACCCACCAGCTCCTCAACCTTCGAACCCTTAGTTTCACAACATGTCTTGCCTTCATCAACCTTCTCCAGCTTCTCAGTCACGACCTTGACACCCCCAAGCTTCTCCTGAGTTCCTTTCTAGGTAGGCGCATCCCAAGCCTTAGCGGTGGAGGCTTCAGCAGCTGCTTCATCAGCCATGATTGCAAAAGAAAATCGAAAAGAAAAAGGAGGAACTGACCTGGATGATGAGAGAAATCGAGAGGGTTCCGACTGATATATGGCGAAGACAGTAACTTGGGGTTATTTATGGATAAATTCTAACGTGTTACTCGCATGGGAAGTTGTGCCGCTATCAAATCAAATGTTAGCAAGTCAAATCCGTAATTATTTCAAAAGTTAAGGCAGCAATTTGAATTTTACAACTGTAATTATGATCACAACTGTCAAAATTCAACGGGCAATTGTTAGGGCTTAGTATTCGGGATCCCAGAAGAAGCTCGCAGAGTTCAGAATCCTCACAGGTTCGGTATCCTGAATTACGGTTATTAACTAATCCCTTTGTTTGCCCTTGTGTCTATCTACTTGCAAGTGATATAAACATGTAGATTGAGCCTAAAGACTCGGCCAGAGACGAGGGAACGTGGACTAGGTGGACCACAACGTTTACATTGACTTGGTTGAAGAATCCCTAGAATATGAGATCGGTTGTTCATGTAATCTAGCTATAAATACAAGCTCGATGATCAAATTTAGAACACACAACATGCACGAACTAGCTCTGATAGCAAACGACTGTAACACTTAGCCATTATTCGATCATTCAAGATCAACACTTCTAATTTTTCTTCATATTCAATAACATCGTTAGGCAGCAGACACTTCAAGCCGGCTCCCGAGGTTTTTTGTCGGGATCGTTGAGGATACTCACAGGATATTGGATTTTTCCCCTGTTACATCATCATGTCAACCTTTTCATTTCTGCAATTTCATTAATAAATTGATCAAGCACACTACCTCACATTCTAAGTTTGATCACTTAATTACTTCGATAATTTGTGATCAAAACAGATGTCATTTTAAAAAATCTGTTAAATTTTTAAAATACCCATTATACACCTACATTTTTATTTACTAAAAACATATTTAGAACATCTCAAAACTAGGGGTGTGAAAAGAAATCGAAACCGAACCTGAAATATTCGAATTCGGATATTCTTTTTAAATAAGTTTGGATATTTCGGATATCCGGGTATCCGAATTATCCAAATACTTTTGAAAAAACAAATAATTAATCAATAAATATTAATACCTTTTTTTTACTTTACACTTCAAAGTCAAAAGTGAACCATAAGCCTCCCATTCGGTACTCTCATTGTTAATCTTCATCGTCACCCAAATATTTACTTTGCATGTCGCGACTCAATGTTTTTGCCGAGCCCATAGTTAGCATTCATCTTCATCGTTAATCTCATGAAATATCCACTAATCAATTGCCATGCCCAATGTTTTTCGAAGAGAAACTATACACAAACAGATCTGCTAAAGTTTATACATATAATAGTTGCACCTTTTTTTAGAAGAAATAGTCCAGAAAGATTTCATGCATGTGGGTTTCTATTTTAATTTTTATAAAGGACAGGTACACAAAGTGAAATGTGAAATGAAAAAAGACAAAGCTGTAAAATTTTGACTTATGAAAAAGACATGGTAAACGGGTGTAAATTTTGACTTATGAAAAAGATATGGTAAATTTTTAAGACAGGGTACATAGATTTTGACTTATGAAACTCTATTATCATATCTCACTATCTACGTTTGTAATCAGTTTTAGATTTTAGAAAATATTCAAATCTGAAAAAGACATGATAAATGAAAAAGACAAACGTAAATAGTGAATATATTCAAGAGTTTTTTTTTGAAAATGGTGTATATAACTAAAAAGAAATGGTAAATGGGTGTGGGTTGGATTTGTTTTGGTTTTAAGGTAGTTCACAATCCCGAATAGCGATCTTTACTGAAATCCTATTGAATTCGTAACCATAGATGGCGATCTTTGGCGCTGTGCCCACAAAAAGCAAGATCGCTATTTCAAATAGCGACCACACCTTACATGTTAACATGCCGACCGACCTGGTATTCTTCATTTTTCTATTGGTTATACAATTAGTCAGTGACCTGGGTAAATACCCGAGGCTGTGATATAAAAAGAATTATATGAAGTAAAAAATGAACCTAAAATGAAAAGAAAATTTGAACTGAATAATACATAAAGCTAAAGAACCGATAATATTCAATAATATTAAATTTACAAGTTTAAAAAAATAGACTTGAATACAGTGTTTTTGGTTACAATCGTCTGACGACCATCTTTACCTAAAATTAAGATTCTGAGACCCTTTTTGCTCTTCACTCTTGGTAGAGCAACGTACAACTGGCCATGGGAGAAAACCGGGTTCTTTAAAAACAGTCCAACACTCGACATCAATTGACCTTGGCTTTTGTTTATGGTCATTGCAAAACAAACTGAAATTAGAAATCGCCTTCTTTGAAATCTGAAAGCACTCCGCTTATCTGTTAGAATCAATGAAAGTTTTGGAATAAACGTTCGATAGCTAATATTATTTCCTAATATTTACAGCAATGCATAAACTTCCATAACCATAAGCATCACCATAAGAAATTTCAAACTTTCTTAGACCTTAGTTAACCAATTGACATGCCAAACACATACAAAGACATAGAAAGCAAAGCACGTATCAAAGTAAACACACAGGACACGCTGAACAAAGCTTCCTTTCTAACTATTAACATGACCTTTAGAAAAGCCCTGTTTCTTTTACCCTTCTCACAAACTTCAAAAGTGAATAAATTATAAGTTGTATACCTCATTAATAAAAACTCATAAAGAAAAACATAATTTAAAGTTCTAAAATCTATTTTACACAACTGTATCCATATAAATTTTTGGACCTAAGCAATTACAAAAACAAACATACAAACAAAAAGCTACAACAAAACTCAGTGAGGTATTTCATCAAGAAAACATAATCTACATATTAAACTTTGACACACAATCTTTTCCTAGTTATAGAAGTCACCTCCACTCAAACAAATGTGATTCTTCTCTAATCTAGAACATGATAAAAAAACGAAACAAAAATAATGCAGACTTCATGTGTTCAATTCAAATATAATGAGCTTTAATAAATCCAAAAAACAAATAGAAAGCACACATAATTTATAACAAAAAATTAGAAGATCCATCAGATTAATAACAATACTTGCAACTCAAAGAAAAACTATTCATCAGAGAAAATCTCAACTAACACTACTTGCATTCGACCTGCACTAAACTTGACCAATGAAATATTTCCCCACCGGTTACTAACAAAACATATCTCATCAGTGAGAAGAAAACCACCAAATCCAAGTGCAAAAAAATAAACATAAACATTTTTATCTTCTACAGCATGTCAACATGACAATAGTTTACAAAGCAAAAGGCCTTGAAACACATAATGAATGAAATTTCAAACTTACAGGGTCGAGAAATCATCGGACTATATTAGAGAAAAATGATGCGATTTGCCTTGACCTTGAGATATTTTAAAGAACGTTATTACATTTTAGTTTTCCCTCTCGGCCTTTGAACAAACCGGTCTGGAACTATTTATGTCATTAATTTCAACATTCCTATCCCATGAAAAACATTCATTTCAGTTCAAGCAACCTAATAGAAAGAATGTAAACTAGGATTACTTAAATTCAAATAATCATATAACTTATTAGAATTGCTTGATTTCATGAAGTTTGACTTTTGAAAACTCAAACTGTCCTACTTTGGATCACAAATTGGCCATAAATTTGAGTTTGTTTATGTTTTTGATTTATTCCAGAAGATTTTACATGTCAATACGAAGCTATAACAAGTTTCAGAATTATATTCCATGGAGATTTAAGCAGAATTCGAATTTCACAACTTGTGTTCTTAATGGAGATCCCTTAATAGTGGATTTCTCAAATCTTAATAGTTTTAGTTTTGATTAATTCTTGTTGCTACAGATTCGTATTGAGTATATGAATCCATTGGTACAATAAACTTTGAGTACTCTTCAACTAATGATCGAATTGGAGTTCAAGTTCATCAATTGTGGGTTAAGAAAGTCGCGACTTTGTTTTTTGATTCGTTCACCATCATTTGTTGATCAAAACCTAAGTAATATAGATCTCGTTTTGTTAGGCTTTCTGTCACGAATTCAAAGCAATTTACGGATCGAACTTTCGTTAAGAAATGAAGAAGATATGATGAATCAAAGTTGTGGTATTGTAAAAAAAATAGATAATTTTTGTGTAAATTTTTTATTTAAATTCTAATAAAATAACAACTAAGTAAAATCTTATGTAGCACACTTTGAAACATGTTATTTGGAGTTTAAAAACTCAAGTTTAATAATGTTATAAATAGATTTTTTATTAATTAATTATAAATACTTTCATACGTAAATATTCCATGGCAACCAATAATAATTTTATTCTAAATCATAAAAGGTCGGGGTATTAGGTAGCGAGGTAAGGGTGAGGTCGCTATTTGAAATAGCGATTTTGCTTTCTTGGGCCACAGCTAAAGATCGCCGCCATCTATGGTTGCGACTGCAATGGGATTTTCATAAAGATAGCTATTTGAGATTACGAACTACCCTAAAATCAAAATAAATCTAACTCACACCCATTTAGTATTTCTTTTTAAGGGTAAAAATCATGTGAAAACCCCTCTTTAGCCTAAAAACCTAAAAACCTAAAAAACCACTTAAATGGGGGTTAATAAAGTAATTTCATATTTAATTTTCAATATTATCACTATCACACTCCCCCATGTTTCATATATTTACAACACCCCCTTCTCCCCCCCCCCCCCATGTTGCATATATGCAACATAATTATATTGTATATATATAACCCCTACCCCTCATCACAGCAACCGCCACCCACCCCCACCCCCCATGTTGCATATATGTAACATAATTATATTGCATATATATAACTCCTAACCCACCACCCCACCCTACCCCTCACCCCTGTGTTGCATATATGCAACATAATTATATTTCATATACCCTTAACCCGCAACACAGCCACCCCCTTTGTGCTGCACATGTACAACCCCCACTTACACTACAATATATAGTGCATATACGCAACATCAAATAAAACCATGTTTCTGCTTATGTTGCGCATATGCAACATGTCTATGATGCATATATGCAACATGTCTACGATGCATATATGCAACATGTCTACGATGCGTATATGCAACATGTCTTTGCTTATAGTTTTACATATCATGATGTTTTAATGCAATATACTACGTTGCATATATGCAACTTGTCCGTGTTTATAGTTTTAAATACTATGATATTCTCATGCAATATACTATGTTGCATATATGCAATATTCTATATTTTACGTTCGTTCATTTATTTCACGTTTACAACCCTATGTGAATGTTTATTGTTTTTAACATGTCTTTGACATTGGGCATGATCCTCATATATTTATCACTCTTGTATGTTTTTTTATGTGTTATATTGCATATATGCACCATTCTATATTACATATGTGTAATATTACAAATTACATATCACTCTGTTGTTTTTTTTTTTTGATGTGCTATATTACATACATGTAGTATTTTATATTGCATATATGCAATATTCTATAACGCATGTATGCAACATTACGAATTATAGTACTTACTCGATCTCCATAATTACTAATCAATACATACACTTTAAACTTTCTATATTTACACTTCATATATGCAATCATATATGCAAGATAAATTTTACATGCACTGAACTTAAAAGATCTAAAAGATACATCATATGATTATGTTGAACCCATTGCTACAACAATTTAAAGTCCAAACCACATGTTGGATCATCATACATTCAAGGTTCTCATGGTAGAAATTGTTGACTTGCAAACCAACGTTTCTAACTTTTATTCAAAAGATTAAAGACTTGATCCATCAATAACCCACCTTCATGCACAACAACTCTGTGTATAATCCTTATTCCCATCCAAACGGTCCAAGTTGCTAAGCGTAAAAAATTTGTGATGTTTGTAGTACACGCCTTCAACCCTTCAAACCATATAACTGGGTTAGGATGTTCATGTTTGACATGTATCATCAATTCAAATGGACATGTGATGATTAGTAATGTGTCCAATTTTGAGTTTTGACTGAATTTAAAACCTAATGTTTTGTCCACAAGTCCACAACTCATATATATCTTAAAACTTGTTGTTTAAAACCAACAAAAATGGTGTGTTGTGAACCCATTTTAGATAATAAGAGTCTGTTATCTATCTTTTTCTTCTTTTATGATGACTCAGTATCAGTTAATTTCATGGTTACTAAGAATGAATAAAAGTGGGAAAGATGATAAATCATTAATCATTATATTGATACAATATTCAAGCTAGAAGTTTTGCAATGTAATTGAAAAAACAAAATTATTAGAATATTTAGATCCTGAGTATAAATAAATTGGCCTCGTCTTTAATCTTCAAAAATAATTAATTATTATTTCAAATTTAAAAAATAGTACGTTAATTCGGTTTTCGCAAGTCGAACCGGTTAATCCGATTTATGCAGACCGAACCGGTTAATTTGGTTTTTGCATGTCGAAATGGTTAGTAAACAAGAACCGAACCGGAACCGGCAATTTGTCGATTAGAGAACCAAAAACGGATCCGTGAAATGGTTTTACGGGTAGTACTCGTTCGCTTTTTTTTTCTTCGGGTCGGATTGGATTTTGCGCGCCCCTAATCATGCAACCCGTTAACCCATGTTGACTTCATTTAGGGAATTTTAACTGTTTTTCATGATGAAGTCTTATGCCATTTAAAAAAATATATATATATGAAGTCATAAACTACTGATTTCTGCAAAAACAATGAAATCCACATACAATTAGCTAAAATAGAATCCTCTGGGATCTATGAGCATTCACAGCAGGTTCTCTATCCTCATCCTTATAATTTATATTATATATATATCATTTGGAAAAGATGTGTCAGTCACTAAATTGGCACTGTTTGTACCATGTCACACCCCAACCAACGGCGGAAACGTTGGGGCACGATGATTGTCCAGATGCTCATGATAACTAGATAGTTACCAAGTTTAAACATACCATTCATTATTAATATAAAAATATTGTCATACAATACAATCCAAATAAATAAAAACAAATCATGATACTAATTATTAATTTTAAGGTCATTCTAGGTCCATAAGCAAGCCCTAAGTGTCATAACTGCAACTTCAGTCATTTCCTGCAACACGTACAACATATAAAGTCAACTACTAGAGTTGGTGAGTAAACATAGGTTTAATATAGGATGTAAGTAAAGCAATAGCGATTCATGTGACAAGTGAAATTCATAGATTATGTGTAACATGTTATAAAGGTGTTGTGTAACCAAACCTAGACATTTAGGGAATCAATCACCCATTGAAAATAAGAATACATTTTCAATGTAGTGGGTGGGTTGTCGACCAATAGCTATTATTGACCCATAGGCTTCCAAACAATCGTTAATGGTACACAAGCGATTAGTGACTAGCGACAAGCGACAAGCGACAAACGAATACAACATATAGATTTAACACGTATTACATATCAAGAATACACATGCACAACATGGAATCGCATAGTAATGTAGATAAAATAATGATTAAAGATTTTGGAATAAGATACAATGTTGCACCCCAAATAATGAAAACGAAAACGGGGCTATGATTACTCACCTGATAAGAAAGTCAAGTAGCGAGAGAAAAACAACGAACGTGAGGAAAAGCTAACCGTGCTGAAAACTCGTGAAAGTCGAAGGAAGCTGGTCAAATCGGAAGGTCAAACTGATGGACTTTGACTTTTTAAAACGCAAACAGTTGGACAAGGCACGGAATTGAGGCTTCAAGAAGCTTGAGGGATGGTCATAGGAGCAATATCAACTGGTATTTATAGGGTAGAGGGTTGTTTAGGGTTTTAATTGAGCATAATGGTGATTTTGGTAAGTCTTGGAAAAAAGACAATATTTTCAAGTATGGAAATGAATCAAATTGATTAATGATTTCGAAGTAAATATGGAATTGCCTTGAAGAATAATTTAGGGGACATTTAGGTGAAGTTACAGGAGAAAACGGATTGAAAAACGAGTTTGAAACGAAGATTTTAGGCCAAAAATAGCCTAGAAGTGAGGCTGTTCGCGATCAGATATGAAACAGCAGATATAAACTGTTAAACCGGACATAGTTCATGATTGCAGCGTTGCCAGAGTGGTTAAGGCGCTGAACCTTGGACATTGGGGTCCTGTGTTCGAATCTGGGCTGCCACAACCTTTATTTTTTTTAATTTTTTTTTTCTTCTTTCTTCTTTACTACCTTTTATTTTTTTCTTTTTGCTCCAACTTTTTCGTTACATATCGGGTGGACTTCAAATTTGAAATATAACTATACTAGACCCATAAGAACATGTTGAAATTATAAAAAAAAAATGATTTTGATCTTTTACGAGTCTCTCGATTCACGAACCGAAAACGTATAAATATCTCGAATCGATAATTTTCTCGTTTTAACTCGAAATGTCCTCAAATTTTGTGACCACCCATAATAATCATATAAAAACATCATGCAACATGAAAATATGGTTTTCGAGATTCACGGGTCATCCGGTTAATACCAAAGTTGAGCGAAAACTGAAAATCATTCTATTTGCGTTTTACGCGTATTGTTTATCCAAAAATCAAACGGATAATTACGTTAATTTGGAAAATGATCATTAGCATTTAAAATCATCATTTGAACTTGTAAGCTAATAAATGTATGAACTTCCTTTGTTTATCGATAAATGAATCCCGAACACGCGTTTAATCGCGAAACAAATTTATTCATTTGCTTGAAAAGAATCCTAATTATCCAACCATCTTAATAACGTAAAATGATTTTTGGAATATGAAAAACGGTGCCAAAAGTTTAATCCTATGTTTAAAATGTTTTGATGGACTTCCAATCCGGACGATGAACTTGAAACGGGTTGGGTTTTGCTAACGGGTCGGAGGTGGATGTTACAGTCTCCCCTACTTTAGAAAATTTCGTCCCGAAATTAGTAAAGAGTTACAAGTCCTTAAGGATTTTGTTGAAAATAGGGACATTCCTGATAGTTGAAACAAAAAGATGAGGCTTGACGTAAAAGATTTCCCGAAACTAATACATTTTCAGTTACCGAATCATTTATGTCGTCGCCAATTCTTCACTTAACGACAAGGCCAAGTGAATCACTGGTGACATGGAAATTTTGACATAGAAAGCGATTTTGACACACGGACTTAGGCCAGTTTCCAGTCTGACACCCGATGCACCTTGAGAGTACCATAAATGTTTATATATAGGGTGTACTACAGCTAACCCACCACATTTTTAATACTCCTACAATGTACTGGTTGCCTACGAAGAACCACCCAACACACACATCTACGAACGAGCTTTGATAGAGAATCTGAGATTGTGATTACGAGATATAGTTTGAAAGACCCAGGTGATTTAATGGCATGGGTAACGAGTTGCAAAAATATGAGAACTAACAAAACGTAGACCGAACCAAAAATCAAGATTATTTAATTAACCAAGACAATTTGACCATGATGAAAACAACATTCTCCCCTACTTTAGGAGCGAGACTGGAGAAGGCAAAACACGAGAGGGGTGGATGTAACATGTATTCCATGAAATGAAAATAAACATAAATAAATAAATAAATAAAATTCGGATTCCTTACAAGAGAACACGTCCGCTTCAGGAGAACTTAGATGTGTCTATACAGATTCCAAAAGATTCTTGCCAACTCACAAGACCTGTGTCTACGTTCCCAACCCGATTGCATGCTGGAGCTAGCATCACACACAATCGTTGGTTACCGTATGGGTGGTCCCGTTTTCGCAAGAATGATTGAGATATGCGATCTTGAAAACACAATTGATTGCAAATGATAAATGATCAAAGTGTGACGTAGCGTTATCATAGAGTGTTAAATGATTTAGAGTGTGTATGATACCAAACTTTTGATATGATAAATGATAAAAACTTTAGAATTTGATGTAGAACAACCATAGATTTAAACATTAAACACCATCAAAAACGAGTATCATAATTTGAGTCAGTTACCATGCGGCAAACTACATGAGTCGAATGGCATGATTTGGTTTCCATGTCTACATGGCCGAACACACGACTCGAGCAACATGAGTCCCATGGGTTAGAAAAACGCACATCGAATATAAATTGATTTCAATTGAGTAGCCTGCTACACCAGTCGAAAAACATAAACAAATTAGTGGGTCCATAAATCGAGTAAATCGATCATAGGAATATACGTATCTAAAACCATAAATCGAGAATTAAATATCGAATCTCATAATTTGAACAAAATCGGCAATCATGAAACGAACGAAGGTCACATTCATGATGCATTTATTGTTTTAACAAAAAAACAGATCCACGAGAGTAGAATTTGAGTACATGAATTTAGCAATGAAAGATGGATTCGACTTATTGAATTAACAAAAAGTCAAGTCCGTGAATTAGATAACCAAAGGTGGAACACAATTATCGAATATCAAGTTAATAAAACGAATTCATGAATTTAAACCCCAAGAATCAAATTCATGAACCGATCATTGAATCACCAAAATCGAGTTCATGGATTTAAATACCAAGGATGGGTTTCATGCATCGACCGTTGAATCACCAAGGTCGAGTCATGCGTTTAGATGACAAGTGGAATTCATGGATCGTCTATTGAATCACCAACATCGTATCCATGAATTGAAATGACAAAAGTGTGATTCACGCATCGACCATTGAATCACCAATAATCGTTTCCATGAATTTGAAATGACAAAAGTGTGATTCACGGATCGATTATTGAATCACCAATAACCGCATCCATGAGTTTAACCAACTGAAAGAGAAATTAATGGAATCAAGAAATTTAAATAACAGAAATCGAGTTCATGAAACACTTGTTGAGTTGAAATTCGTATATGAACAACATGAATTTTCCCCACGAGCTTATCATTTAAGTGACACGAGTTCCATGATCCAAAGATCGAAGATAGATTTAGAGTAAATTCAAATATCACTGATGAAGGCGATCACGAATTTGGGGGTTGCATTAGAATTTGCGAATATCCTGAAAGTATTTAGCGAACCAAGAAGGACCCAAGATCAACCGCAATCATAAATTGTAATGGAGATTTCTTAATGGGCCAAACAGACATATATTTTAAAAAGATTTTTTTATATATAATTGTGAGCCAAAATATCCATCTGTTGGGTAAAAATAAGTTTAGGGATCAAAAAGGAAGTTTAAATTTGTGTAACACTTTGGATGTTGGCACACATGTAGAGTCGTCCACTCGAGAGGTCATATAATCGTAGACTCGTACACATGGAATCCCTTCACACATGTACTTGTAACTCGTAGATTTCCAGACCAGCAGACTTCTCGACATGCACACCGTAAAATGTGTATGTAACTTAAAACGTGGCTACGCAAAGGCTGACTTAAAATTTTTAGTAAGAAGGGTGATCGTATGCAAGTTGGTTCATAAGCTCGTCAATGTGCACCCTTGTTGTCGTTTTAGCATGGAATCCCGTAACATGCGAACGTGCAACTTAGAAGTCCATCAACGAGAACTTACCAAACCTACAAATGATGATGAATTGGTATATATATAGGTTTTGGAACTAATAGACGTCGAACATTCATGAATTTTGAAAATTCGTTGTCCAAAGGGGTGCAATATGCAAACTGGTGAGATTACGGTAGGCCAAAATAAAACATCTTAGATCGAGTGTTTTGGAAGTCCAAGTGGCTAAGTTTTGCAAGTTAAGATTTAGGTTTGTGGTCACTTGATTGTAGATGTATGATCGAGACCAAGCGCAACTTGATTGACTGATTTGACCGACGCATCATTTGCATGGGCCAACCCATAACATACCCTTAGTGAATCACCACATTGGGTATGCCCATTGGGCTTTGGTGCAACAGGTTGGGCTTGTGTTTTGGACTCGTGAGTTGTTTTGTTGGGTGTACACGACTATACGTGAGTTCTATGGAACATTGGCTTGCTGGTTTAACATGTGGTAGCATCCGAGTTGTGGTTGTGATGATTGAAAAACATGTAATTGAAATCACGTGGGTGGTGTGCGAAGAAAATCCAAGATGCGAGATGCAAATTGAGGATATGATCTTTACATAATGGAACTCAGGGTGCCAAGAAACGAATAAGGGAAACAGGTAAAATCGTAACCTTGATAAGGGTGAAGCGTAAACGTGTAATGTATATCGCGACATTGCGTGGGATGCGATACAACACAAGGGTGTCATATGCACTCGTAAATTTGTAAACCAAACATCAATGATGACATAGGAGGTAGTGAAACTTTGTAAATAATATGATATGTAAATCGATTAAATGAAATGTGTGGGAGGAAAAGTGTGAAATTGTGAAAGTAAGGGTCCAAAAACGAAAGTCTTATGAAAACATGTCATGAAATTGGCGAGTTAATGGAATTTGAGGGATCATTTTGTAAAGCATGCATTTTGAAAATCAAGAGATCATAAAACACGAAACATCGAGAGTCGTTGAAAACATAATTAGAGTTGATGATAACACACAAAACACGAAATCATGCTGATTTGATAAAACGAACGGAATGGCCATCACCTCCCGTTTGGGAAGCTATAACCGTGACTAATCAGGATTATTTGATGATTTCTAGCAGACATGCTTTGGCCTAATAGGTTCAAGTACTCTCTTCAGGGCGTCCCAGGCAGGCATCCAGGTCCGACGGTTGATTCGAATTTATACGCAACACTTGCCTGATGGAGACCCCAAATCACGGCACTTTCCCCCTTCCAGTTACTACATGTCTATTTGCTAGAAATCTAACCCCGACGAGAATACAAAATCAAGAAATCAATTTCCTAAATGGTACGTAAGGCACCATTACTAAGGAAAGAGGCTAGGAAGCCTCGAGTGTAAGTGCATAAGGGTGTGTGTTGTGTTTGAGGGACGTTGTGAGTTCGAGAAGGCATGTCTAGTAGGCATCTATGAACAAATAGCAAAGTAAGGCATTCTAACATGAGCTAGTCATGTGGGACACCAAAGGTATAGTCTAGGTCATCCGTTTCTAATAACCTAGATCCCTATAGCTAAGGCTCCGATACCAATCTGTCACACCCCAACCAACGGCGGAAACGTTGGGGCACGATGATTGTCCAGATGCCCATGACAACTAGATAGTTACCAAGTTTAAACATGCCATTCATTATTGATATACAAATATTGTCATACAATACAATCCAAATAAATAAAAACAAATCATGATACTAATTATTAATTTTAAGGTCATTCTAGGTCCATAAGCAAGCCCTAAGTGTCATAACTGCAACTTCAGTCATTTCCTGCAACACGTACAACATATAAAGTCAACTACTAGAGTTGGTGAGTAAACATAGGTTTAATATAGGATGTAAGTAAAGCAATAGCGAATCATGTGACAAGTGAAATTCATAGATTATGTGTAACATGTTATAAAGGTGTTGTGTAACCAAACCTAGACATTTAGGGAATCAATCACCCATTGAAAATAAGAATACATTTTCAATGTAGTGGGTGGGTTGTCGACCAATAGCTATTATTGACCCATAGGCTTCCAAACAATCGTTAATGGTACACAAGCGATTAGTGACTAGCGACAAGCGACAAACGAATACAACATATAGATTTAACACGTATTACATATCAAGAATACACATGCACAACATGGAATCGCATAGTAATGTAGATAAAATAATGATTAAAGATTTTGGAATAAGATACAATGTTGCACCCCAAATAATGAAAACGAAAACGGGGCTATGATTACTCACCTGATAAGAAAGTCAAGTAGCGAGAGAAAAACAACGAACGTGAGGAAAAGCTAACCGTGCTGAAAACTCGTGAAAGTCGTAGGAAGCTGGTCAAATCGGAAGGTCAAACTGATGGACTTTGACTTTTTAAAACGCAAACGGTTGGACAAGGCACGGAATTGAGGCTTCAAGAAGCTTGAGGGATGGTCATAGGAGCAATATCAACTGGTATTTATAGGGTAGAGGGTTGTTTAGGGTTTTAATTGAGCATAATGGTGATTTTGGTAAGTCTTGGAAAAAAGACAATATTTTCAAGTATGGAAATGAATCAAATTGATTAATGATTTCGAAGTAAATATGGAATTGCCTTGAAGAATAATTTAGGGGACATTTAGGTGAAGTTACAGGAGAAAACGGATTGAAAAACGAGTTTGAAACGAAGATTTTAGGCCAAAAATAGCCTAGAAGTGAGGCTGTTCGCGATCAGATATGAAACAGCAGATATAAACTGTTAAACCGGACATAGTTCATGATTGCAGCGTTGCCAGAGTGGTTAAGCCGCTGAGCCTTGGACACTTTGGTCCTGTGTTCGAATCTGGGCTGCCACAACCTTTATTTTTTTTTAATTTTTTTTTTCTTCTTTCTTCTTTACTACCTTTTATTTTTTTTCTTTTTGCTCCAACTTTTTCGTTACATATCGGGTGGACTTCAAATTTGAAATATAACTATACTAGACCCATAAGAACATGTTGAAATTATAAAAAAAATGATTTTGATCTTTTACGAGTCTCTCGATTCACGAACCGAAAACGTATAAATATCTCGAATCGATAATTTTCTCGTTTTAACTCGAAATGTCCTCAAATTTTGTGACCACCCATAATAATCATATAAAAACATCATGCAACATGAAAATATGGTTTTCGAGATTCACGGGTCATCCGGTTAATACCAAAGTTGAGCGAAAACTGAAAATCATTCTATTTGCGTTTTACGCGTATTGTTTATCCAAAAATCAAACGGATAATTACGTTAATTTGGAAAATGATCATTAGCATTTAAAATCATCATTTGAACTTGTAAGCTAATAAATGTATGAACTTCCTTTGTTTATCGATAAATGAATCCCGAACGCGCGTTTAATCGCGAAACAAATTTATTCATTTGCTTGAAAAGAATCCTAATTATCCAACAATCTTAATAACGTAAAATGATTTTTGGAATATGAAAAACGGTGCCAAAAGTTTAATCCTATGTTTAAAATGTTTTGATAGACTTCCAATCCGGACGATGAACTTGAAATGGGTTGGGTTTTGCTAACGGGTCGGAGGTGGATGTTACATACCACACGTATTTTCTTTATTGACTAACATGGGCGGTGATTTACACGTTTTAGGGTAATGACTTTGCTCCTTCTGATTGGCTATCGTGGGCGGTTGTTTACACCTGTTATAGCACAAGCACAGGTGTCTTTTGTTAGCTCCAAGACCCACCTTTATGTATTCCATATCCATGTATATTCAACCAAGCTTTACCTCTCTCTTCACATGATTTCTCTCTTCTTTTCTCTCTCAAAATCCTGAAAAACTTCCTGCCTCAGTTGCTTTTCTGTGTGCTAACATCTTCCTGCCGCCTCGGTTGATTTCTGACGTGTCACTGTTGTGTGGATCTGTTATTTTCGCGTTCTGATGTGCACTCTCTTTCTCTCTCCAAACCCAACTTAAAGTCTCTATCTCTCTCTATATTTTCAGACGATATCTTCATCTTTATAACTCTCTCTCTCTCTCTCTCTCTAAATATGTGAAGTAATGACGAATGAGTTCTGGATTTGGAGGGTTTATGTTGCTCCGTTTGGTTGACGGTTGCCGACTTTGGCCGATTCAGCCACCGGACGTCGAAGCGACACTATCATCTCCCAAGTCTGTAAATGGATGACGAGCTCTCTATCTATATCTATCGTTCCGTTTTCGGAGGTATCTCTGCGGTGCTTCATGATTTGGTGGTTTTTGTTTCGCATGATCTTACCGGCGATGGTGTACCGTTAATCGGTTTTGTCACCGGTGTATGAGCGATTTCTTGGGGTATCTTTGCGGTGGTTCACGATTTGGTGGTTTTTGTTTCGCTCTGGGTTCATTTTTATCTTGAAAGATTTCTGATGTTGATTTTGGGTTTTAATCTGATATCGTTTCATGGATCCCGTCGCCGGTGTATTAGCGATTTCATTGTTGATCCGGTTTCATTTTTATCTTAGAAACATTTCTGATGTGCATTTTGAATCTGTGACATCAAAAGCTTTTTTGATTATTGATGTGCATTTTGTGTTCTGCGAGATCAAAAGCTTTTTTTTATTTCCTATTAATTTTGATTTTGAAACAAGTTATTCATGTTATTGTCCTTTTGTTGGATATGTGTTGTTTGTCGGATGGTTTCTTCGAAGCAATGATGATTCTTCAGAGTAGAAAGATATAGGAGATTTAAGTGTCTATTTTGGCGTGGTAATTAATTTTGTAGCCATAGGACTCTTACTCCTTTTCTATAATCTACCTATGATGATTTGAGCTTGATTATAGTTGTTGGTGGTGACTGCTGGAATTTCGGTTCTTGATATATCGTTGGCTTTCTCACAAATTTCAGCTCTACAAGTATTTGTTAGACTGGTCTGAAAGTGGGTTTTGAAGAACCCAGATCTGAAAGTAATATGGGTTTTAGTTGGGTTTTGTTATGGTGTTATGGTTAGTATGTATTCGTGTCTTAAATCTGACCATGGTGGCAATGAAATTTGCTACAGCTTTGACCCTTAATTTTTAACAAGAATCCAATAAATGACTATGATGTCATGAAAATCCACGTGTAGGGGAGGCAACTCTTTTGCAGCCATCGTGGGTTTATGATGTTCCTTTTACAAATCTGAGTCAAATTAAAAATTTAAACATAAACAAGTTATATTTTCTACCTTTAAAATTTCTTACTTTGAAAAACTGTTTCTATAAAAAAAATGCTAAATATATTTAGGAGAAAAAATTTAAAAAGTTTTTTCCTATAAGATATTTTTTTTATTAGAAATAATAAAAATTGTACCGCATTAGAATAAGAAAACATATCATCTTAATTTCACGGAAAAAAAACACTACGAGAAAGACTATTTGAAAAATGTTCAATAAACATAAATGAAAATAGTCAAAATGTATACTCGAAACCGTATAAAAAAATCATAATGATCCACTCGCCCCGCGGCAAAGCGCGGGGTCATAATGCTTGTTTTTATTATTACTTTTTCTTTCTCTTCCACTCACAACCATAATTAAATAATACTTTTTATACCTTTATCATTACATTTTCTCTCTCTTCCAATCCCCAAATTTTAGCAAATCACCGAACTTTTTGTCAAATATACAGATTTTGTAAAGTTTTTCTCTCTCCTCTACTCACAACCAAACCTTAAATTATACAGATTTACACTCACATATTTTTTAAGGAACCTACCGTAAATGCTCTAATTACTTCATTCCTACCGAATTGATCATTCATTCACGTAAATCGCACAAATACAAGAGGATTCAATTGATAAATTTTGACTAACAGATAATCACCAACAGAGACAAACAAGAAAACACGCAGAAGTCTAATCGAATCACATTCGAGAAATCAAACATTGAAACATAACTAACGATTGAATAAGAGAAAAAGTAAAGGTAGTGAGCTAACCTGATTAATCGGATCGGCGAGCTAAATTTTACAATCGATGGATCGATCAATCGATGGAGTTAAATTTGAGAAATTGGGGTTTTGAAACACATAACAGCCCCTCCATGATTTCTCCGCAGTGTCCTCCAATTCCATTGTGTCTTCATTTGTGCACCTCTTCCCGTATTACACACCCAAACCGAAATCAGTGCTAGGGTTTCAGAAATTAAAATGGGGCAATCAATTTTTGATGGATCGAAGTTCTTGGCGTTTAGAGATTAATCAAAGAGAAAAGTAAACTAAGAAATCAAAGCTTTCATGGCGGATCTGAGAATGAGATTGTGGTGTTCATCCAACTTGTTTAGCACTTAAGTGGATGAGCGGACTTAAAATAATGGGGGGAGAACGAGAGAATGACGAATATTAATAAAATTGAGTGGTTTTTAGTCACATTAAGAAGGGTTTTCACTTGAACCTTACCCATATAATTATATATGTTCTAAACCTAACACCTCGCATCCCCCTGATGGTTTACCATCTGCCCCCTCCCCCTCTTTAACATTATGTTAGAAGGTTCCCCTTCCCTGGCTTTATCCTTCCCCAATCATATCCCTGTCCTCCCCTCCCCTCCCTTCCCTTCCCATAATCCCATGCCATCTTTATTCTTTACAAGTAACTATCAATATTCGATCGAATTTTACACAATGTGTAGTCTTATATTATTGTGCCTTAATTTTTTATCCATGTTAACCAGGCAATTCTAACATTTACTCACTGATGTACTTGGTTGCAATTCACCTATCATTGCAGTATGACTAATTGCAACAACTTTAATATAGCAAAAATATAAATAGCATATATAGGTTATGATATAATATTTGCATATGTCCATATTGATTTGGATTATATTTTATGTTTTATGGTTTTACTTAATTATTTATTTGTATGGTGCATATGTATCAGTTTTAATACTACTATTGCCGATGTCTTTTTGACAATGTTGTCTAGGTACGATTGAATTATCTGTTGTAGAAGTTGATGTGGATACTCAGGGGCGGATCCAGAAGAAAAAGTCAGGGGTAGCGTTAAAAAAAATTGTCGGGACTAACGGGGGTTCGGGGGCAGCGCCTCCAAAAAAAAAATTTAGGTAATTAACGAACTGATTATAACCTAAGTTCTAATTACATCAATATGTAACATGTAAATCATAGATTAGAAGAAATAATCGTAAGGGTGCCATGTAACCGTTCGCAACCCTTCGAACACTATAAATTGGCGATGTAATCATCATTTGAAGGTTAATGAAATTTTTGTTCTTGAAATTTCTCTCTGTAAACTGATATCGATATATGAAACTTGGGTGAGTTAATCACGGAAACCATCAGTTCATTATCTCTCTCACTTAAACACTCCTTCTAGATCTGAAACCACTTCATCATCCAGCAACCACCAATGACCATACATCCATTGTCTCCGGGAACCACCACCACCTTGATCGCATCATCTTTCTCTACACCACTATACCGGATCGGAACCTTCATATTAAAAAATGAAAAAAAAAAAAAAAAAAAAAACGTATATTTGATGACGTAATCATTTGGATAAGATGGCGTAATGTGCTTGATGAAGCGTTGGATTCTTCTGCCCCATAAAAATCTAAACAAATCAATTCCTGATCAAACTATGTTTCCTTTGCTTTCACCACGATTTTGCTTCCATTCTCAGAGACAAAACATCAAACACTTGGTGCGCATCAAACTTCCCGAGTGATGATATTACCTTTCGCGAAGCTAGGCACACTTGCTCTGAAAACATTCTGTAAACCAATCGCCAAACGAATCAAGAAAGAGGCTGGTCGTCATCCCCAGTTCCGCCACTCCATTATCAACTTTGCCCAGGTAAGCTTCCTTTTTCTTATTACTTATTAACCACCTATTCTTCATTTGTAGTTAAATTTCCTGAATTTGTTGAATATGGTTTCTCAAGATATGTGTCACTTTGAGTTGGAAACATCAAGGATTAGATCATTTTGCACAAATTCAATGGATTTTGTTTCGGGAATTGGGATCTAGTTGTTAGTTGAAAAGATTGTTGCAACTGATATTTTAGGTTGTTTGTATAGCCTGGCTGTACATAGAATTCGATAAATTGGTGTTTTTGGTGTAATTTAGAACCAGATTAGTGGGTCTACCATTCAAAAAATATTAACAGAAAATTGGTGTTTTAACGGTGTTAGGTTTTTAGACTTGATTGGAGACAATTCGCAAACCACAGAGACAACATTGAGAAAATTGAAACTTTGGGACGTAAATCGTTATTTGGTGCAAACCACAGGGATGTAAACAGTAATTTACTCTAGAAAAATTTAAATAAATATGTGCCTTTGTTACGTAATGCATTCACCTTCGCTTCACGACTCGGCTTGGAGACCCTATCGTGGACCTCGTGCTTTTTAAAACCAAGGTCGGATGTCGTACCTGGACCATTGCTTAAGGGAGATGGGGCTCGGTTGCTCGTATGTTTCCTCTTATTATATACAAACAAACGTATCTAGTAAAATCTTATTCCAAAAAGTAGGGTTTGTGTCAGTTTAGATGAGAGCAAATCTTACATCTATCTTAACTCTTAAGGGATAAAAAGTTGATTGTAAAAGGATTTTGGTTCAATGTTTCTTCTTATTATAAGACGCTTAGGTTATTTGTAATGGTTCAGTAGCACCATACGGTTTCGCCATCACCGCAACCCTCGTCGCACCACCTCCCTGGTGCCCTCCACCTCACAACCTCCTTGCATTTTTCCTTCTTCTCTCCCCTTTTTTCCACTTTCCCGACTGCCAGCCACCATACCTCCATCCCCTTGATGGTCCACCAACCTCCTTGCATTTTTCCTTCTTCTCTCCCCTTTTTTCCACTTTCCCGGCTGCCAGCCACCATACCTCCATCCCCTTGATGGTCCACCACTGGATGGTGCGATGGAACCATTATGAATGCTCTTATAATCAAGGCATGTCTCAAGATTTCGAGGCCCTTTCCGAAAAGTGAAAATAAACCCCTAATAATAAAACAAGATTACAGTAACAAATTAATAATTTCTATAACAATAAAGACAACAAGATTACGTTAGCAAATTTTGCATTATATAAATTTCTTAGATTTCATGTTTACTTTCAGAATTATTATAGAAAGTAAAATAGTTTTTTTTTTTTTTTAAATTAGTAAAGGGAAATAAAATTTTAGGCCCCCTATAGACCTATAGGTCTAGTGTGATCGCCAATCCTGCAGGCCCTCTGCTTATTTATTCATTCTTTTCTTTCTATATTATTATAGATATATTTTCTTACATCTATTCTGACTGTGGGAAAATACCATTCAGGCTAATCATCGTTTCAGAACAAAGTTGCAAAGGCGAATATACGGTCATGCAATAGATGCTAAAATTCGACCCCTAAACGAGGAGAAAGCTGTCCAAGCTGCTGCAGATTTTCTTGGAGAACTCTTTGTCTTCACTGTAATATTCCCTCAAGAATTTTTTTTCTTAAACACATTATACATACACCTACACCTATCTAATTCAATTTTTTTTAAAAAAATTCATAAATTTATGCATTCTTGTTAATCTACCACCTTCAAGTTTTACATTTGAAACCACTTAAAGACCATCTGCCCAATGCAAGCTGCGTGATCCCATTAATTACCAGGGTGTGGGGGCCATGAGTTTTGATCAAATGTGGGTTCTCATAGTTATCAAAAAAGAAAATCACATTTGACACATTGAGCTCTTCTTTTTTAAAGTGCAGGAGTTATGGCATTTACCAAATTATTTTATTAGAAGAAAAAAAAAACTATGCTTTTATATAAACTATAACTCAAAAGTTCCAACTCATGCAGGTTGCAGGAACTGCTCTTATCTTAGAAGTCCAAAGGAGTTCAAAAGCCGAATCTAGGAAGGAAGCACTTAGAAAACAAGAACTCGAGGTTAGTTTCATTTTCTACTTTTCGTATTCGTAGGATTAGTCTTGCTTTTCAAGAGCGCGAGGAAATTGGAAAAACGTCTCAGTCAGGTTGCTTCATGCACATTCGAGTCAAAATTAGGGTTATTAGGAGGCTAATATGTAAAGATTATGAATGGTTTTACTTGATAAAAAAAGCTAATATGTAAAAGAGACGAGAGAGATTCAACTTTTGTTCTACATAAAGTTGTACATGAAGCAAATTTATTAAAAAATCACTGCTTCTGATATCTTGTAGGCATTAAGACAACACGACGAAGATCTTGCTAGAGAAATCGAGATGCTGAAATACAGAATTAACGAAATAGAACAAGCTGCAGAAGCACAAGGACTAGCCAACTTCTTGCATTTTGGAAAGCCACTTTCAATAAAAAGCAGGAAAAGCAAAGGATTGTAGGCACTAGACACATGAACACTTCAACTAAGTTGAAAGTTTTTCGAAAAACTCTTGATCGATGAAATATAACAGGTCGAGTAACAAGGAGTAACTTGAAGAAGCCAGTAGAAATTTTGATTTCATTACTTCTAGTTATGTGTTGTATGTCTATGATTCAACCCTTAAAACTATTAATATATAAACTATAAATATATAGATAGACCAATTGTGCATATACAATTGAAAATATAAAAACTAAAAGGGCACCAACAGCAGAACACAAGTAAACATGGTTTTACAACAGACTGATGACTCTTTATTTAAAACAAAAGGTACAGGAAACAAAGCGGCTAACCGGCATTTGTATCTTCTTTAAATCGAAGACCATGCATTGGCTTCGACCCAATTGAAAGCGATCGGTGCCAAGAAAGCATCTGGGATTCCAAGAGAGGACACTAAAGAGAGTGCATGTGGTCTTAGCTCACTGCACAGATTCAGAACCTCCTTCCTAACTACTGCGGCATTGTTGGTTGATAAGTAGCCGTATCGTAGAAAAGATGCATCTTCTTCCATCACAATTGTGGTGTACATTGATCTCATTAAACCTAATACACTCTGCAACAATAATCATTAGTTTTTTTTCTTTTTAACATTTTTCATTAAAAATATTAGGAGATTACATATTTACTGAATCGAAATATTAATATCGAATATACCCATTTTAAATGCTTAAAACTTCATATTTACCAATTTCATTAAACACAATTTATATATGACCATTAAACCTAATAGACTATGCAACAATATATAGAAAAAATTAACATTTTCCTAAAAAAAATACTTTGATACTTCAGAGACAATCTATTATATATACACCTAAAAACTTCATGATCTGAACCGAAAAATGAACATCAACATCGTTTAAAATACTTAAAATTTTCATATTTTTCATATTTTCAAATTTCAATGAATAGAACCTATATGTGACCATTATACCCTTCTTTTTCTCCTTAAACTCCAAACTCTGATATCCTAATGCAAGTTTTAACCAAAGGGTATATATGCCATACATTTGAAAATGGATATATTTGATATTATGATTTTTGTTTGGTAAATATGATATTATACGAGTGTCCGATTTTTAAGAAAGATACGTGAGATTATCTCTTAAATTTAAAAGGAAACAGAAGCTTACCTTCAAAGAACCTGCTGGTACGGTTGCTTCAACATCAAGGTATGTTTGCAGAATCAAACGATCCGAGAAGGCTCTGCCCAAATCTTCCGCAGTTTGATAGGTCTTAATGGTACAAAAACACAAAAACAGGAACGAAACGGTTAACTTTATATAAAAGCTCAAGATCATAAAAATATAAAAAGGAAACTAGTAATGAGAATTCACCACTGTGAATATATGCTCTTTGCTTTCTCCCTGAGCTTGTAGTTGCGAGACTTCTGCAACAAAACGTTGCAATAGATCTCTCTCTCGAAGGCAAAAGATGTCAGTCTGCAACCAAAAAAAAACATTTTTAGCGATATGATCTCAAATAGCTGACGAGCAGCTAGACTCATTTACACCCCTATCAAAAGTATACAAAAACCTTTTTTTTACCTGAAATTGAGTGGTTCTGAGTGTAGAGCTTGTGAGTTGAGTAGGGATGATAGGGGCCGGTTTATTCAGGTGTTCTAGTCCCAAACCTCTGATCGGTTTGTTCCTTTTCTTGGCTGCCAAAAACTCAGCCAGAAGTGCCTTACTAATCTGAGATGACATATGTAAATCATCATTATAATAAACATTATTAATCCTTCAAGCAATTAAAAGATAATAAAAAATTAAACACACGTCAACTAGCGGTTTTTCAACAATATTACCTGTTGCATCAGAACATTGTTGTCACCTTCAAAAGTCAATTGCACATCATACTCACTTTTTAAATGACCGACATGATTTTCGGTTTTTATACCTTGCCCGCCACAAGCTTCTCGACATTCCTGACCCAAAATCAACAAATCATTAGTTAGAATTATTAAAAAAAAAAATGGAATAGTAGCAATTAAAAGAAACAATTTATGAGGAATTACAACCTGAAGAGTTCGCATGCAATGCCAGGTTAAAACGGCCTTGAGTGCACTAGAAACGACATGAACAGTTTTTATCGTCTGTGGCGTCCTATTCACGTATATCATTTTCAAATAATTGGAAGCAAAACTCAGAGCATATCTGCCAAAATACAAGAGATACAAGGTCAATATCGGGCTGGCGGATATGAAATTTTTATTGTAAAACATTTTAAATTTGATACTTACGTCTTTGCAAGAAGAGGTAATAACCGCCTTTGATGACTAGGATAATCAAGCAGAAGAACTTCAGGTTCATTTGGTTTGATTGAAAAGGCCCGCCTTGATAAAGAATACCTTATTGCAATTGCTAAACCAATCTAAATAGAATAAACAACACAAATAATAATAAGTAGAATTGATGTAATTATGTAAAATTAATAAACACATGACGAATGTGTAGGTTCTAGTACCTTTGTTGTGTTCATTGAACTTGCAGCAATCGTTACACGGCCAGATGTCAAAGGGGCCAAAAATGCGGCAAATCTCTGAAATCAAGTATCAAACATGAATGAGTAAAAATTAAATACCTTGTTTTCTTTATATAAATGAATATCAAGTTCTAAATAAGTTCACTAACCTGATCTGGATCTTTTATTTCAGTCAAATACTGCCCGTCAGGCGACACATCGGCAACTGAATTCAACAAGTTCTCTCTAGGTATCCGAAGATTGTCGAACCTGAAACACGTGTAGACTCAAGGTTAATATTAAGTTAGGCAAAACAGGTGGGTTGAGTCAAAACAGCCAATTGACAAATAATATATGGATTTCAATTCATACCATATTCGACCATTATCAACACCATTTAAACCAATTTTATGACCACAGTCAGCAATACGGACATTTGGACATATATTTCCATTTTCATCCCTGATCTGGGCTATGAAAGCATGCACTCCTTCATTCACCCCATTGATTTCAAGTTGTGAGAACACAACTGTATGTGTAGCATGCTGAAAACACAAAACAGAATTATGGAACCCGAAAAGATAAAATATTAAATTTTATCATATGACTTGATAAAAGGAAATTGGAATTTTATCTTACATTGCCTGCACCTCCAATCCAGTACTTCTGAGCAGATTCACAAGGAGTGTTGATGATAAATTCACCGGTGCTTGCATCATATCTAGTGATCGTTTCAATGCCTCTGACCTGAAAAATAATTCAAGAACCAACATATTAGTACTACGCGAGTAAAGGGTGGCAACTCCTGATACAACATGAAAATATTTAGGTTATGGGTGGCCAGTTTAATAAAACAAGTCATGCTCAGGTTGACATGTTTAATCTGTTTATTTAAATGATTAAATCCATTTATTACAACTTGACAACAGGTTAACAACCCCGTTTGACTCGTTTAGATAAATGGCCTTCACGAGTCGTGGATAGATAAATACAAGATTTTTCAGGTTAGGGTTGAGGTCTTATGACACAAATAAGATATATGCGTCATGTTTGGCTTCAACAATTAAACCTGCCAGCCTGACATGATAGTCACCCCTATACCAGACATTTTAATTTTGAAAAAAAAATGTAAATGAGCTAAACGAAAAAATCAAAAAACTTTAACATACATTACTTCCATGTCCTAACTCGGTCATTGCAAAGCAGCCCTTGACTTCATATGTCTCGGTTGGCTTGTACCATTTATCATGATGACGTTTTGTGCCCATGAAACGGATTGCACCACCCCTGAGATAATGTAAATTTAGTAACATTAATCGCTTCTAAAGTTCAGATGTCAACGAATAGTTTAGATGTTAGCTTGCAAAAGTAGACATCTTGTCATATCTAATCCTGCCAGGGGGCTTAAATCCACAACACAGAATACTTATAAACCAAAATTATACGGATAATCCAAAACTTCTTTTCTGTTAAATCTACAATGATAAAAATTAACTTTTGGAGAGAAGATATTTAAGTGAAGTCACTTTGACAAAATAATATAGTGTCAATTAAATTAGACGTGGATTATTATGTCTATTGTCTACCCGTTTAATAACTAGGTTGTGCTCAGATAGCCCTCTTTAAACCATTTAATTAACGAGTCTGTTCTGTTTGACTTGTTTTAACCTATTTAACTTCTCAACTCTTAAAATTCAGATTAAAGTAATAATATATATTTTATAAAACCTACCCGTTTACAATCTGTTTAACCCCTTTATTATAACCCCCAACCCATTTACGACTAGTGCAACTCGTTTACACCCTGATTATAACCTGCCAACCCGTCTACTATCCCACCAACCCATTTAACCCTTTCAGATAATCAGGGATAATCGGGTTACACGGGTCTTGTTTGAGTTTCACCATTCAAGTGTGTCCTGCTTATTTACACTAATAAACACATGATTTGCATCTGAATTTATCAATTCAACCCAAAACCCACCAAGCACACACAACCACCCACCCCCTAACTTGAATACAACACTTCAATCTAACTATATGAGCATTGTTCAGCACTCTAGTCCTATTTGAACATTCTATCAATTAGACTATATGAGGGTGTTTGAGATGCTTTTATTTAAGTGCAAAAGTGCTTTTTGTCAAAAGTACTTATCGATTTATAATTTTTCAAAAGACGGTTCTTACAAAAGTGTATGGATTAGCTTTTGTGGCGGGAAAAGCCAATAAGTCAATAAGTTATTTTTTAATAAGTGTTTGGCTTAGCTTATTAATGTAAAAGGAACAAAAATCAAAAGTAGTTTGGTAATCGGCGACTAATCGTAGATTCAAAAAGCCAAAATTTTTGTAGCTTTTAGAAAACAGGTTTTTAACCCTTTCAAGAAAGCTAAAATGAAAAGGAGTATTATGTATTTATGTCATCCAAACATTTTTTTTAACTTATTGGCTTTTTTGTGGCTTTTTGAGAAATTATGAAACTCAAAATACCAATTTTGTCTAAACAAAGTTCTACATCATCAATTACTCTTTTCTGAACTTAATTTGTTCTCAATTTTAACAGCATAAACCCAAAAAACCAACACAAGTTGTTTCACAATCTGATTTAAGCTACAAAGCTAGAAGTCTAGAACTTAACCCCAAAATTAGAAAGAAAAAAAAAATCTAATCAATTTCAAACAAATTAAAGGGTTTTAGCCATACCATAAAAAGAAATGAACACCAAGCTTAATCCCAAGCGAATGATCATAAACACTAACAGATTCCGCCAGAGCAAATCTCCACAAATCACCTTCCGGCCCTTTCTTATCAAACCACCCCTCAAAAACCCCGCGATCTCTCAAATACTCAATCCTCTTCACCGTCATCTCCCTCTGCTGCTCCATCGACTGATTAAAATCCGGCGCAATAAACACCTTCCCGCCTCTTTCTCTAGGGCAGAACAGAGTACTCTGTATCATCAAATTGAAGATGTAATCGATTTCTTCAACGCTGGTTCCGTCTAGAAGCTTACGCAACGATTTTGTGTCGAAATTTGGGGGTGGATTGGAGAGCTCCGGCGGGGAGTAGTTGAGGCATGGGGCGGGGAGGAGGAGATCGGTGGTTTGGGGGTGGTGGTGGAGGTGGCGGGAGAGAACTTGGGTGCGGAAATTGACGCGATCCATTGAGGTAGATGAAGATGGGGAAGAAGATGGTGGTGATGAATCCATTAATAGTCGATTGTGGAGATTTAATTTGACTGTGTGAAGAAGACGAATTGTGGGTAGTTGCGTAATGGGGGTTGCAGGATATGGGGGGAAAATTGGCAGCAAAATAATTAAGGTAACCTATCTATAGACATTTTATATTCTATAAGCATTTAAAACTAAGCTAATCATTTTAGAATTTTAGTATCGTCGGGATAATACGGCTACAAAAACACTTAAGGACTTATGGTATGTTTAGTATGAGGTAATGGAATGAACGAGAGAATGAAATAGACAAGGTAGTGGAATGGTTGTGGGATTAAATGGATCATTACCATTCCATTATCATGTTTGGTTACCAGTAGGAATGAAATAAATCATTGCCCCGTGTTGTTTGATAGTTAATAAAAACGAAGTAATCGAATACAGTTTTACCAATGTTTTCATTTATAATAATATATTTAATTTATATATATATATATATATATATAGGGTTAGGTTCAAATGAGAACTTTTTCTTTTGAGAACTTTTGAGAACCATTCTGAACCACTAATTTTCAGGGGGGAAGCATTCAAATTCATGGGGGGGATTTCCATATATATAAACTAGTGGCTTAGAATGGTTCTCAAAAGTTCTCAAACCAAATTGGTTCTCAAATGATCCTCTCCCTATATATATATTTATATATATATAGGGAGAGGATCATTTGAGAACTAATTGGGTTTGAGAACTAAAAAGAACTAATCTTAGCCACTAGTTTATATATATGGAAACCCCCCCCCCCCCCCCATGAATTTGAATGCTCCCCCCTTGAAAATTAGTGGCCCAAATTGGTTCTCAAAAGTTCTCAAAAGAAAAAATTCTCATTTAAACCTAACCCTATATATATATATATATATATATATATATATATATATATAGGAAAAGGATCATTGGAAAACCATCTAACTTTTGGAAAACTTGGAAAACCTATTTCAACCAATCACAATATTTCTTTTATTTTTTAGTTTTATTTTAATTAAAGGGTAAGAAGGTATTTTCAACTATTCTATTTTAGTAAACTATATATTTTTTAAATTTCATTATATTGATTGTGATGATTTCCAAGGATTTTGTTTATGTTGACCATCTTCTTCATTAACCCTAATTTTCGTTCTAAATCACGTCCACGACCCTCCCCATTTTTTTCTCTAATTCCTCTTCCTCTGATTCTAATCCACGAAACAATTGATGGAATAGAATGTTTCAGTCCCATGAATGCGAATGAAGATAATCGTGATCGGATCCATATGAATGCGAATGAAGATAATCATGATCCGATCCATATGAATGCGAATGAAGATAATCATGATCCGATCCGATCCATATGAATGCGAATTATGATAACCATGATTTGATCCATATCAAATCGTCTCTATCTTATATCGGTTTGAACTTTCACGTATTTTTCTTGTACATTATAAATTTTCGTTATTTTAAACTGATTTTATGTTGTGTAGTATAAATTTGATATACGTTACACTGATGTAACATTTGTATCTTTTATCAGGTTTTAGGATCTAAGTATATGAGCTGAATATAAATATATGAAGGAACCATAAAAATATGTTACACTGATGTAATTCCGTATCATTGTCAGGTTATAGTTTCTGAGTAATTTGCATTGTTACACCGATGTAATACTGTATTTTTCTCAGGCTATAGTTTTTGAGTAAATTTCATATGTTATAACACTGTAAATTATTTTAGATATTGGTATGTTTACAACAGTGTAATCGTTACAGTATTGTAATGTTTTTGACAGATTGTTCTGTATACAAAACTGAAGATGTGTAGAAAATTACATCATTGTAACATGTTGGTATTACATATCTGAAAAAGCAGACCAACAAATATATGTATAGCAAATCGTTACAGTATTGTAATGTTTTTGACAGATTGTTCTGTATACAAAACTGAAGATGTGTAGAAAATTACATTGTTGGTATTACATATCTGAAAAAGCAGACCAGCAAATATATGTATAGAAAATGTTATTACAAAAACTGAAGATGTGTAGAAAATTACATTGTTGTAACATGTTGGTATTACGATTTATTAACGAACCTGCTGATCAACATTTTTTTCCTTTCGTAAATTCAGTTTTTTTATTTCTAAATTTGTTACAACTGTGTAACAATCGTTACTCTGGTGATGAACTAGTGATCAACGATTTTTTTTTCTTTTATAAATTTAGTTTTTTTTAAAAAACAAATTTGGTCTGAAATTTGAAATTAAAGGAGAGAGAGAGAGAGAGAGATTTTAGGAAATAGAAGATTGGAGAGAGAAATTGATTAAAATATTTATTAATAAATATATCATTTGTCTATTATGTCATTCATTAAAGCCCCCAAATTTACCATCTTGCCCTTATTTGATCTTAACCATTGAATTAAAATCAATGGTTAAGAAAGGGTTTTCCAGGTTTTCCAGAAAAAAATGGTTTTCTACGGATCCTCACCCTATATATATATATATATTTAATTTTGAGCTTTGATTGATTTATTTCTTTTTAAATATTTTAATTTTTATGTTCTATTTTCTTTTTTTATTTTTATTTTTATTTGCAAATTTACTTTTATTATTATTTTTTGGTTTTATTTATTATATTTTATTTTTATTTTATTATTGTTTTTCATTTTTATTTTATTTTTATTTTTTCCATTTTATATTTTTTGGTGTTTTTTATTTTGTTTGTTCTTGATTATTTTATTTTCATAAAATTCTCAGAAAAAAAATTAAATTGAATATAATTTTCATTCCATTACTAGAGGAAATGAAATAAAAACACCCCACCCATAAGGAATGAAAAACTTTATAAATGGAAGTAATTACATTCCTTATGTAATTGTTCATTTCATTTCTATTTGCTATCAAACATGTCATTTTTCATTCCAACGTAATGACCTATTTCATTCCACCATCCATTCTTACATATCAAATGCTACCTTAGGTTGTTAACATACAACATAAAGAGAACGTAAATATAAATATAACGTGCAATGTAGTTAAAATTAGAAGCAAAACTTTTCACGTATCGAACCCAAGACTTAAAGGTTATGTATGGCCTGATAGAAATTCATGTCGTATTAGTTAAATGAAACACTATAAAAAACTTAGATACGTAAAAGCAACAATGTAAAAGTAAAACTAAAAAGTTTCTTTAAACCGAAGAAGCTTTAAAAACAATTGAAAAATATTTGAAAATGATTTTAAATTTTTTGAATAAAAAACATATGTTTATAATTCCTTTAGTTTTAATTCATAATTATCTACTAAGTGATAATCATCTGATTAGATACATTAGATCTGGGGCAAAATGGACAATATCTTGATACGATTGTCTGAGGCTGTTACAAATGATATTAGAGACAAAGGTCGGGTCGATGTGCCAGCGAGGATGCATGGCTCCTTAAGAAGGTGGAGTTATAAATCTCATCTCGATTGAATGGGAGAATAAAGTCTTTCTTATAAGGCTATTCGTAATGGGGCGTTTTTGGGCTCCATAACGCCCCGTATAACGCCCCGCCCCACTACGCTGGGGCGTTATGGGGCGTTATGGTGCCCAAATTCACCCCGGGCGTTAGGGATAAAACGCCGAAGAAGGGTTTAAAAGTAATGATTGTGGGGCGTTATAGGGGCTTTATCCACTACACCATAAAGCCCCTTGTCCAGTCATCGTCCACATGGCGGATAACGCCCCATTTAGGGCTTTATCCACTACACTTAGCCTAAGGAAGTGGATACTTCATCTACCAAGACGCATTTACCGAGGCCAACAATTTATAGTTTATACTAGAAAAATTAGATTTTAATAATACTAATTTTGATTTGTTGGCAGCTGATAATTCCAACTGAGAATATTATTGACACTCGTCCCAACTATCTAACTATTTTTTTACCAATAGTCTTCCGTTAAAAATATTTAACGGAGTTAGTATCCCGTTAAAAGTTTATGGGTTTCTTGTTTGGACCAGAAGTAGACGATGATGAAGAACTCACAGGAACTCATTTTATTTCTTAATTTTGTGTGTGAATCAAAGCAAAAGGTGAATTGAAACTTTTCACAATTCACCATTTGCTTCAATTCACATATAAAATTGAGTACTAAAATAAGTTCTTATGAGTTTTTCTTTATCGTCCATCTCTAGTCTAAGCAACAAATGCATAAACTTTTAATGGAAAACTAACTCCATTAAATTTTTTAACGGGGAACTGTTGATAGAAAATAGTTAGATAGTTGGGACCAGTTACAAGAATATTCTAAGTTAGGATTATTAGCGGCCACCATGTCAAAGTAAATCTTATTAAAATCTAATTTTCCTAGTATAAATTATGTTGGAACTTTATTAAAATATATATTATTTAATAAAATAGTAATTGAATGGAGATTGAGTCTTACGAGTTGAATCCATGTCATAATTCTTGTTGAATATGTTTCAACTTGAATTTATGATGTTGAATGGTGTTACACCATGAGTTATGAACTTGGTTTATGGTGAATGAGTTGTTACAACTGATCATTCTCACCTATAAATACCAAGGTAATTCTTGGTTGAAAGGCATACCAAGAATTAGATAATTCTTTTCTCTCTAAAACTCTCTCATCTTCATCTCAAGAACTTCTTCCAACCTTCTTGAAGATCATCATCAAGTTCAAGAGCTTCAAAGTAATTTTGGGTCTAGAGTTATCTCGGTCGTACTCTCGACTTCGACGATTGTACCCTGGGAAACAAAACGGGATCTTGTATAGACCCGGAATTTGTTTTAAGGGAAACGGGTTTTACCCGATGCCTTCGTCTAAAACCTTTTCTTAAATCTATATTTTCATAATTTAAAACTCATTTCTTCAACCCAATTAATCTAGTAATTGTTTAATCAACATAATATTTTCAACCCACTGTTTTTTTTTCTTTTGTTTATGTAATTCTCTTATTTTCGTTTGTATTGTATTTCATTTATTTGTATTGTCTTATTACTTTGTATTGTAATAGTTAGGTTTCCTTTTCTTGTATTGTATTAGTGTAGGGATTTTGTCTTTCCGTTGTAATTGTATCAAATATCTAGTGAAATTTATTTTATTGTTTAAAATACGAACTGTGGTCCTACAAACTTAAAACAAATTTTTAAAAACACCGTTCGTTTTTACTAAAAACTTCTTCATCTCGAGTTTCAAAGTTGGACTTAGAAACCTCGAGTGATTAAGTGTTTTCAAAAAATATTTAAACCATAACTCGTTTTTCTTTTAAAACGAGTTGTCGTTTTTTTTCAAAACTTTCAATTTTCTTGTAATTTCCATAAGTTGGAAAATAAAGAGAAATTAATTTTCTTTAATTCGACCATTAGTTGGTTAAGTTTTTCATTCATAACTTTCAATTAATTGGAAGTTTCAGTCTCTTTTAGTCTTCCATTTGTTGGAGTCTAAACTCTCATTTAATATCTTTTATTCACCATAAGTTGGAGCTTAAAAGAAGTGTAAAACTCTCATTTAATACCTTTTATTCACCATAAGTTGGAGTTTAAAAGAAATTGAGAACATGTTTCCAGAAGTTGGACTTTAATTCTAACGTTAAAACTTGTACATTTAATTCCATTAGTTGGAAATCTAAAACGACCATACGTTGGACGTTACGTTTGAAAACGTTTTTTATACTCGTGGTTAATTTAAAGTTGGACTTAGAATTACACGACTTAAAGACGTAATTAAAACTCGTGTCTAAACAAGTACGTGTTATTTCAAAGTTGGACTTAGATTATAACAAGTACGCGTTGAAACCTCAAGTTTTATTTTCTAAACGTAAGCGATTAAAAAACAACCAAGTAACACTATACATCCATTAGTTGGAACGTATTAAAAGAAAACGTGCGCGTTAAAAGTTATAAGTTGACACTTTAATTCTGGACATTAACTCTTTAAGTTTATTTTTCAGAAATGACGAACGATACTAACGGCTCAAATGACAAGTCTAGTGACAAGTCGAGTGGGGGGACATCCGTTGTCACCCAAAAGAGCGTAACGCCTAACACTATTGCGAATCAGGCTGAGAAACCCGAGAAGTTCTCGGGTCTTCACTTCAAAAGGTGGCAACAAAAGATGTTGTTCTATTTGACCACTTTGAACCTTGCAAGGTTCCTCACCGAGTCCGCTCCCACTCTTAGTGAAGGGGAGTCTAACGTGGAAACCGTTAGCGCGGTAGAAGCTTGGAAACACTCGGACTATTTGTGCCGTAACTATGTGTTAAATGGCCTAGTGGACGCGTTGTACAACGTGTACTCGGGTATAAAGACTGCCAAAGATTCATGGGAGTCCTTAGCCAAGAAGTATAAGACGGAGGATGCTGGCACAAAGAAATTTGTGGTAGCCCGTTTCTTGGATTTTAAGATGATCGATTCAAAATCGGTCATGACTCAAGTCCAAGAGTTACAACTTATACTTCACGACGTCCACGCCGAGGGTATGTCCCTTAGTGAGACCTTTCAAGTGGCAGCCATGATTGAGAAACTTCATCCAAGTTGGCTAGAGTTTAAGAATTACCTTAAACACAAGCGAAAGGAGATGACCATCGAGGACCTTATTGTTCGTCTTCGTATCGAAGAAGATAATAGGATCGCTCAAAAGTCCACCAATATCCAAGCTTCGGCTAAAGTCAATATGGTGGAACATGGTCAATCTTCTAAAGGAGGGAAACGCAATAGTGCGGCTAAGAAAGGCAAGGCCAAAGCAGTGGAGCATTTAGCGCCTAAAAAAGGGATTGTGAAAAAGAAACCTCAAAAGTTCATGGGCAAATGCTACAACTGTGGCAATCATGGTCATCGTGCTGAAGAATGCACCAACCCAAAGCGTGAGCGCGCGCATATGGTGGAAGATGATATGCCCCTAGTGGCCATGATTACCGAGGCATCTGCCTTCATCGCTGAAGTCAATGTTGTGGGTGAAAACCCAGGCTGGTACATTGACACGGGTGCCACTCGCCATGTCTGTGGTGACAAGACCCTCTTTAATACGTTTAAGGAGGCTGCGGGGACTGAAAAACTTTACATGGGGAAAAAAGCGACTGCCGACATCATGGGTGAAGGCGACGTGATCTTGAAGTTCACCTCTGGGAAGGAACTCACACTCATCAACGTTTTGTACGTGCCAGAGATACGCAAGAACCTTGTGTCTGGTTGGCTGTTGAATAATTTTGGATTTCACATAGTTATCGAGTCTGATCAGGTCGTGTTGACCAAATCTGGAATGTTTGTTGGAAATGGCTATGCCCAGAATTCCATGTTTAAATTTTCTACCATGGTGGTTAATAAAATGGCCAAGGCCAAATCTTCTACTTACTTGATTGAATTGTCTAATTCTAATATGTGGCATGGTAGATTAGGACATGTGAATTTTAAATCAATTCGTCGTTTAATTAATTTAAAATGTATTCCAACATTCCAAATAGACTCGAAGTATAAATGCGAAACATGTGTTGAATCCAAACTTACGAGATCACCTTTTAAATCAATCGATCGTAAGACCGAACCCCTTGACTTAATTCACACCGACGTGTTTGACTTAAAAGCGGTCCCCACGCGTGGTGGAAACAAGTACTTCATCACTTTTATTGATGATTGTACAAAATATTGCTATGTATACTTACTTAAAAGTAAGGATGAAGCAATAAACAAGTTTGTCTTGTTTAAGAATGAAGTTGAGAACCAACTTCGCAAAAAGATCAAGTTTGTTCGTGTAACACCCCGAAAACCACAGCGGAAGACTTAACGCGGATGGTGGTAACGGAAGTTGGTACCCGTATTAATTAATTGGCGACACGTTTAAATAATCATATTTTAGAAAAATATAACTTGAGGAAAGACATGGCATCATAATTATTGAGTTAAAACATCATTCGATTACAAACCGGGGGTTACGAAAAACTTCACAAATTTATTTAATTAAACATGATGCCAGGCCTCAAGCGGTCCCAACCAAAACATATTTTTATTAGCCAACGTTCGCCAACTCCAACACGAGCCTCCATCCATGCCATGATTACGACCCTGAAAATATGTCAAAAATAAAACGGGTCAGCATAACGCTGGTGAGTTCCAAAGAGTTTTAATTTTATAAACACTCGGCGAGCCTAGCTCCCGGAATTCATATAAGTACTCGGCGAGCCAATGCTCCCGGAATTATAACCGACATCCAACCGATGTCACTTTAAAACCATTGATATAACCGTTGATAATTTTTTTTGATATAATCCTTGATATAATATCTGATATAATTAGCAAACAAATTTCACCTTATAATGATATTTTTACGTAGATTAGCTAGATCTACGTTCGTGAGAATTACCCCTTGAGCCCATAATCAAACCAAAACATCCACACGCCCTTTTCTATTTATATTACCCCAGTCTAGATTTCAGCTAGCACGACTGGCCAGGGGCGGGTTGTCAAGCCCGATAGATCTATTAACACAAACAACGGCCCATTTACCCGGGCTAATGATTGTGGCTTAATAAAACAGCGTGGGACAAAATTTAAATAACCGCTCAAGTCATCACGCATCATCTATAAGATTCATGCTATTTTTAATTATATCAACATTAAATCAATATTAAATCAACAATAGAACAACCTTTGGCATATTTCCCCCCAAAACATTAAAAACATTAAAATAGGGGCTTTGGAAACTCACTTTACATAACTGGTGGTCGGTGAGGAAAAGATCCTGATACGCCCTATTAACACATAAGGGTCAGATAAGGACTCAAGTCGTTTAAACAGGTAAGTTGATCCTCCAACTTACTATACTTGATGATGATTTTCCGATTTCGACACATTTAACGTTTTAACGACCCGTTGGTGATTCAATGAACAATTATTAACCAACTCCAATTTATCCATCATAATTCATTTATATAAATTTCTAAACACTTAAAATTATTATAAAAATGTTATATAAAATATTGGGTTCAAAAATAATTAGTTAACGATTTTACTCGAAAACTAGACGGTTTTTACGTTATTCGGTAGTGATTTCGACCGAGCGACCAAGATGTCATTAAGACTTTCACTTAATATTTATAAAAACTCATTTTTTTTCTCATAAAAGCACATATATATGATGTTGATCTCACATAAAATCACACCGAAATCACGTTTTTAGTTTGAATTTGACGTTTTTATGGTTAAATATATAAGTCTTATATTTATCTAAAACCATAAAAATCATATTATTTTATTACTTAACTTTTCTACAGAAAATAATCATAAAAACCCTTTTTTTTCTTATTTAACTTTTATTAGCCTCCAAGCTTAGCCTTTTAATCATCTTTTTATCTATAATGATTACATATACTTTTCCAATTATCTAGAAATGCATGCATACATACATGTGACATCCACCATATATATATATATATATACACGACATACACATATGTATGTAGAACACTTGGGCTTTTCTCTTTCTAAATTCATTTCTATTTAACATAAACGAGATGTTTACCACCCCGCGCGTTGTTGCGGGGTTGAATTTGTATACTGAACGAAAGTCAAAAAGTTAAGTGGTATAAAACGTAAAAGTTTAAAAGTCTCGTGGTGAAAGTATAAAACTATAGAAGTATACTAAAAGCGAAAGTAGAAAAGTTAAAAGTTTCGTGGCAAAAGTAGAAGACAAAGAAACTTAAAACAAAAATAAAAACTTTAAAAGTTAGAGGGTTAAAAAGTTAAGGAGTATAAAACGTAAAAGTCTAAAAGTCTCGTGGTGAAAGTATAAAACTATAAAAATATACTAAGTTAAGGAGTATAAAACGTAAAAGTCTAAAAGTCTCATGTTGAAAGTATAAAACTATAAAAGTATACTAAAAACGAAAGTTGAAAAGTTAAAAGTTTCGTGGCCAAAGTAGAAGACAACAAAACTTAAAATAAAAAAAAAATTAAAAGTTAGAGGGTTAAAAAGTTAAGGGTATAAAACGTAAAAGTCTAAAAGTCTTGAAGTGAAAGTATAAAACTATAATAATATACTAAAAACGAAAGTAGAAAAGTTAAAAGTTGCGTGGCCAAAGTAGAAAGCAACAAAACTTTAAAAGTTAAAGGGTACAAAACGTAAGAGTATAAAACATATGTGACTAAACTATGAAAACCAAAACTTTACTATTTCGTTAAAAAAGAAAAAGTGTTTAAAAGTATAAAGGATAGAAACTGTCAAAACCCCAAAGTTTGGTGGCCAAACTATAAGAAATAGAAAGTCTCCTATTCACCTTTAAATTTTATTGTTATATATAATAATTTAGATCTTTTATTATAAATGCTAAGACATAAGTGCTTGAACATATTTAAGGATCCATGTCTTTTACTCATAAATTCCCATTCATGCATGTAGAGATTTAAATTTTTTAAAAAACTCTAGTTGCATTTAATACTACTAAAAGTATTTAAAACTTTACTTTAAAAAAATTAAATGTGTGCATACCTAAATGTATGCTAAAAATCGTGAGATGCATAAAACAAAGTTTTGATGATATTTAGTTTTAAACAACAAGTTTTATTACAAGATTAATGAACCTTAAATGCAACAACTTCTCTTTTTTTTGAACGGCCAACAAAAATATTATTAACAAAACCACCGAGTCGATGGACAAATGTACAAAGGAAATGCAACAACTTCTCAAAAATATGATGCATTATGCATCAAAATCGACATGCATGAGGGATCCTTTGAAATATTTGACTAAAGCCATTTTTCTTTGAAGATTAAGTCCATTAGATTAATAATTGAAAAACCCACTTATTCTTATAATCATATGTGTTTTTTAACATGGTTTTAACCATCAAACACCCAAGCTTTAACATGCATTCAAAATCTTCAAAATGTAAGAAAATCATGAGTGAAAAACCGGATTTGGCTTGGAAATTATCATCAAGGTCTACGGAGGAAATCAAATTTCAAGTTTTTAAGAACTTTTAGAGAGAGAGTAGATAGAGAAAGAGCTCTATACTTAAGGTTTTGAAGATGGGGGTTGAAGATGATGATTTCCTTGCTTGAATCTTGAATAAACACCTTCTTAGCTTTGAACTTTGAATCAAAATGGTGGGTTTTACTGGAATTCTCAAGAACAAGATGAAGATGGAGGTGGAAGGTGGGTTTCGGCCGTAGGTTTTTCGAGAGAGAGAGAAGTAAGAGTGGGGGAGTGAGCAAGGGGGATGAATCAAACCAAGATTACTTGTAAGCCCACTTGTCATGATTACCCTACACCTAGGTAGATTATGTGGCCAATTAGGGAGGAGAGGTGTCACGGAAGGAAGCTTCCATGTCACAAAAATCAGCCCACATGCACCAAGTGTCCAACACTTGTATTTTCTTGTATAAGCTAGACATTTAACAGGTAAAGTTCAGACAAATCGCGAATTAACAGGTAAATCTTTAAACCCGAAATATAAAAGTAATTATATGAAAATTATTGAAATTTAATTACGCTTGCAATGGTATGAACAAAAACTAGTTTTGACACCAAAAATTTACCAGCTATTTTTAATTGAACCCGCTGTTTAACTGACGAATGGAGTTTGTTCATTATTCGAGTCGTCACCAACGTTCGTAAAAAAAAATTCTCTAAAAAAAAATTTCACCAGTTTATAAACTTTGAACTTTTTATTTATCAACCATATTTTATATTAATTTATTTCATGACTAATTGTACGGATATTCAGATCTGAAAATGTCGGTTGTCACAGTCTCCCCTTCTTTTAGAAATTTCGTCCCAAAATTTTAGAATTTATACTAGACGAAAATAGTGAGGATATTTCTTTTTCATCTGACCCTCATGCTCCCAGGTATACTAAGGGCCGCCTCGAGTTCCATCTAACCTTAACCAACCTGATATTGCTTTGTCGGAGTCTTTGAACTTTCCAGTCCCCAATCTCAACTAGTTCTATAACATGGTTCAGTTTATTATCAATCCGAACCTCCTTTGACGGTATAATAAGCGCTTCATCAGAAAGACATTTTATTAGGTTAGACACAGGGAACACATCGTGGACTCCACTGAGTTTCTCTGGTAGCTTCAAATGATAAGCAATAGGACCCACGTGATTTAGAATCTCAAATAGTCCGATAAATCGAGGACCGAGCTTCCCTTGCTTACCAAATCCAGTAACACCCTTCCAAGTTGAGACCTTCAAAAACACCTTGTCTCCAACGTTAAATTCCAAGGGTTTCATTCTGACACCGGCATAACACTTCTGTCGAGCCCTTGAAGTGTTCAAACGACTCTTAATCTTAGCAACCTTATTAGTCGTTTCCTGAATAACCTTTGGGCCGGTTAATTCTTTTTCTCGATCTCTGCCCAATACAGAGGGGATCTACACTTCCTACCATACAAGGCCTCAAAAGGACCCATCTTGATGCTACCATGATAACTGTTATTATAAGAAAGCTCTGCTAACGGTAGGTGAGGGTCCTAACTCCCTCCGAAATCAATAACACGGGCTCTAAGCATATCCTCCAAAGTCTGAATGGTCCTTTCACTCTAACCGTCGGTCTGAGGATGATAAGCGGTACTTAGATCCAAACTTGTGCCTAGCTCTTCATGCGGAGATTGCCAAAATCTCGACGTGAGACAAGCATCCCTATCTGAAATAATCGAGACTGGTACTCCATGACTGGCTATTATCTTCTTAACATACAACTTGGTGAGCTTTTCCATTCGGTCGGTCTCCTTGGTTGGGAGAAAATGAGCTGACTTAGTCAACCGATCGACGATTACCCAAATCGTATCATGAACACGAGGAGTTCGAGGAAACTTTATGATAAAATCCATAGCGATTCGTTCCCATTTCCATTGCGGGATTTCTGGTTGCTTCAACAAAACCAGAAGGCTTCTGATTCTCTGCCTTCACTCTGGCACTGGTAGAACACTTACTTACGTAAATCGCTATATTATGCTTCAGATTCGGCCACCAATAATGTTCCTTAACATCCTTATACATCTTATCCGAACCTGGGTAGATGGAATACCTGGTTTTTGTGAGCTTCATTTAAAACCAACTCACGCAACCTCCCCAAAACTGGTACCCATAAACGACCCATAATATAACCGAACATCACCGGTTAGAACCAAATCCTTAACCATTCCTCGAATGTCCTCATTCCTTAAATTATCATCTTTGAGTGCGTCTTGTTGAGCTGAGCAAATATGGGAGACAAGACTTGACCGAATTGTCATTTCTAATGCTCGTACTCGCTTCGGTGCCTCTCGCTCCTTCCTGCTCAAGGCATCGACTACTACATTAGCCTTTCCTGGGGGATAACGAATCTCGCAATCATAGTCGTTTAGTAGCTCAACCCAACGACGTTGGCGCATATTAAGCTCCTTCTGATCAAAGATGTGCTGAAGGCTCTTATAATTAGTAAGTATTGTGCACTTTGTTCCCTACAAATAGTGCCTCCAGATCTTCAATGCAAAAACAACTGCTCCAAGCTCTAGATCATGGGTGTTGTAGTTCTTCTCGTGCACCTTATGTTGTCTGGATGCGTAGGCGATGACCTTATTCCTCTGCATCAGCACACACCCGAAGCCTAATCCGGATGCATCTCAAGAAACTACAAACCCATCAATACCCTCCGGAAGAGACAAAATTGGAGCATTGCATACTACTGTTTTAGTCACTGAAAAGCATTCTCTTGACTTTCAGTCCAAACATACTTCTTATCCTTCTGGGTCAATTGGTTAGTGGTTGAGCTATACGAGAGAAGTTCTCAATGAACCTCCTATAGTAACCAGCTAACCCTAAGAATTGACGAACTTCAGTCGGCGTACTTGGTGCCTTCCAATTCTTGATAGATTCTATCTTCGCATGATCCACATAAATGTCGCTTTCATTGATGTCGTGACCCAAGAACTGGACCTCTCGAGTCCAAAATTCACACTTAGAGAATTTGGCGATAAGCTTTTCCTTCTTTAACGTTTCCAGGAACAATCTCAGATGTTGCTCATGCTCTTCCTTTGTTCGTGTCTAGACTAGTATATTATCGATGAATACTATCACGAATTTGTCCAAGTAAGGCTTGCATACTCGGTTCATGAGATCCATGAATAACGTAGGAGCATTCGTTAACCCAAAAGGCATACGAACTGGTAGTGACCATACCGGGTACGGAAAGCAGTCTTCGGAACACCCTTTTCTGCCACAAGCAGATAACATGGTCTGAGATCTATCTTAGAATAGAAACTTGATCTTTGAAGCTGAACGAACAAATCATCGATTCTAGGAAGGGGATATCGATTCTTGATGGTGATATTATTAAGCTCACAATAATCAATACACATACGGAAGGATCCATCCTTCTTCTTCACGAATAAGACCGGCGCTCCCCAAGGCGAAAAACTTAGTCTTATAAAACCCTTGTCAAGAAATTCTTGCAACTGTTGAGACAACTCTTGCATTTCAGACGGATAGATGATACGGAGAGTTGCACCAGGCACTAAATCAATCCGAAATGCAACTTGACGCTCAGGAGGAATACTGGGTAGCTTCTCAGGGAGTACCTCTAGATAATCCTTAACTACCGGTATATCTTTAATCTTCAGCTCCACATTCTTCACATCGACTGCCTTGACTAGAAAAGCTGGACAACCACTCCGCAAGTATTCATGGGGTTTAATAACATTCACAATCTTCAGTGAAGCATCCCGCTTATCTCCATGGATAGTCAGCATCTTTCCTTTAGGAACAGGAATACGCATGATCTTCTTGAAGCATACTATCTCAACGCGATTCTTTGATAGCCATCCATCCCAATAACGACGTCGAAACTACCAAGAGAAACATGATGAAGATTGATAGGGAAGAGATGATTATCGATTTCTATGGTGCAACCTTTGACCAGGTGCACGCTTCTATCTTGCTCCCATTGGCGATTTCGATAACAAATGTCTTCCTTAATCTACCAGATCTCATACCATGCAAAGGCTCAAATTCTTTGGATACGAAGCTTAAATCCGAACCAGTGTCAAACATAACGGTGGCATATTTACTATTTACGAGAAACATACCCGTAACCACTGATGACTCCTCTCGAGCTTCCTCAGCATTCATCTAAAACACTGGACCCTTGGCATTCTGGCATTTCAACTTTGGACACTCCTTCCTGAAGTGGTCAGGAGCAACACACTTGAAGCAACTTATTCCTGAACCCGAACTCTTGTTTACCGACTTCGATCGACAGTAGGTCGTGTCATGTCCATAACGGCTGCAATTCATGCAATAGCGACATACTCCCTTGTGGGTATAACCACATGTGATACACCGGGCCTGAACAGATGGCCTCTTCTCCTCAGACGCGCTTGCTGCATAGATCTTCTGAGACTTCCAGTTCTGCTTCCTCTAATCGCCACTGCCACCTGACCGCTTCTTCTTGAAATCAGAATTTGATCCTTCAACATCCTTCTTCACACCTGCTTCCATTGGTAGCTTAACCCCGAGCAGACCAGATCTGACAATATCATCGGTTAAGGAATGTGCTAGCGTGATTGCACTTCCGATGTTAGCCGGTTTGGCCGAGGGGTCAAAATGGTCAAACACGTGGTAGCCACTGTGACAACGGCTTCTGCTCGCTCATGAGCGGTCGTAGCATCCTGATGAGCTGCTGTCACACTGGGATCCAACTGAAGGTGCTGCCACTCAGACAACTGCTGGCCAGCGATCATATCTCACAGCGCTGCTGCAATACCGACGCGTGATCTGCTATAGTGTCAGTGACAGCCTGCTAGGTCTGGGTAACCTGAGTCGACTGGGCGGTCTCCTCCACCCAACCAACCTGCTCATCTACCCTCTCCTGCAACGCTAAAACTGCAACTATAACTCAGAACACTGGATCACCAGAGACCCCATAACACCATCCGAAGTACCGCCATTCGTGGCCTTAGATAAGTCACCCTGCACGAAGGTGGATGGGACACAACCCTCCGTGCATGGAGCAACAAAAAGAACCTCAAAAACATGCCCAACAACCTCCCCATCGGGCACCACGATCATCGCACTAGCGAAAGCTTCAGCCTCCGCCTGAACCACAGTCTTACTGGTCGGTGAGACCCTTCTTCGCTTTCGGGTGTAAGTCACCTGATAACGACGCTCTTCTGGTAAATCTAGTACTAGGTCAATAACTGGAATCTCTACCGATTCCCCCATCGAGACATCGTCAACAGATAATCAACCAAAATGTCGGTCACCTGGACAACCACAATCTCGAACTGACATATGTGACACACGAAATCCGTACAAATAAGCTTAGTCATTAATAAATAAAAAGTTAAATAATAATCAAATATTACCTCATGGATGGCACGTGTTGGAGTATATTCCCGCTGTAGACTAGTATTACTAGTTCACTACAACCGTTGGCTCTGATACCAACTTCTGTAACACCCCGAAAACGGCAACGGAAGACTTAACGCGGATGGTGGTAACGGAAGTTGGTACCCGTATTAATTAAATGGCGACACGTTTAAATAATCATATTTTAGAAAAATATAACTTGAGAAAAGACATGGCATCATAATTATTGAGTTAAAACATCATTCAATTACAAACCGGGGGTTACGAAAAACTTCACAAATTTATTTAATTAAACATGATGCCAGGCCTCAAGCGGTCCCAACCAAAACATATTTTTATTAGCCAACGTTCGCCAACTCCAACACGAGCCTCCATCCATGCCATGATTACGACCCTGAAAATATGTCAAAAATAAAACGGGTCAGCATAACGCTGGTGAGTTCCATAGAGTTTTAATTTTATAAACACTCGGCGAGCCCAGCTCCCGGAATTCATATAAGTACTCGGCGAGCCAATGCTCCCGGAATTATAACCGACATCCAACCGATGTCACTTTAAAACCATTGATATAACCGTTGATAAATTTTTTTGATATAATCCTTGATATAATATCTGATATAATTAGCAAACAAATTTCACCTTATAATGATATTTTTACGTAGATTAGCTAGATCTACGTTCGTGAGAATTACCCCTTGAGCCCATAATCAAACCAAAACATCCACACGCCCTTTTCTATTTATATTACCCCAGTCTAGATTTCAGCCAGCGCTACTGTCCAGGGGCGGGTTGTAAAACCCGATAGATCTATCAACACAAACAGCGGCCCATTTACCCGGGCTAATGATTATGGCTTAATAAAACAGCGTGGGACAAAATTTAAATAACCGCTCAAGTCATCACGCATCATCTATAAGATTCATTCTATTTTTAATTATATCAACATTAAATCAATATTAAATCAACAATAGAACAACCTTTGGCATATTTCCCCCCAAAACATTAAAAACATTAAAATAGGGGCTATGGAAACTCACTTTAAATAACTGGTGGTCGGTGAGGAAAAGATCCTGATACGCCCTATTAACACATAAGGGTCAAATAAGGACTCAAGTCGTTTAAACAGGTAAGTTGATCCTCCAACTTACTATACTTGATGATGATTTCCCGATTTCGACACATTTAACGTTTTAACGACCCGTTGGTGATTCAATGAACAATTATTAACCAACTCCAATTTATCCATCATAATTCATTTATATAAATTTCTAAACACTTAAAATTATTATAAAAATGTTATATAAAATATTGGGTTCAAAAATAATTAGTTAACGATTTTACTCGAAAACTAGACGGTTTTTACGTTATTCGGTAGTGATTTCGACCGAGCGACGAAGATGTCATTAAGACTTTCACTTAATATTTATAAAAACTCATTTTTTTCTCATAAAAGCACATATATATGATGTTGATCTCACATAAAATCACACCGAAATCACGTTTTTAATTTGAATTTGACGTTTTTATGGTTAAATATATAAGCCTTATATTTATCTAAAACCTTATAAATTTGAAAATTTTATAAAAATCATATTATTTTATTACTTAACTTTTCTACAGAAAATAATCATAAAAACCCTTTTTTTTCTTATTTAACTTTTATTAGCCTCCAAGCTTAGCCTTTTAATCATCTTTTTATCTATAATGATTACATCAACTTTTCCAATTATCTAGAAATGCATGCATACATACATACATGTGACATCCACCATATATATATATATATACACGACATACACATATGTATGTAGAACACTTGGGCTTTTCTCTTTCTAAATTCATTTCTATTTAACATAAATTTAGATCTTTTATTATAAATGCTAAGACATAAGTGCTTGAACATATTTAAGGATCTATGTCTTTTATTCATAAATTCCCATTCATGCATGTAGAGATTTAAATTTTTTAAACTCTAGTTGCATTTAATACTACTAAAAGTATTTAAAATTTTACTTTAAAAAAATTAAATGTGTGCATACCTAAATGTATGCTAAAAATCGTGAGATGCATAAAACAAAGTTTTGATGATATTTAGTTTTAAACAACAAGTTTTATTACAAGATTAATGAACCTTAAATGCAACAACTTCTCAAAAATATGATGCATTATGCATCAAAATCGACATGCATGAGGGATCCTTTGAAATCTTTGATTAAAGCCATTTTTCTTTGAAGATCTTAAGTCCATTAGATTAATAATTGAAAAACCCACTTATTCTTATAATCATATGTGTTTTTTAACATGGTTTTAACCATCAAACACCCAAGCTTTAACATGCATTCAAAATCTTCAAAATGTAAGAAAATCATGAGTGAAAAACCGGATTTGGCTTGGAAATTATCATCAAGGTCTACGGAGGAAATCAAATTTCAAGTTTTTAAGAACTTTTAGAGAGAGAGTAGATAGATAAAGAGCTCTATACTTAAGGTTTTGAAAATGGTGGTTGAAGATGATGATTTCTGTAGAAACGGGGTGTCCCGGGTGGTCGAAGTGGCATGGCCAAGGACGAGTCACCAAGGCACCGGGCCGATCCACTGTGTGGGAGAGATGTGGCGAGCCTCCGAGCCGGGCTAGGAAGATCCGTCTCTCCCGGGTCTTGTCTTGTACCTGCAACATGAAGGGAACCCGTTAGAAGGGGACCAGAGACCGGGGTCTCTGGACCACCCTCCGACGGTCAAGTCAGTAAGACTGTATGTATATAGTATGTATATATGTATATGTATGTATGTGGTAGCATGTGGGATGAAGGGGATCATCCAAGTAGGATGAAGGAGATTGGCTGAGCAGGATGAAGGGGAATGCTGGAGGAAGCACGGCCATGTAGGCCTGAAGGTAGCACGGCCGTATAGGCCAGGGGGTAGCACGGCCATGTAGGCCAGAAGGTAGTGCGGCCATGTCGCATGGCCATGTAGGCTTGAGGGTAGTGCGGCCATGTCGCATGGCCATGTAGGCCAGAAGGTAGTGCGGCGCTGTAGGCTGGACCAGACCAAGTAGGCTGAACCAGCCCAAGTAGGAAGGACCGGGGAACTGGGAAGGACCAGGCCAAGTGGCAAGGACCAGGCCAAGTGGGATGAAGCAGGCCAAGTGGGATGAAGCAGGCCAAGTGGGATGAAGCAGGAACCCCTTCAAGGAGGGAGTGAGCCTCCTTATATAGGGAAGGTGATGGGCCAGATTGGGCCTGTTGGGCCAAACCTGGTATGGACCATCAAAGGTGAAGTAGTGGGCTGTATTGGGCCGGACTATATAAAAGCCCTTAGCCCATGTAGTTAGCCCGATACGGACCCACGTCATCAGCCCCCCAGTCTAGTATGGTATAGTCCTAACTATACCATGCTAGACTTATCTTGTAGCTCCAATCGTCTTGCTTTCTTTTCTGCGTTGAACCCTACACAAAATGTTAGTACTTTACCTTTTTTCCTTTTTTCCTGGCGACTTGAATGTGCTTGCTTGGACATATGTGTTCTTGCATTGTTTGGATCTTTGATGAGGGACCGATGTTCGTCGTGGTGGTTTGGGTGTGATATGTGTACAAGGTGTGATGTTTGTATAGGATATATGGTAGGAGTGGTTATTAGGGTTTGTAAGTTTAGGAGGTTGTGATTCGGCGCTTGGCCGAGACCATTGTTATGTTGTCGGAGGATGGGTGGTTCGGTCGCGTGACCTACGTCCACAATGTATGGATGTGTAGTCCATTATGTATATATATGGTGGTTCGAGCCTAAGACCCAAGACCACCTGTTAAGTAGTGGATGTGTCGTCCACTTGTCAGTTCCTTGTTACAGGAACAATGTGTTTATACCCAGGCTCGACTACTTTCATAGTCTATGTGGTCCCGCTGTTGTCAATAACCCAAAGTGCCGAAGTGTATGAGTTCGAGCCGATGGTTCGACATGCGCAGGTCACCCACTAAGTATTGGGTGGAGGTTGTCGACTAGCTAGTCCAGTGGCTTCCCCCATGTGCCCCGGCCGTCGGTTGGCCTGTCGTTTGTTGTGTCACCGTCCGGAGTTTGGTCCCTTGTCGGTTGTGAGTAGTCACAGAGACCGCGGGGACCCTTATCCGTGCGGGAGGGACGCTGCACTGTTGCAGTGTTATTGTATATTGTTGTCCTGTGGACCGAACGACATTAGCCAGCCGTCCTTGTGTGGCCCACAAGATAATAATGTAAGTAGTGGTTTGGCGTAATACCAGAACCACTTGAATAAAATAATAAGTAGTGATCCAGCCGTACGACCGGAACCACCAGAATAATAATAGAAGTAGTGGTCGGCGTGAGACCAGAACCACTTAAATAGAATAGTAAGTGGTGGTGGCCGTACGGCCGGAACCGCCAAAATAATCATATTAGTGGTCGGCGTAAGACCGAGACCACTTAAAATAAAATACTAAGTGGTGGTGGCCGTACGGCCGGAACCACCAAAATAATCATATAAAGAGTGGTTTGAGTGTAAACTCGAACCACTGAAATAAAATGATAAGTGGTGAACCAGCCGTACGGCCGGAACAACCAAAATAATCATATTAGTGGTCGGCGTAAGACCGACACCACTTAAAATAAAATACTAAGTGGTGGTGGCCGTACGGCCGGAACCACCGAAATAATAATATAAGTAATGACTCTGCAAAATAAATTGTTAATTTTCAAGCGTAAATACGTCAAGTGTACTTATATGAAAAGTCGTAGTTTATGGGTGTGCCATAATTAAAGACTTGTAACTAAATGTAGACGAATCAATAGTCGAGGTAAAAATGATAGAACCTGTTGACCATTGGCCGATGTCATAAGATGCTCAATTAAAGAATATCGCATAATTGTCTGATCCATAATAATTAGACCGAACGGCTTGTGAGTTCAATAATTGTAGTGGGACCGGTGTATGTGGTAGTAGACCACTATAACCAATAAATATGATGTCTTCCTTCAACTCTAGAGGATATATATGATGATGTTAGGAGACGTGTATCACGTCTTTGTTGATAATAATAGCCATAGATTGATGCTTGAGTATAACGTCCTCCTTCCGATTAGAAGAAGGTCATAGTATTTGAACATATGATTTTTGCATAATAATGTCCGGTCCGCGCCGGTGATGATAATAATGTCCTCCTTCAGATTAGAAGGAGGTAATAATGTCTGAACATATTGTTCTTGTGTAATAATATATGTGTGTCAAGTCGATCGACTTTGATAATAATAATAAGATGAACACTGAATATTTGCTCGATGTCAGCGTTAACCGTTCTTCCTGATAATAGAATGTACATTCGTTGATGATAATAATAAGGGCGATGCGAAATGATGCATGTCATTTGTGATAACCATTCTTCACGGTTAAAAATACTCTCATGTTGTGTGTGGCAACATGGAGTAGTCGTTCGGCACTCATGAGTGCTATTTAATAATCGAATGAGTAATAATTAATTTGTCAGTTCGGAATGTCCGAAGATATAATATGTCTTCTAGCTGATTAGACGAGCGTCCTAAATCGGGGTGAAGCTCCTTAAGAATTTCCAGAAGCGTGTAGCCGTACTGGCCGTAATGGTGTTATACCGTACTATTCCCCCAGTTCAAAGCTTCACTCATGTTAGAAACATTGAACTTGGAAAATAAATTGTCAGATCATTTTTCATAAGAAAAATATAAAGAGTAATGTAAGGATATATCTTTATATGTGATGCCCATATATGCATACTAAATGAAGTTAATAACTTCACGACAAGTAATTGAATAAGGCTTTAGGCATAATTGAATGTAAAGAAACATTCGTCACGTTATCTTAAATACCTGCAATTGTTATCTGCATCGTATGTTGATGCGTGCATGTTTGCTTATGTACCTTTAGCATGTATAGTTAAATAAATAACTTGAAGAAATGTAATACGTATTTACCTATATGGGTTGAAATTGACAACCTCAGGTAGTATGGGGTTTGCCCCGTATCATCTTTTGAATGTTGAAATAATGACAGCAAACTGTCACCACCGTGTATAATACTTTAATAGTACTGTACCTACCCGGAGGGGGTAAGGATATGCATTTATCCGGAGCTGATGTAATAGAAGTGGGTGCCGTCAGCCGTCCGGCGCAGAAGGTAGCACGGTATGCCGGTACTCATTGCCCACCGTACGACAAACAAGGAGAACGGGTTATCCGGTGGTTAAGGCTCGTACGGAACCCGCATATCATATCGCCTCTTAGATTTGCCTGTATACAATGCGTACCGGAGACCTTGCCGGACAAAAATAGACGTCCGGCAATATGTTGTTCAGAGAAGGCAATGTTCGCCCGGTGGAGAATGTAATCTCATTTCCGATGATGCTTCCGGAGAGGAGATTCGCATAAGCTGGTAACGAATTCGTCCGGAGAGTTGTTGCTGAGAGATCCGTTCGGCGTCCATAGATTTATCAACAAGTCTACCATTCAGGTTGCCGCCCGGCATAGTTGTCATTTCATGGTGCGTCGTTCTGTAATAATTGCAATAAAGACCCTGCCGGACCAAAATAAATGGAGATCAGCTGGAGGAGGCCGTGCCGGGGAAGTGTCGATTGTCTTAAAGAATGTCTATAATTGCTGTGTAACTAGTGCCATATGTAGATTGGCCGTCCGGCAATAATAACGAGAAAGGCCATCCTGCAAGGTCCAATGAGCTGAGATGGGCCGTCCGGCCATAACAACAACAAGAAGGCCGTCCGACGAGTTCCGATGACAATCTCGATAGAAATCGCAACCCAACTGCGGTACGTGTTTTCATACGTGTAAGGTAAAGTGAACCTGGGGAAGACTGGGTCAGAGATGACACCCGTATGAGATGTTGTACTCCGACGAAGGTGTGTTATTTGGAGATTGCGTCGTCGGGCAGTTTGTCGTCCGGAATAGTTAGTCTCTAATGAAACTCAGAAAGTATTATGTAGCGCCCAACGATGATTTAAATACGGAGCTGGGTTGTGCTAAATACCGATCGGAGCATAGCCTTAGCTCGCTGACCAGTTGTATTTTTAGCGTTGCAATAGATGCCTCATGGGGCTTGCCGGACCGAAATAAACGCCCGACAAGTCTGGGTCCGTCCGGAAGGGGTGATGTGCGATGGATCACCGCTCATCGATAAATAAAGCGGCGGAAGATGCCGACGTAGATGTATGCGACCGGAGCAGGAGACTTTTGTGTTAATCTCGTCCGGCGGTGTACGACGTTCTTGTATTGGCATATACTTTTGAGCATGTATTTGAAGCTAAAGCCTGAGCGACCACGTAGGTAGCCTGAACCGACAAAGGGCTATAGATGCAGATGGTACCCGAGGAGGCCGTGCCGGAGAAGAGACATTTGTATGAGGTCTGCCGGAGTTAAAGACTCGTCCGGCGAGAATATAAAACGTCCCGTAACAGGGGTAATCTGAGAACGATTGACCGGACTTGGTGATATCGGCCAAAAATAGCGACCATTTGTGATGATATATATCTCCAGCGAGGTTGAATGTGATCATTAGAGCATATATAAATGAGGTAAGAAACTGGTTGGACATATGATTTCCACCGGGGGAGATGGTCCGGCGTGCGGCCATCCTGAACTCAACCGGAACGGAAGCTGGTTACAGAGGATCATCCGGGGCATTGGACCAGAGAAGAGACATCTGTATGCGATGCCGTCCGGAAGAAGTGATGATCTCCGGCAAGATCGACTGGCAATCATTCAAATAAATAAACGATTTAGCCTATCGTTAGAAACCGTGATAAGAAGTGATGATCTCCGGCAAGATCGACTGATCCGATAGTAACCCTGTTCGGATATGGGGAGCCCGTCTGGAATAGTTTCGTTCATGTTCATCGATTTGTAGTTGATGTCATGACAGTGTCGCCGGACCAGAATAGATGTCCGAGAGACGACCATCTAGCTAAAAGCATGTGTTGTGTCTTTTGTCGTTTTCAACTGATATGTATCATGGGAAATTGTGTTTGTAGAACATAGGTTCTTGTGATACCTGCAGGTTTTGCTTTTTCACTTTTTGTATATCCACAGAAATTGTTAGTCAGGAGATTCATTGTAATATAAAATTATAAACCATGTTGTGCATTGTGCACTTGTAACTTAAGCGTCAAAATTAATGTGCATTCTCTAGAATGGTATAAAGCAGTACCACTTAATCTGAACATCACATATATATATGTCTTTGAGATGCTCTCATGCATGGATGTAATGGTTTATACGTAATACAAGTATTTAAAAGCAGATTGTAGTCAGATGAGTACGAGAGGTATAGAAACTCTGACCGAAGTTGTAGAGTGGGGACCTCATGTCGTGTGAAGCACACGTAATACCGAATCTAGTCATTACAGAGAAAAGAGACCACAAAGTGTGTTTACTTCGTGGTCCCACGGATGGCGCCAATGTAGAAACGGGGTGTCCCGGGTGGTCGAAGTGGCATGGCCAAGGACGAGTCACCAAGGCACCGGGCCGATCCACTGTGTGGGAGAGATGTGGCGAGCCTCCGAGCCGGGCTAGGAAGATCCGTCTCTCCCGGGTCTTGTCTTGTACCTGCAACATGAAGGGAACCCGTTAGAAGGGGACCAGAGACCGGGGTCTCTGGACCACCCTCCGACGGTCAAGTCAGTAAGACTGTATGTATATAGTATGTATATATGTATATGTATGTATGTGGTAGCATGTGGGATGAAGGGGATCATCCAAGTAGGATGAAGGAGATTGGCTGAGCAGGATGAAGGGGAATGCTGGAGGAAGCACGGCCATGTAGGCCTGAAGGTAGCACGGCCGTATAGGCCAGGGGGTAGCACGGCCATGTAGGCCAGAAGGTAGTGCGGCCATGTCGCATGGCCATGTAGGCTTGAGGGTAGTGCGGCCATGTCGCATGGCCATGTAGGCCAGAAGGTAGTGCGGCGCTGTAGGCTGGACCAGACCAAGTAGGCTGAACCAGCCCAAGTAGGAAGGACCGGGGAACTGGGAAGGACCAGGCCAAGTGGCAAGGACCAGGCCAAGTGGGATGAAGCAGGCCAAGTGGGATGAAGCAGGCCAAGTGGGATGAAGCAGGAACCCCTTCAAGGAGGGAGTGAGCCTCCTTATATAGGGAAGGTGATGGGCCAGATTGGGCCTGTTGGGCCAAACCTGGTATGGACCATCAAAGGTGAAGTAGTGGGCTGTATTGGGCCGGACTATATAAAAGCCCTTAGCCCATGTAGTTAGCCCGATACGGACCCACGTCATCAATTTCCTTGCTTGAATCTTGAATAAACACCTTCTTAGCTTTGAACTTTGAATCAAAATGGTGGGTTTTACTGGAATTCTCAAGAACAAGATGAAGATGGAGGTGGAAGGTGGGTTTCGGCTGTAGGTTTTTCGAGAGAGAGAAGTAAGAGTGGGGGAGTGAGCAAGGGGGATGAATCAAACCAAGATTACTTGTAAGCCCACTTGTCATGATTACCCTACACCTAGGTAGATTATGTGGCCAATTAGGGAGGAGAGGTGTCACGGAATGAAGCTTCCATGTCACAAAAAATCAGCCCACATGCACCAAGTGTCCAACACTTGTATTTTCTTGTATAAGCTAGACATTTAACAGGTAAAGTTCAGACAAATCGCAAACTAACAGGTAAATCTTTAAACCCAAAATATAAAAGTAATTATATGAAAATTACTGAAATTTAATTACGCTTGCAATGGTGTGAACAAAAACTAGTTTTGACACCAAAAATCTACCAGCTATTTTTAATTGAACCCGCTGATTAACTGACGGATGGAGTTTGTTCATTATTCGAGTCGTCAGCAACGTTCGTAAAATAAATTTCTCTAAAAAAAAAATTCACCAGTTTATAAACTTTAAACTTTTTATTTATCAACCATATTTTATATTAATTTATTTCATGACTAATTGTACGGATATTCAGATCTGAAAATGTCGGTTGTCACAGTTCGAAGCGATAGGGGAGGTGAATATGTTTCACCATTTGCGGCCTTATGTGCACAAAGTGGAATTGTCCATGAGATCACTGCACCTTATTCTCCACAATCAAATGGTATTGCGGAACGAAAGAACCGTACATTGAAAGAGATGATAAATGCCATGTTGATCAGTTCCGGGTTAAGCGCGGACATGTTGGGGGACGCCATCTTGTCGGCCAATTATCTTTTAAATAAGATACCCCGCAAAGATAAGGATACGACTCCTTATGAGATGTGGCCAGGCATAAAGCCTAGCTATAAATACTTGAAAGTGTGGGGGTGCCTAGCTAAAGTGTTAGCGCCTTTGCCTAAGGTGCAAAGGATAGGACCCAAAACTGTGGACTGCATTTTCATTGGATACGCACAAAAGAGTACTGCATATCGGTTTCTTGTCCATGACTCGAAAAATCCCGATATACAGGAAGGCACTATCATGGAATCAAGGAATGCTTCATTCTTTGAAAACGTCTTCCCGTGTGTGTCACAGGATCACGCGAGTTCTTCAACACCATTTGTTGAAGATAAGGTTCATGAAAAAATTCATCAACCACGTGAAATTGAAGAGGGTGAGGTTCGAAGAAGCAAGAGACAAAGGATCGGAAAATCCTTTGGTCTAGACTTCTTGACCTACATGGTTGAGGGTGAGCCCAATACCTTCCGCGAGGCGGTATCCTCTTCTGATGGGCCTCAATGGAAAGAAGCCATTAAATGTGGAATAGAGTCTATTTTACAAAATCACACTTGGGAGTTAGTAGATCTTCCTGATGGTTGCAAACCACTTGGATACCGTTGGTTATTCAAGAAGAAGATGAAAGCTGATGTCACCATTGATAAGTTCAAGGCGAGGCTAGTGATCAAGGGATATAGGCAAAATGAGGGCCTAGACTACTTTGATCTTACTCACCTGTGACACGCATAACCTCTATAAGGTTGGTGCTTGCTATAGCGGCTTTACGAAATTTGGAGGTTCACCAAATGGATGTTAAGACCGCCTTTCTAAATGGTGATTTAGAAGAGGAGATTTACATGGAACAACCTGAGGGTTTTTCTGCTCCGGACCAACATGGCAAGGTGTGTAGACTCGTCAAGTCATTATATGGCTTGAAGCAAGCTCCAAAACAGTGGCACCAGAAATTCGATCATGTCATGCTTGACAACAGATTTAGAATTAATGAGTTCGACAAGTGTGTTTATTCTAAAACCACACCAAGGGGTTACGTGATATTATGTCTATATGTGGATGACATGCTTATCGTTGGAAGTGATGATAAGATGATCAAGTCCACTAAGGACATGTTGAAAGCGAGATTTGACATGAAAGACATGGGGCTTGCTGATGTTATACTCGGTGTAAAAATCATCAGAACCCCAAATGGTCTTACGTTGAGTCAATCTCACTATGTAGACAAGATTCTTGAGAAATTCAATGCGGACGATAAGAGTGTGTCTCAAACTCTGATTGATACTTCCCGCCATCTAAAGAAGAATAGAGGCAAATGGGTTGCTCAACTAGAGTACTCAAGGGTCATTGGGAGTCTCATGTATCTAATGACATGTACCAGACCTGATTTGGCTTATGCTGTTAGCAGACTAAGCCGGTATACGAGCAATCCGTGCGCGGAACATTGGAGAGCAATGACTCGTGTACTTAGGTACTTAAGATACACACGAGACTATGGACTACACTATACCCGATATCCAGCGGTTATCGAAGGATACACCGATGCAAATTGGATTTCGGATATAAAGGATTCCAAATCAACAAGCGGATATGTGTTCACGCTTGGTGGTGTGGCTATTGCTTGGAAATCGGCTAAGCAAACGGTCATAGCACGTTCCACAATGGAATCTGAGTTCATCGCCTTAGATAAATCTGGTGAAGAGGCGGAATGGCTACGTCAATTCGTGGAAGATATTCCAATGTGGCCTAAGCCACTTGCGGCTATTTGCATACATTGTGACTGTCAGTCGGCAATTGGGCGCGCCCGATCCGTAATGTACAATGGAAAATCAAGGCACATACGACGTAGACATAATACGATACGTCAACTAATGTCTACGGGCGTTATCTTCGTTGACTATGTGTAGTCAAAGGATAACATTGCGGATCCGCTTACAAAAGGCTTAAGCAGAGACTTAGTTTTGAAGTCGTCAACAGGAATGGGACTAAAGCCCATTGGGTAAAGTTGATGCGAAGGAAAACCTAACCTATGAAATTGGAGATCCCATGCTCTAGGTTCAATAGGACAACCTAATCGTATCGACTGTGGTCACTGTGGGGGAGTACCCCAAAACTATTAATGGGAGTATTGTACTTCCTAGTCCATTCCTAGCACCAAACAGTGAATGGTGTGAGGTTAAGCATACGATGGCCATTGATTTTGTGTAAATCATAGATGATCTTGCGTAAATCATATATGCCAATGCTTTTAATGATCGTGGTAATCACCTATGCAAGAGAGAAGTGGGGTCGCTTCGAATGAATTTGTAGGGGCACAAATCCTAGAGCTCTCGCGGAACCAGGCTAGTGTTCCAGGACCATTATTGGACACAACCATGAGGGCTAACCAGACTAGGGACAGTATTGTGTGAAGTGTAAATCGTTTACACAAAAGGTTGATTGGTTCAAAGACATCGCGTCTACCAAACACCAGTAAACTAAGTATATTTCACAAAGGAGGGTTCAAAGGTGTAACCTACCCATCCTACAATACTCGACTGTCGAAATTGCCGTGATACTTGAAAGTTTTGTTCGATCTCCATTAATGTGGGGGATTGTTGGAACTTTATTAAAATATATATATTATTTATATACATATTATTTAATAAAATAGTAATTGAATGAAGATTGAGTCTTATGAGTTAAATCCATGTCATAATTCTTGTTGAATATGTTTCAACTTGAATTTATGATGTTGAATGGTGTAACACCATGAGTTATGAACTTGGTTTATGGTGAATGAGTTGTTACAACTCATTCTCACCTATAAATACCAAAGTAATTCTTGGTTGAAAGGCACACCAAGAATTAGATAATTCTTTTCTCTCTAAAACTCTCTCATCTTCATTACAAGAACTTCTTCCAACCTTCTTGAAGATCATCATTAAGTTCAAGAGCTTCAAAGTAATTTTGGGTCTAGAGTTATCCCGGTCGTACTCTCGACTTCGATGATTGTACCCTGGGAAACAGAACGGGATCTTGTGTAGACCCGAAATTTGTTTTAAGGGAAACGGATTTTACCCGATGCCTTCGTCTAAAACCTTTTCTTAAATCTATATTTTCATAATTTAAAACTCCTTTCTTCAACCCAATTAATCTAGCAATTGTTTAATCAACATAATATTTTCAACCCACTGTTTTTTTTTCTTTTGTTTATATAATTCTCTTATTTTCGTTTGTATTGTATTTCATTTATTTGTATTGTCTAATATCTTTGTATTGTAATAGTTAAGTTTCTTTTTCTTGTATTGTATTAGTGTAGGGATTTTGTCTTTCTGTTGTAATTGTATCAAATATCTAGTGTAAATTTATTTGATCGTTTAAAATACGAACGGTGGTCCTACAAATTATAGTGTAAAAATAGGTGTTAACTTTTTTTATAAATAGAAAGTAGCATCATAACCGTTACGAGCAGTAAAAAATAAGCTTCAATAGCGAACGCAATTTCGAACACTCATGACTTACCTTAGGAGGTTGCAACACGATGTTCTCGCACTACCCTAACAAACCTGCAAACCGAAATTGCAGTTCCTCCTTTCATTCTAATGTGACTAAAGTAAATAAAAGGAAACATATAAGAGTACGTATTGTTTTAAATATTGGAACGTAGATAAAAAACGTATCAATAAGTAATTGTCTCAATGGTATATGGGAAAGGGTTGAGTTCCTAACTAAGAGGTCAACTCATAGGGGGTTTTCTGACAGTGGGTCAGTTTCCCCGTGAACTGGTTTCTTGGTTGAGGGCAAAGCTCGTGTACGATCTTCCCCACAGGGGACATATCAGTCTTTGTCACCCCAGGTTTGGAGATGATCGGATAAGTGATGTAATGCCCTCATCAGTGATCAGAAATCGCCGTTAAAAAAAAGATAAAAAATAAGTTATGACAATATATTCGAAAGTCTTTGTAGAAATGAGCATTAAAACATGAAAACGAATTTACAAAAATCGAAATGGGCATTAAAACATGAATAACCAAAATATATTGTTTTTATGGCTATAACATAAAAACAAAATATCTATAAATTTAGTTATGAGTAGACTCGAGGTTAATATTAAGTTTGAAACAGTTATTGCGTTATAAATGGGAGGTACCCAATTGGTTAGGGGGAGATACTCAAAGACATTGTAAATGGGAGGTCCGGGTTCAAGTCTCATTTGTAATAAAAAATAAATAAATGAGGGTTACAGGTTAGGTCAATAGGTTTTTCATCTATGATGAGTTTTCTCCTGATGAAGATTGGAGATGATCGGATTGATGGGTAATACCTCCGTCATCGATCTATATGTTGTTAGGAAAAAACATTGTTGCGTTGGTGCGTGGGTGTGTTTGTGTGTGTGTGGAGGATATGGGTGGAAAATTGGCACGTAAGTAGCCTACACTATAAACATTCTATTTTCTATAAGCATTTAAGACTAATCTAATCATTTGTTAATTTGTACAAAAATATTAATAAATTTCTAAGTATTGATTAATTATTATCTATTTAGATTTTAGTACGTATTTTACTACCCGTGTTACATTACGGGGTTAACCCGGATACATGTAACATTTAGTATTGATAAAACGTAATGTTAAGAAAACGTAAATACACAAATACTATGCAATGTAGTTAAAATAAATGTTAAACTTTTTAAGTATCGAACCCAAGACTTAAAGGTTATGTATGACCTGATATAAATTCATGACGCTTTAGTTAAGTGGAATACTACACAAAATTATATATATAAAAACAACAATGTAAAAATAAAACTAAAACGATTTTAAACCGAGGAAGCATTAAAAACGATTGAAAAAAGATATAAAAATGATTTTATATTTTTTAATAAAAAACATCTGATTATAATTCTTTTAGTTTAATTCATGATTATCTACTAAGTGATAATCATCAGATTAGATAAATTAGATATATCTATAATTATATATAATCTAATTTATAATTATATCTAATAGTAATTATCTAACTAGTTTAAATAAATCTCACTTATATATGAATATATATAACAACTGAAATATGGCGATTTTAGCCATTAAAAAAATTTATTTATCAAACCAAATATTAAATAATCATTATTTAATTTAACACTTTCATTATTTTCTCTTTAATAATTAACAACAACAATTGTTTCATAAATAATCATTGCTCATTGTATAACCCTTTGAATGATATCTCAGTTGTAGTGTTGTCAGATGTCGTTATTTGGGTATACTTGTCCAACATTCCTCTACTAAGACGTGTTTGTTTAGGCAAGCAACTCATCGGGTAAAAACAAAATTGTAAGTTTCTGGATGGGCAATCCACTTTGGGCAAAATGCACAATATCTTGGTACGACTATCTTAGGTTGTTACAAATGATATCAGAGACAGATGTCGGGTCGATGTGCCATCGAGGACGCATGGCTCCTTAAGAGGGTGGAGTTATAATCTCATCTTGATTGAATGAGAGAATGAAGTCTTCCTTATATGGAAATGGATGTCTCATCTACCAAGACGCATTTACCAGGGCCAACAATTTATAATATACTAGGAAAATTAGATTTTAATAATAGTAACTTTGACATGTTGGTCGCTAACTATTTTCTACCAACAGTCCTCCGTTAAAAATATTTAGCGGGCCTAGTTTCCTGTTAAAAGTTTGTGGGTTCCTTGTTTATACCAAAAGTAGATGATGATAAATAAGTCATAGGTTCTCATTTCACTTTTGTGTGTGAATCATAGCAAAAGGTGAATTGAAACTTTTCTCAATTCATCATTACTTCTGTTCACACATAAAATTTGAAAACTAAAATGAGTTCTTATGAGTTATTCTTTATCGTTTAGCTCTGGTCCAAAAAATAAATCCATAAACTTTTAATGGGAAACTAACTCCGTTAAATATTTTTAACGAGAGATTGTTGATAGAAAATAGTTAGATAGTTGATCAGATCAGTGACAAGAATTTTCTAAATTAGGATTATTAGCGGCCAACATGTCAAAGTTAGTATTATTAAAATCTAAATTTCCTACTATAATTTATAGTGTTAAAATAGGTGTTAATTTTCATTTTTTTATATATAAATATGAAGCAACATCATAGCCATTACGACCATTAAAAAAATGAAGCTTCACTAGCGGGTTCCTGAACCAATTTCGAACTCTCATGACTTACCTTAGGAGGTTGCAACAAGATGTTCTCGCACTACTCTAACTGCCTAATAAACCTGCAAACTGAATTTGCAGGCGCTCCTCCCATTCTAATGTGATTAATGTAAATAAAATGAAACATAAGAGTATGTCTCGTTTTAAATACTAGAACGTAGATAAAAAAACACGTTGTGACAATATATTCGGAAGTCTTGACATAAATGAACATCAAAACATGAAAACGAATTTACAAAAATCGAATAACCAAAATATAAAACTTGAAAAATCGTCAGACAAAAAGATTAATAACATATTTGACCTTGCACGATTTTAAATAAAATTCACGTCGAAACATAGACCGACTCATCCTTAAGTTAAATTTATACAGAAACGTATTAATGAGGTTTTTCTAATTATATGAAAACAGTATATATGTTTTATATTTTATGGCAATAACGTACAAACAAAATATCTATAAATTTAGTTATGATTGTTGAAATAATAAAATAACAAAAATTATCATGATACGAAAATTATGTGATGCGTGACGTGAGGCACAAGTCCAGAAAGTCCAGAAAGTCAAGTCGCTACAACAAGTAGCATTGAGAATTCAATATTTAGACGCAAAATCGGTTTCACGTTTTATTTTAGATCCTAGCACAAAAAAAAAACAATACTATTGGCGGCCACACCTCTTGTCGCTATTGATCTCAACGGTCGTCAAAAATGTCACACTGCTAATAATTCGGGTGTCGCCGCTATTCATGTAGGCGGTGGTTGTTATGTGTTATTGTGATGATATTGACGTGATTCAAAGAGTTGTAGAAACGAGCAGTGGCGAACTCAGGAATTTTTTGGATGGTGTTCGGAAACTTTTGGAGTTCGACCGTCCACCGCTATATACAAATCTTTTTAGACTAGTTCGGGTTGGGTCGGGTCGGGTCGGTTCGCGTTACATGATAAAAAAACCAACTTTGTGACCACCGTGTGAATTCTCAATGCACAAAATAAATTCTGAATATCTCAAATGATCAAATCTATACAAGTACATAACTAAAAAGTAAAAATAAAGTACTCTTCTACCAATCTATCCAATGGATTCTCAAAAGACTAATTTTTTTTATTAATTGGGGAATGGTTATTGAGTTCAATATATTGATATTGTTGGACTCATTAGTGTCGAATCATTTTTTTAAACTAGAAATTAATTTTATTTTTTTAAACTTGAGGGTCGGTATAAAATTTCATGGGGTTCGGTGAACAAATTACTTGGGGTTCGGTTTAGAAAAAATCGGATATATACTAGAACCTTGCAAAAATTCATGGGTGTCGGGCGAACCCCAAGGCTAAACCTTGGGTACGCCACTGGAAACGAGCGTTAAACCAAGTTGTGACGACATATTTAAAAGTACGTTGTTGTAGAAACCAGCGTTAAATTAGTTTGAATTTTCTAATTTTAAGAGATGTAACTCTCAATTACTAATATATTATTAGTTAAAAATATTATATTTTTATTAGGGTAGTTATTTCATTCAATTAAAATATTAAAATGTCAAACATACTTTTAAATTCTAAACAATAACTTTTATAAGTTTATTTATCAAATATAACATGTTCTAATTATCGTTTAATATTATCTGAAAATTTAAGTAATCCTAAATACTAATAACTTTTGTTATTATAATGGTCAATATCTCTTTAAAGTAAATCATTAAGCAATTTAGTTTCCGACTGCAAAATACGAAATACTATAATTTCCTTTTTTTTTAAATAAAAAATGTGTTTTTTTACTTAATCACTATAAAATAACTATTTGGTGTGATCTTACAATTATATTAACCATGACGTCGATGCTACTTTACAGCTAAAGATGGTGGCGTGGGTCGGTAAAGGTTGGTTATGAAACTTAAACTGTCACAATGAAAATAAAATATTAGATCGGTCAAATGTGATTATTAAATCTCAAGATGATAAATGAATTTCCAATTGTGATACCTCTAATCTAAATCTGAATGAACTCAAAATTGGCTTAACAAAGTCAAAATTGATTAAAAAAATGTATATCATTCATAATTTTCAAATCCCCTATCAAATTTTTTTATAGTCATTTCATATTATGAACATTTATTCAACACGTGTAATACACGGGTTACTAATCTAGTAACCAATATATAAAAACATCAAAAAGCGTTAAAAAAAGAAGTAAAAACATTTTATATTTGACTCCCCACAGTTTTATATACAACTTATGACGAAAAAGTAGAGCGACTCGTTCTTCTATAAATAAATTTATATTGAGAAACTAAAACGTAGAGCATTCACAGCCCATTGCCTATCTTTATCTCTATAATTTATATATTTATTATTATTTTTTTCTCTCTTGCATTCACAACCACAATTAAATAATACTTTTAATACCTTTATCATTATTTTTTTCTCTCTTTTCAAACCTTAAATTTTACAGATTTACTAAATTTTCCTCAAATATAGGGATTTATCAAATTTTTCCTCAAATATTTATCTCTCCTCTACTCACAACCACTCACAACTACACCTCAAATTTTACAGTTTACACTCACACCCATTATAGAGAACGGGTTGTGAATGCTCTAATGACATATTCTGAATATACGAAAGCACATTATAAAACTATTTAAAGAAGAGAAATAAAAATATACGTGACAAACTAATTATGATTCTTTTATAAAAAAGATAAAATTATATTTTTTGTCCTTTAACTTTATCTGTTTTGTAACTTTTGTTCTTTATCTTTTTTGTTTCACTCTTTTTCCTTTAACTTTTTTTTTCTTTCACCATTTGTCATTTTTAACGGATTTCATTAAAATCCACCGTTAAGTCAAAGGTATTTTTGTCTTTTTACTTTTTAGGGTAGAAAAAAATTATATATTTTGTCCTTTAACTTTGCATGTTTTGCAATTTTTATCCTTTATTTTTTTTAACATTCTCTATCCTTTAACTTTTTTATTCTTTCACCTTTTGTCCTTTTTAACAGATTCCGTTAGAGTATTTTTGTCTTTTTACTTTTTAGGGGTATTTATTGTACTTAAATATAGAGGGAGGGTGTGTTACGAAAGCACATTATAAAACTATTTAAAGAAGAGAAATAAAATATACGTGACAAACTAATTATGATTCTTTTATAAAAAAGATAAAATTATATTTTTTGTCCTTTAACTTTATCTGTTTTGTAACTTTTGTTCTTTATCTTTTTTGTTTCACTCTTTTTCCTTTAAGTTTTTTTTTTCTTTCACCATTTGTCATTTTTAACGGATTTCATTAAAATCCACCGTTAAGTCAAATGTATTTTTGTCTTTTTACTTTTTAGGGTAGAAAAAAATTATATATTTTGTCCTTTAACTTTGCATGTTTTGCAATTTTTATCCTTTATTTTTTTTAACATTCTCTATCCTTTAACTTTTTTATTCTTTCACCTTTTGTCCTTTTTAACAGATTCCGTTAGAGTATTTTTGTCTTTTTACTTTTTAGGGGTATTTATTGTACTTATATATAGAGGGAGGGTGTGTTACGAAAGCACATTATAAAACTATTTAAAGAAGAGAAATAAAATATACGTGACAAACTAATTATGATTCTTTTATAAAAAAGATAAAATTATATTTTTTGTCCTTTAACTTTATCTGTTTTGTAACTTTTGTTCTTTATCTTTTTTGTTTCACTCTTTTTCCTTTAAGTTTTTTTTCTTTCACCATTTGTCATTTTTAACGGATTTCATTAAAATCCACCGTTAAGTCAAAGGTATTTTTGTCTTTTTACTTTTTAGGGTAGAAAAAAATTATATATTTTGTCCTTTAACTTTGCATGTTTTGCAATTTTTATCCTTTATTTTTTTTAACATTCTCTATCCTTTAACTTTTTTATTCTTTCACCTTTTGTCCTTTTTAACAGATTCCGTTAGAGTATTTTTGTCTTTTTACTTTTTAGGGGTATTTATTGTACTTATATATAGAGGGAGGGTGTGTTACGAAAGCACATTATAAAACTATTTAAAGAAGAGAAATAAAATATACGTGACAAACTAATTATGATTCTTTTATAAAAAAGATAAAATTATATTTTTTGTCCTTTAACTTTATCTGTTTTGTAACTTTTGTTCTTTATCTTTTTTGTTTCACTCTTTTTCCTTTAACTTTTTTTTTCTTTCACCATTTGTCATTTTTAACGGATTTCATTAAAATCCACCGTTAAGTCAAAGGTATTTTTGTCTTTTTACTTTTTAGGGTAGAAAAAAATTATATATTTTGTCCTTTAATTTTGCATGTTTTGCAATTTTTATCCTTTATTTTTTTTAACATTCTCTATCCTTTAACTTTTTTATTCTTTCACCTTTTGTCCTTTTTAACAGATTCCGTTAGAGTATTTTTGTCTTTTTACTTTTTAGGGGTATTTATTGTACTTATATATAGAGGGAGGGTGTGTTACGAAAGCACATTATAAAACTATTTAAAGAAGAGAAATAAAATATACGTGACAAACTAATTATGATTCTTTTATAAAAAAGATAAAATTATATTTTTTGTCCTTTAACTTTATCTGTTTTGTAACTTTTGTTCTTTATCTTTTTTGTTTCACTCTTTTTCCTTTAACTTTTTTTTTCTTTCACCATTTGTCATTTTTAACGGATTTCATTAAAATCCACCGTTAAGTCAAAGGTATTTTTGTCTTTTTACTTTTTAGGGTAGAAAAAAATTATATATTTTGTCCTTTAACTTTGCATGTTTTGCAATTTTTATCCTTTATTTTTTTTAACATTCTCTATCCTTTAACTTTTTTATTCTTTCACCTTTTATCCTTTTTAACAGATTCCGTTAGAGTATTTTTGTCTTTTTACTTTTTAGGGGTATTTATTGTACTTAAATAAAGAGGGAGGGTGTGTTACGTAAATCTTTATTTTTTCCCTTTATCACCCCACCCCCACTTCCGTTTCAGAAAGAAGGCAACCTCGATCCCCCCTCCCCCTCTCCACTTTCTCGGTTGAATTTTCGGCGACCTTCCATCTTCGAGCCCTCTCTGCCCCTACCAAACCTCAGACGACCCTCTATCGTCTCCTCGTCAAACGTCGGCGGTCACCAGGCCACCTGCTTCACCGACGGCCCGATGTCAGGTCGATGGGAGGTCGTTGACCGACAGTGTGGGTGGGGTTTTCACGGTGATGGTTTAAGGTTAGGGTGGCGGTGGGTGATAAAGGAAAAAAATTACTGATTTACATAACACACTCTTCCTCTATATTTAAGTACAATAAATAGCCCTAAAAAGTAAAAAAGACAAAAATACTCTTGACTTAACGGTGGATTTTAATAGAAACTGTCAAAAAGGACAAAAGATGAAAGAATAAAAAAGTTAAAAGATAGAGAATGTAACAAAAAAAGATAAAGGATAAGAATTGCAAAACAGACAAAGTTAAATGACAAAATATGTAATTTTTTCTACCCTAAAAAGTAAAAAGACAAAAATACCCTTGACTTAACGGTGGATTTTAACGGAATCCGTTAAAAAGGACAAAAGGTGAAAGAAAGAAAAAGTTAAAGGACAGAGAGTGTAACAAAAAAAGATAAATGACAAAAGTTGCAAAACATAAAAGGAAAGTTGCGACACGTAGCACAAAAAAGATTCAAATGGTTACAAATAGCTAGGAGTGTAAATGAGTCGAACCGCTCGTGAGTTATTCGAGATTGAATCGACAAAAAGCTCGAAATGAGCCGAGCCTTAACGAACTCGAGCCCGAGCTTTATGTAGCGAGCTCGAGCAGGGTCATGAGCCTTAACAAATCTTATATTTATATAATTTTTATATAATTTATTAAATATATTTTTTAAAAATTAATTATTATTATATATAAATTAAGATAAACTAAGTAAATAATATGTATTATTTTCTAATAATGTCACACCTCAACCGACGACGAAAGATGTCGGGGCGCGATGATTGTCTAGATGCACACAACACTAATTAATGTTGCGATGTTCTTAATCAACCCATTTCATAAATCATAATTAATCAGTAGAATACATGATATAGTTCACAACAAAGAAACATATTAACATAATTGATTGGGTCACACTAAATCCGCATGTGATGATATGATGTCATCAATCATGGCAAAACATCATTAAACTGCATAACCTACAACATGTACAAAATAAAGGTCAACTACGAATAGTTAGAGAGTAAACATAGGTCTAGTGTACTACATAGATTAAAACATACGAGCCAGTGTGTTAAGTGCAATCGGGTATGATAACCACAATGATATAGAGCAAATAGGGGTGCATGAGCCAACCATGACCTCAAGGTTTCCAACACATGGTGCCACACGCGAGACATGCCAAGTGGGTTTGTCAAGCCAATAAATCTATCACCATAACTCCGGCTTTTTACAGCTAATGTCACGTGAGTATGATATCGAGCTTGATCACAACCATATATAAATAAACACACAAGTTCACATACAAGAATACACATAATCACATAGAATCGCATGTAGTTTTACAGTAAAGAATATCGAGTAAGGGTTTTGAATACGATACATGTTGCACCCCAAATCGTTTAAATAAAGAGGGGCTTTGAATACTCACCTAGCGAAGGAGACCCGAATACAAAAAGACACCATGTGACGAAACGATAAGACCTGAAAGCGACCTCGATGACTAAACAAATGGAGGAATAAATAGATAAATAAATAGCTAATTAAATGAATAAATAAGTAAAACTTCACGACACAATCGACTCGACGAGTCGTTGATGATTTAATTGCAGTGATAACGTATGGTTATGGTCATGTGATAAGTCAATTCTAAAACTAAGTCAAACAACGACAAATAAATATTTATTCCACTATTTAACTTTACGACGTCTAAATTCTTAATTATTTTCTATAAAATCACATAAGCTACAATTATCATCCATAAATTAATTCTAGGCTAATCTAAGCATAAACATAATATATAAAAATTATCGAGTCAAAAATTAGTCAAATAAATAATTATTTTTGCCAAGTTAATTATTTTCAACATAACCCTATTTTTTTTTTTGGAACAGCAGAATTTTTATAAAACAAAGGCTAAGATAGCCAAAAAACCACAAAAAGTTACATCAATAAGAGTGAGTTAGCAAGCCACTCAGTCCAAGATAAACTACACTTCCTATTTCTATTAGAAAACCATAAATAAGAAAGTAAAACAATACTCTCAAACAACTCGCCGTTCCTAATACGAGAGGGATTGAAAATGGAGTCATTTCTGAACCTCCAAATCACCCACCAGGTCGTGAAACAAATTATCTCAATTAGAACCTAGCTTCTTCTCCTTTTTAAGCCTCGCAACATCCACTAAAGCAAGTAAGTTCGACGGAGCCAACAGAGCTATGCACCCAACCTGAAACCATTGAGTGATCAAACCCCAAATCTTCTCCGCAACACCACACGAAGCAAAAACATGAGCAACCGACTCAACATAAACCTATTTTAAATTATTTCCAGGCAAAATAATCATCCAAGATCAAGTCTTTTTGCATGAAAACCAACCATAACATTTTATTTATGGCTAATCATCTTCAAAAATACTAGATCTATCATCCATCATCATCTCACTATATCTAAACATGCATGCCAAATATATATGTTTATTTTTCCATAAATTCACCAAGCTTGTATTTTTATTATAAAGCCCTAGATCTAGAATCAAGATATAACATTTATGAAAATATGATTTTTACCAAGTTCCATCCAAACCATACGAGATCCATCAAGATTTAACACAAATAATTATGAAATCTATAAAAACCAATAAAAATCTAATCTTTAAGCCTTTATTCACAAGATCTAACATATATAAGTATGTATAAACAAGATCTAGCATGGAATCCTTATAAAAATCAAGTCTTTAACATGAAATAACAAAAGCATAGGAAGAAAAATGCTAGATTTGAAGGGACCGACCTAGAACGATGAAAACCGACTCTTTTATGAGCTTAAAATCATCCAAAACGAGCATTTGATCTTCAAGAATGGTGATTTTATGTTGAGGCAGCCGTCACAATCGTTTAGGAGCATTAGGGTTAGGAAAAAGTGGAAGCAAAATGGGTTTAAAGGGTTTAAATAGGTTGGAATCGCTATTACCCGAATCTGGACCTGACAGAAACGGGTCGCGGTACTCGACGGGTATGGAAAAAGGTGTCACGGTACACAGCATTTTCCTGGGGGGCAACCTTTGACTTTTGTTGACTAGGCACGAAAATCAAGGTTTTGGTCAAGTAAAGTAGGGTTTTAGGCTCCCGTTTTATCACCGTTAGATTCATTTCAACGTTTCCACTAAGATAAAGTATAAACATGACATATAACAATTTACAAATAATAATTAAATTAAATTAATGTAATTTTGGTCGGTTTACCGGTTTCACTGATTTTGCTTTAGATTCTTCGTTCTTTATCGAAATCAAGTCCTGTTTCACCGATTTTCACCTTTATTTCATTCTCAATCATATGAAACACATTCAAAAATTGAACATAGAATGCCATTCATCAATTTATGGTCAAATATAACGTGTTTTCAGTCATTATTACGTACGTATCACTAACGGGATAATCACCAACGTTTCGAGACTCAGCTTGTGCGTAACGACTAGTGACATGATAATTGATTATTAGACTCATGAAAAAGTTGAATTTGCGAAAGTTCAAAATGGGTCGGATTTCTCAATCAGGTATTTTGCAAATGTTACATATAAAAAGAACAATTCTAAATATATAAAAATTTAATTATAATAAGATATAAAAAATAAATATTATCCTAAACGAGCCGAGGTCGAGCTTAAATAATTTTCAACGAGCCAAGCTCGAGCTTCAGAACTAAAGCTCGAACCTAGTCGAGCTCGAGCTCGAGCTCTGTTAAATTTAAACGAGTCGAGCTCGAGCCTTGACGAGCTCAGGCTCGGCTCGGCTCGTTTACACCCCTAAAAATAACATTCAATATTTATGTGCAAAAAGTGATTCACTTTTTATCTTAGGTACCAGGTGATGGAGCCTGTGAGTTATAGTGATAACATTGATGTGATAGAAATGTAAAAGGTTACGGTTGTTCGGTTATATATACTGAAACGGATGTAAATAAATTGAATGTTCATTGAACAGTTCGTGAACTATTCGTAAGACGTTATAAAAGAAAAGTAAAGTAAAGTATATGTGTGAAACTAATTATAATTAAAAAAAAAACATAAAAGGAAAGTTGTGAGACGCAACACAAAAAGATTCAAGTCGCTACACAAATAGTATTCAATTTTTAGATGCAAAAATTATTTAACTTTTATATTAGGCAAAAGGTGGTGACGGCCATTGAGTTATATAGTGATTGCATTGATGTGATAGAAATGTATAAGGTTATGATTGTTCGATTTGGAATATTGAAAAGACTGGAAATGAACTGAATGTTCACCGAACAGTTTGACAGGAACTAATTATAAGAGAGAAAATATATACGTATGAAACTAATTATGATTTAAGAAAAAACACATAAGAGAAAAGTTGTGAGGCGCATCACAATAAAGTTCAAATCGTTACACAGTCAAGCCCACATACTTACTAAGGCACATGCGCATAAACAGTCAAGCCCACACAACCCTTATATTCATAATGTATCTAAGATTCGTAATGAGAAGACCAGCTCTTGGCCCACCAATTTCTGGTCTCCCTCGTAACAATGGATGACGCCTCCCATCCAATGGTGTTCCAAATCTCTTTCATAAGATTCTCCCTCTCTAAATTGAGCCAAGAGCCTAACCTCGAAGACCAAATCATGTCAGCATGCACTACACATGCATACCCCCTCTGTTCATCTTAAATCTGTCTGTATGACTTGTGGAAATAAATGAAATGTTTATTTTTCTCAACTTGTCAGCATCATAGAAATAATCACAGAGTTTCTGTAAAAATTAAAATCACAGATTCTGTGAAAAATTTCACAGACACTCTTGAAAGGAAGAAGTTTCACAGATGTAATTACAGACAATCCATGAAAGTACCTGTGAAATCTACTTGACTGTCTCACTCACACAAACACGACAAATGATTAACACTAATCAAGAATCCTTAAAGAAAGATTCAATGATTAATGATACTCAAAAGAAAGATGACATTAATTATTAGGAAAATAATAAAGTACTCGCATTTATTGAGCATTTAGGGACAACAGTAACATTTTTTACCTTTGACATTTTGACGAATAGAGTGAAATATAACCCCGAGAATAAAGAAACAGAGTCATAACATAAATCCTCAAACATTATAAATTTGAATTCACACTTTGTATCTCACATTCTCCTGACTCGAAATAAAGGCAAATTAAGTGATAAACACACTATCAAAGGCACATCCATCTCACAATATCAAAGCAAGCAGCTCAGACCCCTCTTCAATCCAGAACCCTAACCCTAACCAAGACTCTCCATCTATAGACACTCCAAATTACTACACCTTTAATCTCGAACCAAATAATCAACCAGCTGACCTAAAGTGCTCTCTCTATACAAGAGAAGTTCAAATAATCATTGAACCTCTGAGACACAACCCAATCTCCACAAACCTTACCATAAATGAGGCTGCACCCAGAAAACTACTGATTAATGTATGGTCTACAATCATAGTCAAAACTAATCTCAAATAAGGATTGAAAACAAAACTACTCCATTCTTATCTCACAGAAACAGACACACATGTAGTGGAGGCCAACTTCACAAAAGAGTTTCTGAGTAAAATCCGAAATCTCCCAATATTAGGAAACTATGATGCGACTCCAACAAAGGACGAACAAAGAGATATGGTGAATAGCCTAAGCGAACTAGGGCATGTCTACTCAAAGTTCTACAAGATCAAGATCAACAAATTGCTTCCTAAATGGAAATTCATGGTTACTTCCTGAAACAAAACCATGAGCCTAAGAACAGGATCGGTAGACTAGTCAAGTGAATACATTCTATATCTGATGAATGACATTATTGAAGGAAAAACTATCGACTGTGGTCTACTAATATGAAAGGATATGATAAGAAACGTTCATGAGGGGGAACTCAACCCAAACAAGACTTCCTTCATTCCCTATAGTAGATTTCTTACACAACTGATACATAAAGCTATCAGAAACAAGCCTTTAGCAGGACAAGGAAAACAATTTAAAGCAAAACCTCTCAAAGTCATGGACAAACTCGAAGCAGGTAAAATACTACCCTTTTCATCTGTACCAATAACTATGCTCACTCACATTCCTAAGGACTCCTCAATTCCGAAAATACATTTAGAGGACCTAATGCACCATGATCAACACCTAAACCAACCAACCATTCCCGATTCCTAAACCACAAAGTCCTCACAATAGCCTTTAACAATCCCATTTTTCACAATCTGTCAGCCAATCCTCCACACCTGCAAACCAAGACCCATACATCTGATGTGTGTGGTTTTGAATATGAAAATATAACGGGTTTCGGGCTAAAAACGACAAAATAAACTTGAAAATATTAAATTATATTTATTTCTGATGATTATTGTGAGTTTTCAGGTTTAAACGATGTCGGCACGAAAAACGAGGCGAATAACGGAGAAAATAGTGAAGTTGAGAAAACGCATGACTTGGAAGTCATGGGACCCCTTTTCATGACTTGCCAGGCCATGGGATCAGGAATCAGGGGGTCACCAGTGATCGGAAGCCATGGGACAAGCTCCCATGACTTGAAGAGTTAATTTTGGCCAGCGCACCACTTGCCCAGGCCGTGAAACCCCCTCCCACGGCCTCCAAGCCATGTGCCGACACTGTCCCACGCCCTGCGGTCCAGTTACCAGGATCAGAGCTGATTTGCCGATGGCGCACCACTTGCCCAGGCCGTGAAACCCCCTCCCACGGCTTGCAAGTGGTGCGCCGGACCAGAATTTTTGGAAACCCTAATTCTCAAGATATTATAAATAGAGGACCTCCCCACTCATCACAATTCGTCCAAGGAAGCAGAGAACAAGCCTAGAGAGAAGCCTTTTGAAGCATTCGAAGACTTGGAGCATTCGACGAGTCAAGAATCTTCGATTTTTCATCATTTCGAGCTTTTATTCGGTATTGTACTTACATTTAGCCATGAATTTCTATTTGAATCAGATTTGTTTTTGTTTAAACATTACCATGGTTGGCTAAACCAATCGAATCGTTTAGGCATAGACGAGCCCAACCATGGTTTAATCATGTAATTGTGTCGGTTTTTACATACGATTATGGTTTGAAGTAATAGTTTTGTTTCTTTGCTTCAATTGATGATATTTGTGTTCTTGATTGTTCTTGGATACTTCTTAGCCTTGTGGGATCCTCATCATCAGGTTGCAGAGCACCGACCGATTAGGAATCCTATTGTATAGCCGAGCCACAGTATTTGCGGCGTACGCGTGAACTAGCAATAGTCACGATCGTTAAGAACCCTAGTCACCAATCAGGAGTCCAACCCTTAGGGCTGAGTGAGAAATTACCTACCCTCTGCCAGTAGCCCCCCCCCCCCCCCGCGACATTGTCAAGTAAACCAAGTAGTCACCGATAGGTCGGGTCTGCCCTTACTTAGTCGTGTCTAGGACCTGCTGGGTCAATTGATCCATAGAACTTAACCGCTTCACAACCCTAGAACCGTTAGGATCATCCATACCCTAACCTTCGACCAGTTGTGAGTTGAGTCACCGATAACTCGGGACTTAGCCTAGGGCACTTCAAATCCATAACCAACTTGTCTACACTTCACCATGGACCATTAGTAACCATTCAGGGCCTGTCTATAACCCTAATAGTGAACCAGTCCATAGGAATTAGGGCGCCTTGTCTTAGGAACCCAATTCACATAAGCGACAAGGCGTATGCACAAAACCGATACAATCGATTAAACCTGGGTGGGGGAGTCATTGCCTAAGCGATCCTGTTACACTATTGAATTAAACAAACCCAGTCTTCAATCTGTTCTCTTGAAACCATCCACATTTCAAATTCATATTTTCAAAACACAAATATAAACCGGCTTAACTGAAAACCAACTGTTTTGCATAAATCGTGTCCTTGAGGTTCGACAACCCGGTATTTACCAACACTATACTATACATGGCAGGTATACTTGTCTACGTGTGTGTGTAGTCCCTAGGTGGATAACCGTTTTTATAAATTTAAAACCTGATAGTGTAAGACCATATTTTCATATACACTTTCACACACATCAACATCCAAAACTCACCACATCACTATCGCATTTAAAGCCCAACCTCCAACTCCTTAAAATTATCATTGCGTGGTGATTTCCTTCACTAAACAAATCAACCTAGGTCACCTACACCAGAAATAAACATCCCTACCACTGCGACCAAACAACGCATCTTCTCTTACTCTAACATTGAGATTCATGAGGATGTAACAACAAGCAGAGACTCCATGAGTCAAGGAAGCTTGGTTATGAGTCCCATGGATGTGTTCCCGATATTTTGATCTTTTCATATATAGTTAACAAAAAAAAAATGAATGGAGGTTAATGACTTGAATTAAAATCAAGATAAAATGTCAAACTATTAAATTGAACTCGTAATTTTTAAAGTATTAGACTAAAACCGAGATTTAGACCAAACCTCATAAACGAAGAAAGTTGTTTACTCTTTTACATATTTTTGTTAGTTTTTTTTGGTTTGTTTAGTTTTTTTCCTTTTTTCTTTTTCTTTGGAGTAACAACTATTTTCACTACTTTTAACAATCAAATATCCAAACAAATAATCCAAACGAGTCCACATATTCCAAACCCAATCAACACGGCCGGCTAATTCAAGATAGACCCATAGAAGTCGTCGCCATGAATGGTCACAGACAAATAACATTGGCCCCATAGCTCTTCAATCCGATCTACATATCTTTTCTTGTTAAAATTGACCATTATACATAATCATCAATTCACAGTCTCCATTTCCCTTGAATTCTTGCAGAAAACTACTAAAAAATGGCTGAGAAAACATGTAAAAGGATGAGCTTACTGAAGTTAGCTGAGGAAAGAGCATCTTTGAAGAGGAAACAAGAAGAACAGAAACAAAAACAACACTTGGATTCAATACCTTATCTTCCAAAAGAATGTGTTTCCAACATCTTAATTCGATTACCGATCGAATCCCTTCAACGATCAAGATTTGTTTGCAAGCCATGGTATAGCATCATCAAGAGTCCCACCTTCATTCGCGACAATCTTGATCGAGCCGAGAAGGTGTGGATCTTCTTAATCCCGGTGGAGGAAGAGGTTTTACGCGGTTGGGATGATCAAGATTCGCGTTTTCGTGAAAACCCTAATACGTTTTCGGTGGAGAAGAAGCTTTTGGAGCTAAATTCGGTTTATTTCCCGTTAATCGAGCCGTTGACGAAGTACGCTATCAAATACATGGTGTTCGTAAATGGTAAGAGCGTGATACGAGACTATAACGCGACGTGTTTGGGAATGATTAGGGCGAGTTGCGATGGTCTAATCGTGGTTGATAACGTGTTGAAAAAAGGCGAGTTGGTGATCATGAATCCGGTCACTCGTGAGCTAGATACGCTTCCTTTAGGCACTATATACCCTCCACACCACGAGTCATATGGGCTCGTGAATTGTGGCCCACGAGGGTATAAACTCGTCCACTTGTTTCTGGACGAGTCTCAGTTCATCGGATGCGAGATTCTACGTATCGGTGACAAGTCATGGAGGGCCATTGACGGGCCGCCTTTTGGGCTGATTAAATGGTTTGGGTACGACATAGTTTTCGCGATTGGTGCATTACATTGGGTTCCCGAACTCGACCATAGCGAATACATAGTCGCGATGACTATAACTGACGACAAGTTTCACAAGATCACGCTTCCTAAAACCGCAAGGTACAATGATCGGATAATGGAAGCGTATGATCGCCTTTGTTTCGTGACACACGAAGAAATGAACGAGATAAGCGTATGGGTGTTGGGAAGCGTGTCGGGCGAGGCGTGGACGAAGAGATATACGATCGCGGTTGGGTGTATACGAGATTTGATCCCTCTTCACTTCTCGAGATTCAAATGGGAGGTATATTTCTTGGACAAAGACTGTTCTGTGTTTGTTTTTGATTTTGAAAAGGAAGAGATGAGGAAAATCACAAGGATGAAAGGAAATTTCAAGATTGCCACTGGAGTGGAGTACACGTTTCATGTCAATAGCCTTGTTTCTTGGCAGATCAAGGAATAAGGATTAATGAGAATGATCTTGATACACACAAAAATTGTCGGTATCATATTTGTTTATGTCGAGCTTATGTATTTGAACAATATGAACATGTAAAGATAGTATTTTTTTTATATGGTCCTAAAAAACGTGTCTATGTTGTATGACATCGGTGTAAATAATGCATATATATATAATGCATACACTAGCCACTTACCCGGGTAAATACCCGGGGCTAAAACATAAAAAAATATATATAGATATATATACTATACAAAAATTTTTATCGGTAAAACAATATTCAATAACAATTACAAATTTGAGAAGACGTTACGCTTCTTGTTCTCAACAGCGCATGGCACACAACTGTTGGTTGTCTTCAGCTTTTTAATATTCACTACTTCTCAATAATCTATTATGCGTATATTATGTCCTTAAATATTCAATTAAACACACGACAAACAGTCAAACTCCTGTAAATGGTTGTTGCATAAGAAGACAGTCAAATCAACAAAGTTGATGTTTCTGAATCATCCACAGAGAAGAAATATTCAATTAAAACTATTTAGTGATTCAAATTGAAATAAAAGAAAAGACAACATTTCTGAGAAAACAAAATCAGTTAACCAAAACAAAGATGGTTACCTGCAATTTTGGCTTGAGACATTAACGGAATTCTTCATTGTCCTCTTTGTTTATTTAGTCATATCCTATAGAAAGAATGGGTTGCACCCATTAAAACATAAATGATGAACCGCCATTGAAAAACACCTAAAATATTTGGAAACCTAATTCTCTTTTGTGAATTGCTTGAAGATTAAAGAAACTATAATGTAATTTTATAGCATGTAGTGCTTAGTTTTGTGAGTTTCCTATATCGAAAAGTTGGAGTTTGAAAGAAAACACTACATACTTCTGTTCTTTATGTTTATTTTTTTTAAACACAATATAATTGAGTTTTAAGCTTTTATATCCTTTGTATAACTTCTTGACTTCCATATATAGTCATGAGTTTCAAACTTACAGATCTCTTATTTACTATTTCAAAAGACTAATTTCAATCTAATGCAAAAAAATAAAACCTAGAATCGTCAATCTGCTATATCTGAACTTTCAGAATCATTCAAAATAGAAAACATGGGTTAGAAACAAAAGCTGAATCCCTTGAACCTCGAAGGATTGAATCTCGATTTGCAATCAAATGTGGTTCAAAAATTCGTAAAGTAAATTTGAAAATCATATATGGAAATTAATAAATTAGAAATTCAATTGTAATTAAAAGTTACTAAAATTATGAAAATTAAGTATTAACATTCGAATTAATTAGTAACAGGTTAATTTAAAAATTAAAATAATAAATGCCAATTAAATATAAACAAAAATATATATTTTAAAACTTGCTAAAATTAATAAACTAAGTTGAAAAGTTAAATTTTTTACTATGGAAATTAATAAATTTGAAACTCAATTGATATTAAAAGTTACTAAAATGGAAGTTAAATATTAATATTTGAATTAATTTGTAACATAATCAATTTAAAAATTCATAGTATATAAACAAAAATATATATTTTCAGACTTGCTAAGATTAATAAACTTAATTTGAAAAGTTAAAATTTTGATTAATGAATTTCAATATTAAATGTAAATTTCCATAATTTAGCAACTAATTTAGTTAGTAAACCATATTTTCAAAATTCAACTATAAATTCGATTTACTAATTGACGTTTCAGATTAAAAAAAAATTATTAATGCAGATAGTCAACTTTAAATTGTATAAATTTAGCAAATAAGTTAGTTACTTATTTATCTTTTGAAAACGCTGGAGCGTGTGGATCGGTTCAGTTCGACATCAATTACGTGTATGAAAACAAGAACAAACGGTGTAAATAAACGACTCAATCTCTCATTAACAACTATCACAGTTACAAGAGATTCAGAGTACAAAACACACACTAGTTCTCACAGATAAGCTCTCTAAAAAACTAGTAAATTACAAGACAAACAACCTATTTATAAGCTGCCAAAACACAGCCTCCGAACCTGGTGTTCGGCCAGAGTTCGGAGCCACCGAACCTTGGGTTCGGCCAAGGTTCGGCCAACAGAAAACTAGGTCAAAACATTTGTCTTCAAAACTCTATCTGATCCAGCCCGTTGCCACATATCATGTATCAAAAAACTCCCCCTTGGCAACAGCTGGACCGTTTGTCATCAGCCTTGAACATCAGCAGCAGCCTCATCTCTTTTCCGAATCAGTTCATGATTATTTCCTGCATAAATGTTGAAGGCAAAACAGATCCTTATCACCCTCTGGAACTTCAAAGCCTGTTCCATGAAATCAGGATGATACAGAATCGGATTGTCGTACAGCACTTCAATATCAGCCTTGGACAGATTAATCAGCCACATCGGATCATATATCCGAACAACTCTGTTCTCATTCTCCAGCACAATCACAGCTTCGCCAGTTCTCTCATCATAATACCACCAACGTAGATCTTCGATAAAATCAAGTTCCATTGGCATGAGAGGAATCTTCTTCATCACAACTGGTTTCTTCTTGAACACCAAGATAATCAGCTTCTTACCAGTTCTTTCATGGATTCTTGAACGAGACCGACGCCTTTTGGGTTTCTGAGGTTTCAAAAACTGAAAACCTTCTCTGCATTCTCTTTCCACTAACTTCTTGAAATGAAAACCCAAATCATCATTCTCATAGTTACAGAATGGCTTCCTAGGCAACTCTCGAATATCCCACACTGGAAGACTACTGAAATCTCTGGCACACTTGAAATACTGAATTCCATTCTGGCGTTTAATCCCATAACATCTTAACCTTGAAGAATACATCCAACTGATAATATCACCCGAGACTTGACCTTTGAATTTGAAGTCTGGTCTTTGAATAATTGGCTTTGCAGGAGGAACATAGTTGGCATGGAACTTCTTCATGTATTCATCCATAACCCAACGTTGCTTCTGTTCTTTAGACTCCTTAACCGTTGGATCTTCAGGCTTTTCTGATTCTGTCTTTTTCAACCTTTCTTCAGCTTCAGTAACCTTATCTCTAGGAAATACCTCAAAATCATCACCAGACTGATTGTTGTTGACATTTGAATACATTTCAGGATATTCTTCTTCAGTATTGTCTTCAACTTCAATTTCTTCTTCAAAGATCCCTTCAATGTCTTCATCAGACTATGGATCAGATGATTCATACTTCTTAGGTTCAGCCTCAGAAACTTTTCTTAACTCTTCATCATTCAAATCGAATACCGCTTGAAGCTGTTCAGCTGTTAACTCACCAGCAATCTCTCCATCTTCTAAATTCTCAATGATATGCTGAAACTCACTCAGACTAGTACCAGCTTGATTGGATGGAATTGACGAAATCGGCATCGCTTCTCTGGAATCTTTCTCCCCCTTGGATGTAGAAGTCCCAGCACCCGAACTAACATTACCAGTTGGGCCTGATCCTCCACCAACATTCCCTTGATCATCTTGATCAGGATCATCATTCAAAAAATCCATAAAATCTTCACGACACCCAGATCCATCACCAATCTCCCCCTGAGCTTTAAATTTCTCTAGTAAGAACTTTATTTGCTCACTCATGGTAGTAATCATGGCATTCTGAGTTTCACTTGCTAAACTCAAACGGTGAATTTGTTGATCTTTAATCAAATCTTGGGCCTTCAATTCTTCATTACTGGCCTGTAGCTCACCAACTCTAGCCTTTAAGCTATCAATCTGTTGTTGTTGATCATTAAGAGCACTCTGAAGAATACTAGCTTGAGAGAATGACACTGAGCCTTGCTCAAAGTTGAAATTAATATCCGGAGATGCATTTGTGGCAGTAGCTGTAGAGAACACTGGAGTTGTGGGTGTGGAACCCATAGACTGATGTACAAACTGCGCACCAGCACTTGCTGAAGGTGCTGTACTAACAGTTGTTGATCTGGTAGCATTCATCAATTCTTGCAAGAAAGCAGACTGAACATCAGACACCGAAGTCTGAACAGTCGTTGTAACTTCCGGCAAAGAAACTGTAGGAATTTCAGAAGAAGAGGATACACCTGAACGAGGTTGCAGAATGTACTTCTGAGACTTCCTCTTTTTGCTTTTACCTCCAGCTGAAATTGACTTCATTCTTCTTTTGGAACCAGCAACTGGTTGCTTTCCTTTGTCACGTACAAGATCAGCAGAAGGATCATACTCTTTATCAGATTCAGATGAGGCTACTGTAGCATATACCCGACCCTGATATCGGTCGTTGCTCTTGTATTTTATTTTATTAATTGAGTTTTCTAACTTTATTAAAAGTTCACATTTTTTTAAATAGGAAAATTGGCCTGTATTAATCCCAGTTATCTCAATTTGGCCGATAATAATCTCAGTTTTGTTTTTTCCCCACAATAATCCCAGTTATTAACCCATTGACCTATATTGAACCGTCGTTAACTTTACACTAACGCAGTTAGTGTAAGGGACTGTTTTATAATTTCTTAAAATAGAGGGATTGATTTTTATGATTTCTTAAAAACCTATAACATTTTTAGTGAGGGAGATCGACTTTTCTTCATCAAATCCCCAATCAATCCTAATCTTTCTTCTTATCTCTCTAACCAAAATCCCAATCTTTCTTCTTCATCTACAAGACTACAATAGTTATCTGTTGAAAGCGACCAAGAACAGAGAAGAAGAAAGTGGAGCCGGCTTCCTGCGACCACTCGGCGAATCCGGCGACCCCACAATAACATGCTCCAGTGACCAATTGTTGATACAAAACTACCACGTTAGCTCCTGTAACCATCGCAAGATCCCGTCACCACCGCTACCTCCGGTCTTCGTCGTCGCCATCAATGCAACCACCATTATGTGTAGCCAATGCTGCATATCCATCCCCGAAAATCGTCGTCTCCTCCGCCAAGCTTCACTCCACCCATCGGCTCATCCGCCATGCACCGCAACCAAATCTGATTTACTCAACCCATCGTCTCTTCCCCTACTGCAACCAAACTTAAAGATCTTTAGAAGGATTAGGGATTTTTAATGTTGATATTAGATCTGTAGTTGTAGTTATTGAAGTGTTTGAGATTATTGTGGATACACCATCAATGCCCAAGAATTTTAATTTGAAATTAGCAAACCTGATTCATTACATTTCAAAACACCCATGTTTCGGATTTGGAATTCCTATATGGAAGCAAATTTAATTTAGAATTTTGATTTCCATCTTCTTTCACGGTAAAAGAGAGAAAGAGGAAAGAGTATTTTGATGGGATGAGGCAGATTCTCTCTCTAAAAATTCTAGGTTTTAAGAAATTATTAAAATCAGTCCCTCAGTTTAAAAAATTATAAAACGAGTACCTCACACTAACGAGGTTAGTGTATATTTAACAGGGGTTTAATATAGGTCAATAAATAAAAAACTGGGATTATTGTGAGGAATAATTAAAACTGGGATTATTATCGGCCAAACTGGAATAACTAGGATTAATATAGGCCAATTTTCCTTTTAAATATTATTTCGTAATATTATCACAATTTACAAATTTCACTAAAACTAATACATTATATTTAACAATTTATCAATAGAAAGTGAAACATACCATTGATATTTGTTCCCAAAGAAACTCACATAGCCTTCTTTCTCTATCTTCTTATCAACTACATAATTGCCACCAAACCCGTTAATCATTAAAAGTTTCAACAACAAATATTAAAAAGAAACCCATATAAGAAGAAACTTTAAAATTTGCTATAGAAATCTCTTAACATAAGATACTAAAACAATATAATTGTTAACATATTCAATAAAATATTGAAGTAGATCTCAACTGAATCAGAACATTAACATATACATGAATCAGAACCTTAACATATTGTTAATTGTATTTTTTTTAATGGAAATATATTAACTTATTTCCTAAATTAATATTAATCTTATTTTTTAAATAATAATTAACTAAAACTGATTATGTTTATTTTAGGATATATATAATTACGCAAATTACGCAATTATATTATGGTTGACAAATTTGTAGTTATTTATGGATAGATATCTCACATTTGAAATTTAAAAAACAAGCCTTCTTTATTTACGGGTTTACAAATAAATTATGAGGTATGATTGAATTTAATTTTAGGCCAAAATCTTTAATTTTGAATTATATGGTTTGAAATTTTAAATTTAAAACTTGTAATGTTATCTAAATAGATGCAAACTATGGTGGAAAAAATATACAGGATATATTTTAAAATATACGGACATGATTGTATGATTTTTTAAATTGAATTAATATATTTGTAAAATTAAGAACAATATTTAATATTTAAAAGTAATAAAAATCTTTAATTTTGAATTATATGGTTTGAAATTTTAAATTTAAAACTTATAATGTTATCTAATTAGATGCAAAATATGGTGGAAAAAATATACATGATATATTTTAAAATATACGCACATAATTGTATGATTTTTTAAATTGAATTAATATATTTCTAAAAATAAGAAAAATATTTAATATTTAAAAGTAATGAAAACGTAATCGTAATATTTAACGAATCGCAGCGAAAGTAGCGACACCGGAAACAAACAACAGTCGTATAAGAAAACATGATATAAAAGCGTAAAACTAACATCTACGTATAAGATCGGAGGAAAACTCACCGGAAAAAGCTGAATAACTCGCGGAGCTCAAGATCGCCGACGGAGATCGAGAGAGAATCCTCTTTGAAACCCTAGGTTTTTGAAACGAATGAACCGGGATTTCGATAATTATCCTTTTATACTCGGGTAAAAAAATCATTCGGATTTGACCCGGATCCGCGTGATACAATTAAGAAACCGTAAAAAAATTAAAAAAATCTAAAAAATAACAAAATTACACATAGGATTTTAGTTTGATTAGAGGATGCCACATCACCAATTGATGATGTGGACACACTTATTATGTGCCAACTCAACTTAATATGTTTTGTTTAATAGATAGGTAGATATCTATAATAAAGTCGATTTATGCAATTGTTGATGATAATAAAATAAAAATTTTTTTATAACACTCTTCTATTCTATTGTTATCATTTATAATACATTTCATATATTTCGAGATGTTATCTCGTTAAAAACCTTGTTAAAAAATCCAGTAGGAGAAAATTATAGCTAAGAAAAAAGAATGCAACACATTTTTTTTCCTGATACTTCTTGATCAGTTATGTTGTCACATGCATTAAAAACTTTATCAAGAAAACTCAATGAAACCAGATTTCAAGAAGGAATCGAAAAGATCACATCAAAGGTTGGTAGCTCCGACGAAGTCCTAGTGAACATCCCAATTTCCAACTGCGAATAACTGGTCCGATCATCTTAACCGGTCCACTGTTCCGACAGCTAATCGTCAAAACAGGGAGTCCCAATCATGAACAGCCCCAACTATGTATAACCAGACCGGCCGCTCACCTGGTCTGTGGTCCGACCAGTTCGATAGGTTACTCTGATCCGACTACAAAAAAAATTGTTAATTATTTTAAATAACTAAATATATAAATATAAATTTTTCTTATTTTTATAATTTATTAAAACTTAATTATAATAAGATTTTAATTATATTTTATCTTATAATATAATTTTGTCATTTTTAAATATTTATTAATTTTTATATAAAATTTTAAAATATTTATTATTTCTAATTTTACCGACGGGTGAGGACATCTAACATATAAATTATAATATAAATTGTTGTTTACAACATGTATTTATTCGACACATGTAATATATGAATTTATAAACTAGTTAAAATTAAATAAATAATATGATTGATTGATTTATGTAATTTCATTAATATCGCCAGGGACCATTGATCCCGGTTAGTAATGTTTATTAAAAAGAAATATAATGTACCCCCAGTAAAAAGTTTTAGGGCCTGTTTGGTAGCATCTTAATAGCTTCTTAGTGGCTCGACGCCTGAATCGTTCAGATTCAGAACGCTTGTTTTCCCCCTATTATTCACCTCTTATTCGGTCAGACCCTCTTAACCGGCTCTTCTTCGTTTAGTGATAAACCGCCAATCTGAATGGAAAAGAAAACACAACGTTTGTTGTTTAGTTTTGTAGCTTAATTGATAAATCCACCTGATTTAATGATTATTACCGGTGCGCAAATTGTTAATTTTACCCGTAAAACCTGAAAATTTGGTGATCTGAATTTGAATGCAACTAGAATTTGGATTTAAGCAAGGAATATGGACTTTGAACAATTTAGTCTCAATTGAAGCCACATGTAATTAGGGCATCAATGATTCCACCTGTATCTCCTATTAAAAGGAATGTTTAACTAGGTATTTGATTAATCATTTGTTGTAGTTTGGTTAATCTGCTTAGTTTTGTCATTGATTTTTGGTAATTTCTTCTTATTGAAGTTCTTTTTTCAATCATCATGTATGATGCAATCAACCTTTTGAGCATTTGATGGGATGATTTAGGTTAACTTTGGTGCCATATGATGCTCACCAGATCCTAGATTTTAATATTAAGTTACAAGCTTTAGGACAATTCTATGCAAATTGCTACTAAAATATAAACAAAAAACAATAATAACTTTGTTGGATCGTGGTTAACCTGTTAACCTTATCAAGTTACAAGAAGGTTTCAAACAAGAAAGGCGGAATCATACTTGTTTGTGTTCTTAACAAAGATGTATTGATCCGAAGGTGTAACTAGTAAACAAGAAGTAGAGTACATGCACTAGAGATATAAATTCCAAGCACTACTATATTGATACTTCAATGATGTTTACAAGAGAGTTACAACTGAAATATGAGTTCAGGGATCACTACTAAACAATGAAGTAAAACTAATATATATATATATATATATATATATATATATATATATATATATATATATATATATATAGGGAGAGGATCATTTGAGAACTAATTGGGTTTGAGAACTAAAAAGAACTAATCTTAGCCACTAGTTTATATATATGGAAAACCCCCCCATGAATTTGAATGCTCCCCCTTGAAAATTAGTGGCCCAAATTGGTTCTCAAAAGTTCTCAAAAGAAAAAGTTCTCATTTGAACCTAACCCTATATATATATATATATATATATAGGGAGAGGATCATTTGAGAACTAATTGGGTTTGAGAACTAAAAAGAACTAATCTTAGCCACTAGTTTATATATATGGAAAACCCCCCATGAATTTGAATGCTCCCCCCTTGAAAATTAGTGGCCCAAATTGGTTCTCAAAAGTTCTCAAAAGAAAAAGTTCTCATTTGAACTTAACCCTATATATATATATATATATATATATATATATATATATATATATAGTGCAAGGAGGAAATAAAAGATATTCTTTTATTTCCTTTTAGCCCCTAGGCTAAATAAACAAACATTATCTACTCCGAAAGTTGTTGAAGTACAAGCATGCTTCTGTGAACAATTGAGTAGATCTTTCAGTGAGCAGTGTGCAGCATGCCGTAAAGTAAAACTGCTTCCTGACAGCTTTATGCTTTGGAACTTGTGCAGAGAGGGAAAGTCAAAGTTCCGGAGTAACTGAGTGAGAGTTCCGGAGGAACTCCTTAGTGTAGAAGAAGTTCCGGAGGAACTTCCTTCGGAACTCTTGACTTAGGAATTTTTGTCTAGCAAAACATTCCCAACAAACTTAAACAACATATATGCAAGTATGCTAGTTGGTACTTCAATATGAGTTAAAAGGGGCAACTAAATAGCAGTTTTATTTATTTTTCGTGCTAATTAGGTAAAATTCACCATGGTTAGATTTGTATTAGTTAAATTATTTATTTAGACTGTAAATCTCGTATTTGGATTCATTATTCTGGTTGAAAGACTTTATTTAATTTATTAATTAGCAGTGCATTTATTTTTGCTTGTTACATGAGATGGGAAGGTTTCATGTTCAGGTTAGCATTCTTGAGCAGTTGAGCTAAATATCATTCAAATGAACACATAATCTTTGACAGCTACAACAATGGCATTTCTGCTAGAAAAGTGAAACTAATGTAGATGGTTTATCATATTCAGGGGTTGGAAAATCATGTCTACTTCTGCAGTTCACAGACAAACTTTTCAACAAGTTCATGATTTGACAATCGGGCACAAAAGAGCTAGCTATTAGCACAGAAGAAGGAGAATCAATTTGCAAAAGAACATGGTTTTATATTCATGGTGGCTTCTGCAAAAATTGCTCATTATGTTAAGGAGGTAGATGATTGTGAAACGATAGTCATTATGGGTACCTTTATTTTCTATTTTAATGTTTTATTATCTTTTTTAGGCATTCATAAAGACCGCTGGAACAATCTATAAGAAGAATAAGGATGGGGGTTTATATGTACTTTTTCTTTTCTATGATGTTTGTAATTTTTCTTTATTATTTATCATCAAGAGTTCTGATCAACAGATAAATTTCATTTTAACAAAAACAATTAAAAGGGGTAAAATAGTAATTCTACACAGTCATTCAGAGATCCAACCAAACAGTACTTACTGTTTCAGCACTACCTGGTTCAGAGTCTCTTATCCAATCAGATTCAGCACTTAATGGCGCAAACTGTAACTAGTTGATGTTAAATATAAAATAGAGTTTTAATTAATTTACAAAATATATCTGATAATAGAAAACCGAATAACATGTTTAAAGACTGAAACAAAATTACAAAGGTATCATCAAACATAAGAACTATGAAATAAATGAGGGAAATGGCTAATCAATAAGCCAAACGTTCGAAGCTGCCATGAAGTTACTCGAGTTATTATAAGACGTCATAGTCGTTTGCTGATCTGAATGTAACAAATAACAAACAGTTAGTAACTGACAAGAACAAGTAAACATTACACGCACACGATGTGGCAAAAAGTTTCAATGTATTAGGTTTAGTTACACAAAAATTGTTCCATATAGCCAACAGAAAAAGAAAATTTAGATTTCAACAATCCCAACTTTCACATATTGGGTGCTAATAATCTCAACTAAGAATATCCTTGCCATTGGTCTCAGCTATCTAACTATTTTCTACTAACAGTCCCTCGTTAAAAAGTTTAACGGAGTTAGCCCCCGTTAAAAGTTTATGGGTTCTTGCTTGGATCAGAGGTAGACGATGAAGAGGAACTCATTTTAGTTGTTAGTTTCGTCTGTGAATTGAAGCAAAGGGTATATTGGAAGTTTCCTCAACACCATTTGCTTCGACTAACACACAAAATTAAGAAAACTGAAATGAGTTCCTATGAGTTCTCTTCATCATCTACCTCTGGTCTAAGCAAGAAACTCACAAACTCTTAGTTAGCAGCTAACATGTGAAAGTTATAATTATTAAAATCCAATTTTCCATAGAAAAAAACATAACATGTATAAAAGAATTGACAAATAAAAATGTAGCATACGTAAAAAAAAAAAAAACATAACGTGCCTTTGGTCTTAAGATTTTGGATTGATTATGGAGGTTCAATGGCGGCAAAGAGAATCGTTAGGGAGGGAAAGTAGATTTTGTGGGATTGATACATAAGATTCACACGACTTTATTTATGTACAAGCAAAGTACATATATATACGGTTTGAAGAGGTGACTTTCTTGTCACACTAATCGGTTATTAACAGTCATATAACTACCTAGATATCTGAACTTAGGATTAAGTTTAATAATACATAAAATTAATTAGCTACAACATAATTTATAATGGTAACATTCATCCCCCTTAATCTCCACATTATCATCTTTGTAGCCTCTTGGACCTTCCTCATTTTCGTAAAAATCTTACAAAAATGTTGAACTTCTTGGACCTTCTTCTTCACTTCCTTCAATTAATATTAATATATTAAAGCCTAGAATCCCTTCGTCATTTGCACCTTCTTCCGGTTCAGTTTGGTTTGTACTTGATTCTTGATTTTGCTCCAATTCTTTAATATTCTCTGGCTCCAGTTCTACTTTGATATTAACAACATGACGATGGGTCATCATGTAGATTTTGTAATGAGTCCTTTTTTTTCTATGTGTACCTTCCTTTTCTTGAAGATATTGTAGTGCCATTCTAGTATATCTAAGTATTCTACATAAGTCAATCTTACATTCAAGGTTACATTCCTGTTAAACAAGCATTCTTGCCACATATTCCCATCCATGTTGTGCAGTCACATTTACATATCCTCCTCTTATTTGGGCCACCATATAAAGATTTAACAAATCAATAGTTTGGCTTTTAAACAAGACCGAAGAGATTGTTCTTTCATTTGTGATCTTTAAGAAATCATGCAAAAACCATTGCACTACATGATTGAAATCGATCATTTTTCAGGGCTTGCTTATGATTCAAAACCCTTCGTGGACCTGCATGTATATTTCGATACATATAAAAGATCCCCAAAAGATTATTTTTATACTTGTTCCATATATGTCTGCTTTGACTAGAATGAATGTTCTGAAGAAACCACAATTAAGTTATGTTCTAGAAAAAGATGATTCTTGCTTTTTTGCCCTCCTGCTGAGAAAACATTAATTTATCGGCTCATTTCTTAAAATACTTTAATTGGTACACGCAAGAAATAGGCCAATTCACCAGCTTTTTGTTCCATTTCCCGTGGAGTAAAATTCTCATAATCATCGATGGATGAAATGAACTTTGACCCGCTTGATTCTTCTTCTTCATGTTGCATCAAAGTATTCACCGATGCACTTGTTTTCTTTCTCAAATCCACTGGACAGACTTGAACCAGATCCTTCTTCGCATTTTTTCTTACCTTTAATCTCTTTCACAAACATCTTATAGATCCAACATACATCACTTCAAACCCTTTTTATTAAGATGTTCTAAACTTAAAATGTTTCGATTAAGGTCTAGAACATAATGAATGAAAGGGATGGTTTTTATAATCCTTTGAAAACTGATATCGAAGTTTCCAACCCCTTGAATGAAGTACGTTCTATTTTGTGTGGATTTGAATTTGATACCGAAGGTTTTTTGAAAGATTTGAACAAGCTTTTTTTCAGTGTCATGTGGTTAACGAAAGTCAAATTTGTTGATGATGTGGCAATTAATCACATGGTGAAGACCGGGTTGCATGGAAAATAATACGTGTGCATGTGGGTGTTAGTTGTGACCGAGTAAAGAGGAGTGGTCCTCAAGATCAGGGAAAGTTAGTTGCAGTTTTATCTATTTATAGTTTGTTTGTTCTTAGCTTTCAGAATCAGTCGAAAAAGCTTCTTGTTTTTATTAAGCATTTGATTTCCTTCTATGTAATAAAGCCTGTTCATCAATAAAGAAGCATTCGACATTTCCTGTTTTGTTATATGTGCTACTGATTTTCCAACAATTTGGTATCAGAGCCATATTCCCTCTATTCCACAAGAAGTTTATGCCTATATACCCCAGATTTGAAGGCATGTCTATCATAACCGGATCAAGTGCACAGAAGGAAACATCATTCCCCTTTCAATGTCCCATGTTAACATCTTCAAACTACACTACTTGGGCCATCAAGATGGAGGCCATGATGGATGCACAAGGTGTGTGGGAGGCTGTTGAACCACAGGTTGAAACAACTGTGGATGAGAAAAAGAGCAAGATGGCTCGGGCTTACATCTTTCAGGCCATACCTGAAGATATTTTGTTGCAGGTAGCAAAGAAGAAAACAGCAAAGGAAGTGTGGGAATCATTGAAGACAAGATTCATTGGGGCTGAACGTGTTCAAAAGGCCAGACAACATACCCTTAAGAGTGAATTCGAATCACTCAGAATGAAGGAGGGAGAGACCATTGATGAGTATGCAGGCAAGTTATCTGGAATGATTTCAAGGTACAACAGTGTAGGAGCCACTCTTGGTGATGAAGAATTGATTCAGAAGTTGTGTGACACTGTGACTGATAAATTCATTCCTTTAGTAGCTTCCATGGAGCAATATTCATCGGTGGAAACCATGCCTTTTGAGGAGGCTATTGGCAGGCTCAAGGCGTATGAGGATAGGCTGAGCAGAAGACAAGGAAACACCAGCGGAGAAGGATCTCTGTTGTTTAGTAAAGTTGAAAATCAAACCCAAGGGAAAGGTGGAACCAAGTATGGTTCAAACAAAGGAAAAAATGTAGCAAGTGGAAGGGGTGGCAGAGGTGGAATAAGAGGGAGAGGGTCGATAAGAGGAAGAGGGGGCCGAAGTTATGCAAGCTCCTCTCATGACACTACTACATGGAATCAAAGGACTAAAGACAAGAAGAATATAAAATGCTACAACTGTCAACAGTTTGGGCATTATGCATCGGAATGCAAGAACGAGAAGAAAAACGAACAGGAAGTTCACTTGACTAAAGATCAAGATGATGAGCCTACCTTGATCCTTTGTGTCTGTGGAGAAGAGGAACAAGAGTCTTTAGTCTTTCTAAATGAGGAGAGGGTGAATCCCAAGGTGTTTAATGATACTGTCCAAGACAATGGTAATATTTGGTATTTAGACAATGGTGCAACTTGCAAGTAATCATATGTCAGGTGACAAAGAAGTTTTTGCTGAATTAAACCTCAATGTCAAAGGAACTGTCAGATTTGGAGATGGTTCAAAGGTCAACATTCAAGGCAAAGGTACACTTTTGTTTAAATGTAAGAATGGAGATCAGTTAATTATAGAAAATGCATACTTCATTCCTGCATTGACTAGCAATATTTTTAGCCTTGGGCAACTAACTGAGAAAGGATATAGTATTTGGATGAAAAATGAATACTTAAGGTTGTACAATGAAAATGATGTGCTAGTAATGAAGGTACTTAGATCAGCAAACAGATTGTACAAGGTTGAGATGAAATCAACAAGGCCGGCCTGTCTAAAGGCTTGCATAGAAGAGGACCCTTGGCTGTGGCACGCCCGTTTGGGGCATGTCAACTTTCAAACTCTAGAGGAGATGGGAAAGAAAGAATTGGTGGAAGGAATACCAAGACTAACACACCCAAGGCAGATCTGTGACGGGTGTATGATAGCAAAACAAGCAAGGCAATCCTTCCCACAGGAAACGAAGTGGAAAGCTTCAAAACCTCTTGAATTACTACATGCTGATCTCTGTGGCCCCATATCACCACAATCCAATGGAGGTAATAGATATTTCTTGTTGATAGTTGATGATTATACAAGATATATGTGGGTTTATTTGCTAAAAACCAAAAATGAAGCCTTGAAGTATTTTAAGACTTTCAAATTAAAGGTTGAAAAAGAAAGTTCTCATGTGGTAGTCACACTCAGAACTGACAGGGGTGGGGAATTTAATTCTCATGACTTCAATGAGTTTTGCCAGGAAACAGGAATAAGAAGGCAAACAACCGCACCCTACACACCTCAACAAAATGGCGTGGTGGAGAGAAGGAACAGAACAGTTATGGAAATGACGAGGTCTCTGTTAAAAACAATGGGAGTACCTGATTCATTATGGGGTGAAGCGGTGAGGCATGCTGTGTATTTGCTTAATCGTATACCAACCAAGGCTGTAAGAGACATCACTCCTTATGAAGGTTGGAAGGGACACAAGCCTAATCTGAATTTTCTAAGGGTGTTTGGATGTATCGGTTATGTGAAAAAGGCTACGGGTCACACTACAAAGCTAGAAGAGAGAAGTATTAAAATGGTTTGTTTGGGAAAGGAGCCAGGAAGTAAGGCTTATCGGTTGCTTAATCCGGTTACAAACAAGCATGTAGTGTCTCGAGATGTATTCTTTAATGAAAGAAAAGGTTGGATGTGGAAAGCAAAAGAAAACAGTGATCAGTCAACATCATCTTGGACCATTTTGTCTCATGGTACGAGTGATAGAGATAGGTCAAAAGAAAGCACAGCCTATAACACCTATGATGTTTTTGAAAACACTATTTCCACTCCACAAAGTGTCATGGCCACTCCAAGTAACATTTCTGGTAATAGTGAAGGCATTATAAATATTGAAGACTCCCAAGAAAGCCTGTCAACCACTAGTACAAACACTCAAGGTAGATCACATGGCACGGTTCCATTTGACCACACTCCTCTACAAGGATTTCGGTCAATGGATACTATTCAGGAGAAGACAATGGCAATGAATGAGAGTGAAGTTCATGATCTCTATATAAAGGAAGGTGAGTTACTCCTAATAGATGAGGAACCTACAACCTACAAGGAAGCAACAGCTAGAAAGCAATGGGTGCAAGCCATGGATGTGGAACTTGAAGCCATTAAGAAGAACAATACTTGGACGTTGACCCAACTACCTCCAAACCAAAAGGCAATTGGGTTAAAATGGATCTTCAAGTCAAAGAAGGATGCAAGTGGAAATGTGATCAAGCACAAGGCTCGGTTGGTGGCAAAGGGATATGTTCAAGTTCAAGGAGTAGATTATGAAGATGGGTTTGCACCTGTGGCCAGGATGGAAACAGTGAGACTAATTTTAGCGATGGCTGCAGCAAACAAATGGTGTGTTCATCATTTGGATATCAAGACTGCCTTCTTGAATGGTGAACTTCAGGAGGAAGTCTATGTCACCCAACCAGATGGGTTCAAAATAAAAGGAAAGGAGGAGTGGGTGTACAGATTACATAAAGCTCTTTATGGCTTAAAGCAGGCACCAAGGGCTTGGAATGTTAAGCTGGATAGAACTCTGAGGGAACTTGGCTTCAAAAAATGTTTACATGAGGCAGGAGCTTATGTCATCAGAAAATCAGGTTTTGCACTAATCCTAGGTGTTTATGTTGATGATATACTCCTTACAGGCTCCAGAGAAAAGGATATTAGAAGTTTCAAGGAGAAGATGAGGGCACATTTTGAGATGAGTGACATGGGTCCACTCACCTACTATCTTGGAATTGAGGTAAGACAACAGGGAAGTGATGTATTTATTTGTCAAAGCTCTTATGCAAGGAAACTTCTAAAACTTGCCAACATGGAAGAATGCAACTCAAGTCAATTTCCAATGGAGCATCGGCTACAATTGATTAAAGATGGAGATGAAGAGCCAGTTGATGCAACCTATTATAGACAGCTCATTGGAAGTCTAAGATACCTGGTTCATACAAGGCCAGATCTTGGATACTCAGTGGGAGTTGTAAGCCGTTTCATGGAGAATCCTAAGACTTCTCATCTTACTGCTGTAAAACATATTATGAGGTACATCAAAGGCACAATTAATCATGGGCTAAGGTATACATCAGGAGGAGATGGCAAGATCATAGGATATTGTGACAGCAGTCATGGGTGTGATATTAATGACAGAAGAGGCACCACTGGCACAACATTTTATTACTCAGGAAACCTTGTTACATGGAGTTCTCAGAAGCAAAGAACAGTTGCCTTATCATCTTGTGAAGCTGAGTACATGGCAACCACTGCAGCAGCACGTCAATCTTTGTGGTTGAGAAACCTATTCAGTGAAATCACAGGTTTGCAACCACTGAGTGTGAAGTTGATGGTGGATAACAAAGGAGCTATATCTTTATCAAGAAACCCGGTTCTTAATCAACAAAGTAAACATATTGATACAAAGTATCACTTCATAAGGGAATGTGTGGAAGGAGGTCTTGTGGAAGTAGAGTTTATAGAGGGTAAGTTGCAAAAGGCAGATATACTTACCAAGTCCCTTCCTAGATTGAAGTTTAGAGAAATGAAGGAATTGGTGGGAGTGATAGATTGTCCACATCAGGAGGAGAGTGTTGATGATGTGGCAATTAATCTCATGGTGAAGACCGGGTTGCATGGAAAATAATACGTGTGCATGTGGGTGTTAGTTGTGACCGAGTAAAGAGGAGTGGTCCTCAAGATCAGGGAAAGTTAGTTACAGTTTTATCTATTTATAGTTTGTTTGTTCTTAGCTTTCAGAATCAGTCGAAAAAGCTTCTTGTTTTTATTAAGCATTTGATTTCCTTCTATGTAATAAAGCCTGTTCATCAATAAAGAAGCATTCGACATTTCCTGTTTTGTTATATGTGCTACTGATTTTCCAACAAAATTTACATACCATATTTCGTCCCATGTCTTGTATTGTATACCAATTTGTGACACCCCGGTTCTTGAGAATAGTGGAGGTTTGGATTCAAGGTGTGAAATGAGAAAATTTCACTTGGGTAAAGTGTGAAGTTAGAAAATGAGAAATTTTCTAAGTGTCAGAAAGGATACGACCATATCCAGATAAGGTGATACGACCGTATTGTGTCAGGTCGGATTCCAGTACCCGACGCTCCGATTTGGTACTCGCGTTTCCACATATGGTCGTATGGGGTAAAGGTGACACGCCCGTATCGGGTTCAGACTATAAAATCCCATTTTAACCATTTCTGGTCATAAGTTCGAAATCCTCTCGATTGTAAGGACTGATTTCTCTATGAAACCATATGGAAGAGGCTTTGTAGATCTAGAACTCGAGATTGGAGACCATAATCAAGAAAGGTATGTGTTAGCTCATGTCATCTTCATGTTTGATTTGGGTTATAAGTATGTTTATGTGATTGTTCAATTTTGGTCAGTTCCAAAGGTGTAGATGATTATCAAATGGTGTTATTGAGAATCTGTTGTCCTGGAGAACAAGAATAAGAGGTTTGATCATGCATGCATACCATTTTTGGAAAGTTATGGATTTTTGGGTTTTCTTGACAACAGGTTGTGTAGGTGATTGTGGCTGAGGAATCACATTTGGATCAGTAGAAACTTGGAATCGAGAAGAAACCCCAAATTTTAAGGTATGTATAAGTAGTTTAAGCTTGCGGTACAAGTGTTTCATGCATGTGTAGGTTATAGTGTTTGGTTGGCAAATGGTGCTTTCAGTTAGCTCTATGACTGTTTTAGGCTCATTTTAAAGAATTACGTAAATTTGTAAAGAAAGTTTGCTTGAAAACCTACTGAAATCGAACAAATGACTAAAGTGTATAAACTGTTAATTATGCAATACCACCACATCCATCTTTCGTGATACGACCGTATCGTGGCTTGTACAGTTTTACGAAACAGTTGTCAAGAGTGATACCCCTGTATGCATGTTGGGTTATATGACTATATCGGGACATATGGTCGTATCAGGACCTTTACTTATGGGCGTATTCGAGGTATGAAGTGTAAGATCACACTTGAGCATAGATGGCCAACTCATACGATACGGACGTATTGAGGAATGGCCCCGTGGTTGTATGGTGTGTTCGGACATAATGTGATTTTTGTTTTAGTGTTGGGATTTAGCTCATTGTGTTTGGAGTTGGTCAGTAGGGTTGATCTGTAATCATTATTAGTACCCTCTACGGTGTCTTGGAGTGGACATCGGGTTAAGGGGGGGGGGGGGGGGTGGAGGGGGAGGGGGGTAGGGTGAATAGCTGGTTAACAAGAGATTAACCAATGTTTTTGTGCTAGGTTTAGGTGAGTTCCAAGAGCCCTTCTTTTACATGATTATAAATGTTTTGGACTGATATGCATACGTGATAGTTTTTTATACCTTAAAATGTTTATTTTTAAGTTTGTTAACAAATTTTTATTAATCCTTACGTGTCATGTTTGTGACACGTGCATTTACGTTACCGGGTCTGCCCCGGCCGTTGGTTGATCAACTAAACGAAACATAAATTAACGTGTGCAACGTGAGTTATATGTGAATTCATGTGCAACGTTGGTTGATCAACTAAATGAAACAATAGTCTCGACTACTACATGAACCATTGATGATAATCTTATGTGTTAGAATTTCATGGCTAAAATGCATATTATGTGTAGTACACGTACATCTAGTAATTAAAAACCTTGTTAGCCATGGCCTTCATCTTTTGTTTATACAAAAAAAATATAATAATAATAAACAAAGAAATCGGGTTTAAGCGCTTACATCCTTTCTAGTAGCCCTTTACCCAAGCCCAGCCCGTTAGTGTTATTGTGCCTAGACAAATAAACCATAGAGGAAACTCCTCATAATTGTTAAAAAAAAAAAAAAAAAAAAAAAAAACCTAGCCCCCTAGATAGTTGACGGAAATCCCCCCCCCCCCCTCCTTGTGTTCAGTTCATTCCCCTCACCCTCCCACATTCATCCTCATCTCTTGCTTAATCGGGAAGTGGATTGAAGATTCAAGGATTTTCTTTCTCTATTATTTTGCTTTCCTTTTTCATCTAATCTTCAATCTAAGGTAAACTCTTATGAAAGTTGAAATTCTATGTGTTAGTAGATGTATTCTAAGTATTTGAATGATCTATGACTGTGTTATAAACGTGATTGTGTCATTTCTTGTATATAGTATGTTATGTATTCGTTTTGGGATGTCATCTTGTATGTGTTTTCATAATATATGAAAACACATACAAGATGACATCCCAAAACGAATACATAACATAGTATATACAAGACAATATCACGTTCATAACACAATCATAGATCTTTCAAATACTTAGAATACATCTACTAACACATAGAATTTCTATTTTCACAAGAGTTTACCTTAGATTGAAGATTAGATGAAGAAGGAAAGCAAAATGCTAGAGAAAAAAAAGCCTTGAATCTTCAATCCATTTCCGGATTAAGCAAGAGACGAGGATGAATGTGAGGAGGGTAAGGGGAATGAACGCAAGGAGAAGGGGGGGGGGGGGGGATTGCCGTCAACTACCTAGGGGGCTAGGGTTCTTTTTTAATTGTTTTTTTTTTTTTTTTTTTTTACAATTGTGAGGAGTTCCCTTGGTGGTTTATTTGTCTAGGCACAATACAACTAACGGGTTAGGCTTGGGGTAAAGGGCTACTAGAAACGATGTAAGCACCTAAAAACCCGATTTCTTTGTTTATTTTGTTTTGTATAAACAAAAGATGAAGGCCATGGCTAACAAGGTTACACATAATATGCATTTTAGCAATGAAATTCTTACACATAAGAAATCACATAAGATTATCATCCATGGTTCAGGTGGTAGTCTAGACAATACATGAATTCACATATAACTCACGTTGCACACATTATGTTATGTTTCATTTAGTTGATCAACCAACGGTCGGAACAGACTCGGTAACGTAAATGCACGTGTGACAAACATGACACACGGGGATTAATAAAGGTTGTTCGTTAACAGAATAGTTAACGGGATTGACCTGAGAATTTAGCAGTTGTCATACATGCACCCTGTCCCCTACGGTATACATACTTCCGTTTATCGAATCCTTGTTCATTTTATGTCTCGAGGTCTGCTAATTATCGAAACCCAATGCTTCGTCCACCTTCATTCAATCAAATCTAAAGCACAAGTAAGATAATAAGCATCAACTCACACTTTTGTATATCAAAGGGTACCGATTCAGGCAAGTGGAAGTGAGATTGAGTACATGTTAGGGGAGAAATAAATTTCCAATAACTGATTCTCCGCAATCAACAACCATTCTCCGCAAGAAACTACCGGGAGGCATGCTTAGTTCGTTTAAGAACGACGATGATTCAATTGCTTTTCCTTGTGATCGTTAGCCGATAAGAGCGATGAATAAGGGATGGTATATTTTTCTTATGAGCTCGATGACCACGAAAAAGAGAAGAGGGCTTTCTTATTGATAAAGAACCTGGTAACATTAAACTATACTGTCAACCCATTACCATGGAGAGAGCATACTTGCATAGTTGGTTGTACAATCATGATGGGGATGACGATCACCGGGGGGGGGGGGGGGGTGGCGATGGCTACCTTAGTTTATCAAGTGGAAACATCACTTGAGGGTTAATGTGATCGACCCAAGCATTGGACAATGCTTAACTGAGAGGTTGCTTAGTTTTCTATGAACGTTATGTTTTGTATAAATCTGTCATTTTTTATACTATGCGTATGTTTGCTAAAGAGGTTGGGTAGACCCAAAGGTTTTAAGTCGGGTTTTCAAAACGATGCTAAAGCTTTTAAACTTAGAAATCAACAGAGTAAGCTGAAGCTTTTTAGTATGCATATCAGATACAGCAGAGACCTCTTGTAGTATAGGTAAGACTCATGCGTGAGCAAGGCAAGACAGGCATGCTATACAAAAGAGTTGTGAGGGCGTGCTGGCATAAGCATAGTTGTAGTTTGATGTATTTTCCTACGTTGTAGTTGAATGACTTTGTATCTATCTCACTTTAGAGTTGGCCTTGTTTAATAAAGTTTTCATTTCCACTGATGTATTCTCTTGTTGATAATAATGTGCTTTCAAGTAAATACGGTGTGTGACCCCTCCTAGTGAAATCCTTCCCTTTTGACACCGCATCATCAACTACTTTGAAGTTCTTCGCCCAACAATTCTTATTTGTATGCCCAAAGTCGCGACAACAAAAGCTTTCAATTCGTTTTTGTTTCCTTCGCAGTCGCTGCCTCTTTTGAATCAGATTGATAGTACTAAATCATCGCATCTTTGTGGGAATACTCCTCCTTCTCGGATTCTATTATGTTCTGAAGATTCCGGTCAGCAGATTTTTCGTTTTTCTGAGATTCGTCGCTCCCTATTTCCAAACATTTCGGCGCGGGTCACTCTCCTAATCGTACAGATCTAGTGATCGATTTGCAAATTTTTTCACACGTTGATTTGCACTGGGCAGTGAAGAAGATAAAGTGGGTTTCATGTTTATCGAATTTGAACAGTCTGGGAACGAGAATTGATTATGATTTGTGATGTTTTTGTGTAGAGATTGTTTCATGGATCACGATATAAAGCCTGGCACTCTGATACTGAATGAAGAATGCATGTGTAGGATCGAATGGATGAATATCATGATTCTGAGATTTTGGATTGATCATATAGATACGTTGATTTACACTACTCGGTGAAGAAGATGTGATTCTCCGCAATCAACAACCATTCTTCGCAAGAAACTACCGGGAGGCATGCTTAGTTCGTTTAAGAACGACGATGATTCAATCGCTTTTCCTTGTGATCGTTAGCCGATAAGAGCGATGAATAAGGGATGGTATATTTTTCTAATGAGCTCGATGACCACAAAAAAGAGACGAGGGCTTTCTTATTGATAAAGAACCTGGTAACATTAAACTATACTGTCAACCCATTACCATGGAGAGAGCATACTTGCATAGTTGTTGTACAATCGTGATGGGGATGATGATCACGAGGGGTGGCGATGGCTACCTTAGTTTGTCAAGTGGAAACATCACTTGAGGGTTAATGTGACCCAAGCATTGGAATTTGCTTAACTGAGAGGTTGCTTAGTTTTCTATGAACGTTATGTTTTGTATAAATCTGTCATTTTTTATACTATGTGTATGTTTGCTAAAGAGCTTGGGTAGACCCAAAGGTTTTAAGTCGGGTTTTCAAAACGATGCTAAAGCTTTTAAACTTAGAAATCACCAGCGTAAGCTGAAGCTTTTTAGTATGCATATCAGATACAACAGAGACCTCTTGTAGTATAGGTAAGGCTCATGCGTGAGCAAGGCAAGACATGCAGGCTATCCAAAAGAGTTGTGAGGGTGTTGGCATAAGCATAGTTGTAGTTTGATGTATTTTCCTACATTGTAGTTGAATGACTTTGTATCTATCTCACTTTAGAGTTGGCCTTGTTTAATAAAGTTTTCATTTCCGCTGATGTATTCTCTTGTTGATAATAATGTGCTTACAAGTAAATATGGTGCGTGACCCCTCCTAGTGAAATCCTTCCTTTTTGACACCGCATCATCAACTACTTTGAAGTTCTTCGCCCTACAATTCTTATTTGTATGCCCAAAGTCGCGACAACAAAAGCTTTCAATTCATTTTTGTTTCCTTCACAGTCGCTGCCTCTTTTGAATCAGATTGATAGTACTAAATCATCGCATCTTTGTGGGAATACTCCTCCTTCTCGGATTCCATTATTTTCTGAAGATTCCGGTCAGTTGATTTTATGTTTTTTTTGAGATTCGTCGCTCCCTTTTTCAAGACATTTCGGCGCCGGTCACTCTCCTAATCGTACTAATCTAGTGATCGATTTGCAAATTGTTTCACACGTTGATTCGGGCAGTGAAGAAGATAAAGTGGGTTTCATGTTTATCGAATTTGAAGAGTCTGGGAACGAGAATTGATTCTGATTTGTGATGTTTTTGTGTAGAGATTGTTTCATGGATCACGATATGCCTGGCACTCTGATACTAAATGAAGAACACATGTGTAGGATCAAATGGATGAATATCGTGATTCTGAGATTTTGGATTGATTATATAGATACGTTGATTTACACTACTCGATAAAGAAGATGAAGTGGGTTTCATATCTATGGAATTTGAATGGTTTGGGAACGAGAATCAATTCTGATTTGTGATGTTTTTGTGTAGAGACATGTTTCATGGGTCATGATATAGAGCCTTGCGCTCTGATATCAAATTAATAAGAAACACATGTCTAGGATCGAATAGATAAATATCGTGTTTCTTAGATCTTGGATTGAATATGGAGGTTCAATGGCGACAAAGAAAAATGATCATGGAGGGAAAATAGATTTCAAGGGACTGACATAACATAAGATTCACCCCCACAGTTTATTTATGTACAATCAAGTACATACATGTATATACAATTCGAAGAGGTGTCTTGCTTCTCACACCAATTCAATTATTAACTCTCATATAACTACCTAGATATCTAAACTTATAATGCTAACAAAATAGAGGAACTAGCTAGAAAGTATAAAATCATCACACAAGAAGATAAATATACTATATATACTACTTACAAGATAACGAAGATCTATTGTGATATTATATATAATTTATAGATTAAGATTAAGATAGTTACAATTTAGAAAAGAAAACCTAATCAAATTGTAATTGTTTATTATATTAAATATTATCTAATCTAAACATATTATATATACTAGGATAGAACCCGTATGTTATACGGGTTGAATCATTAAAAATATATCTATAATTGTTAATTCATGCATATTCTCCTTATTACCAGAATAACGTATTACATTACATTAGATAAAAAAACTAAAGTTATAATTCGTAATATGATATTGGTGACTTTACTCTCTTTATTTTTAAATAATAAAGAGAGTTTAAAAAAATAATCAAACCCTCAATAGCGACTAACATGCAAGATAAACGTGATCATGTTTAAAAAACAATAAAACCCTCAATAACGACTAACATGAATTATGAATTGACAAACTTGACACTTTAAGTCTGTATAGAATGTTGATGAGTATAAAGTTTTATCAAAATTCTAATGAGCACATTCTAAATGTTAAGTATAAAATCTAAATTATAATCAAAAGATAATATTATCAATAAAAAATGTTATGTTGATATACATTAGAAAACCTACAATTGTATTAGTCGCTATGTCTAAAATTTCTAAATTGGATAAACATGACTAATTTAATATGGTAGAAAAAACTATTTAATTTTGGATATTATGAACATGATTTTTATCGTTTATGAATTTCTCTATATATAGTACCACCCACAACGCAACGCTGATTGAATTTGTAAAATAGTATTAGGTATTTTTTATTTAAAATATTAAATTCAATTATATTTGAAACACACACTAAAAAAATGTTTATTGGTATTTATAAGTTTCTACATATTTTTTAAAATGAAAATAATAATAGTTTAAAAATTATTTTTGGATAAAAATAAGATGTAAATTAATATATGATTGTCATAATTCCATAAATATAAATATACAAAAATATATCATGATTATAATATAGAATATAGTTTCCAATAAAAATAATTAATTAGGGAGTAGATTTGGGAGGGAAAACTTTTGTGAGAATGAATTTAGTGTTGACATATGTCAACAATTGTAATTGTTTATTAGAGTAGGAAGATTCATTTAACAACATAAAATCTTTAGTTAGAACCCTAATTTAAAAAAAAAATAAAGGACAAACGAGTAAATTATACCTTTTGCTATTTAATAAAACGGACTGAAATCATTCATCATTTGTTGTTGTGGATGAATCAAAGCCCCATGTTGATCTCTTTCTTGCTTCAATTTCTCCATATTTTGCAATGACCCATAGTTAAACATACGAGAATTATCAATCCCACCACCAACAATCCCATTGCTATGAATATAATCCAACATCGACCCATTATTCATCCCATTGTTTTCCCCATTCCATGATCCAATCAATCTTTGTTGTCCAGATTTACTATACAAAACCCCACCAGGAGTAATAGGAACTTGGCGAAGATGATGATGATGAATATTAGCTTGTTGGTATTGTGTTTTATACACCACAAGTTCTTCAGAAACCCTTTGAAACTCGCCTAATGGTCCCAAAACCGGATCTTTAAGCCGGCAATTCGCTTCCCAAACAAGCGAATCGACCGCCTTTTTCCCATCTTCTCGGCTCAAATCCTTCACAAGTTTAGTCACATTACTAACTCCAAACACCTTATGAACCGCTTGAAAGTCTTGGGCTTTTTCAGCAGGGAAAAAGGGTGCTAATACGCACTTTTCGGTGCACTTTTTACGCTGGTGGCGGCACGATGCACATGCCGGAACTCCGGTGGTTGCGGGTGGTGGTGAAGGGAAGGGTGTAGATTGATCAAGAACCCTAATTGTGGGGTTGGTGGTTGCACCATTGTGGCTCTTCTGCATCTTATGATGGTCCTATATAAATCAAGAACCCAAGGAATAATCAAGAAAAGAGCTTTGAATGAAAGAATATTAATTGATTGATTTTAGGGTAAAAAATTACAAATATGATTATTTACGTCTATATATAAACAAGATCTTGACCCATGTGTGGTTTAGTTTTATACCTTATAGATGATTACATATTTATTTATGTGAAGAACGAAAAGGGTGTTTCTTGAATATAATAAAAGGGTTGAAAAAGATAAGTAGACATACCAATAAATACTGTGTTTTGTGTTGTGGGGCATGGAAAGATTGAGGGTTTTGTTTAGAAAAGGGTTTTAGGGTTTTTATGGGGATGTGTAGGTTGTTCACATGAAGACGGAAGGGTTGGATATATATGTTCAACCAAAATTCAACTTAACTCCCCTATATTTTAGCAAAGGTAATCTAGACCCTAAATATTTGCTCCATGTTGACAAATCACCACAAACATTAAACATGAATGTAATAGTTTCCATGATTATGTATACTTTTAGTGGGAGTGGGTATTTCTTCAAATCACAACAACATAAATCTTATCTTATCAAAATTAATTTGCAAAATGATATAAAGGTTAAAACTCACAACTTTATACAAGCGAAGTGAAATGAGCAGTCCCTTAAACACTTACCTACATGTATTTTTCATCATTTTTAAACATTTATCCAGCCCAATATTTAATTCCCACTCAATTGCTACACACAATCATAAATTAGCAATATAATCATGAATATCATGAGTTTTAATCACCCACCGAATACATATAAGTTTATCGCCTGAACATGATCATACTGGTCATACAAGTAACATCTTCATCTAACTAAGTTAGGAACACTTGTAATTTACCAATGTAAGGTCATGGATCCTTGAGATGTTTTGCTTTTGATCAAAGTATGGTTGATATAGATGTAGCTACAGATGTAAATTTGAACCGAAGACTTAAGGGTTCATACGGTTTAAGTCTCAGTTGCTACCGAGATAAGGAGTTCCTATGAAAGTGCTCAAGCATCCGTATGAACCGAGTTCCTATGAAAGGAGGTTCATACGAAGTTGACTTTGTTTCTACGGAATTCCTACGGCTCTAGACAAGACAACTTTTACTAACAGAAGGTACGGTTGCAGATATCATGTGCCACCAACTACGAGACAACTACTGTAGACCGCATTACAGAGCCATTTAACCGTTACAGTAGATCAACCTATCTGGTATATAATACCTTCGTGTCCATGTACATTATTCTTGTAATAAATGCTTAGCTCATCTTATATGAATCAATGACTCTCATTGATTCCCTAGGCTCTATATATTGTATTCATGTATTTCTATTTTAAAAAGTTATTCACATAAGCATGCTAACAGTTATCAATACAATAATAGAGCTGTATTTTCTTAATGACTTGTGTTATCTATTGTTTAGTGGCTTATCTTGAACACCATATCATTGAGAGTGTGAAAGTTATAATTAAGTTATTCCATCAGTTTGGTTATTATCTAAGTAATCTTGTTTACATTCAAAGTGAGAATCACGATCCTATAACCAAACATGAAAAATGAAGTCACGATCCTAGTTTGACATTTACAAAATACACCAAATCTATGTTTAGCAATACATTAGTTTGTGTATCAAACCATTATATTGTTCATCATAACCAAAATCATTTAACGGGAACTTCGTCTTTGAGTGATTGGTCCTTTACGCAGTTGATTAGCATCCGTTCAAACTTCCCTTTACCTGCAACATACTCACTTTCAATAGTGAGTTTCTATTGCATACATTGTATAAATAACAATCACAAAGAAAGAAAAACAAAAATTCTTAACCTTTGGTCCCAAGCGTATCGCTTAGAGTAAACCTTCCTCCAATTATACACTTGGAAGTCTAGGCGTGTCGCCTACTACTTCCTTTGCTCCAAGCGATACGCTTCGAGTAGAAATACTAGGAATCAGGCCAATTTTTTGCCAGTCCCATACTTAGTCAATTTTCTGGTTCATTTCCACCAAATTTTGAAAATTTTTTAGATTCAAATTTTTAGCATACTAAACCTCCAAAAACACTTTTACAACATACTATTAAGCATTTTGACATACCTTAGCAAAACAAATTCTATTTAGCATTAACGGGTTCAACCAACCTGTTTGACCCGTTAAGCCACAAATTGCAATGGAGCTACAATCCTGTCTAAGAATTGGGTTTTTATACCCATCACCCATTGTTAATCATGTAACATTGGTATATATACATCATTGCCATACCTTACTATATGAACCTACATTGTTTCTATGCATCTTATGTGTTTGTTACTGATAACGGGTGTCGAGACCGCTACAAATAATCCCAAACTTAAACCTATAGATAGGGTAAGTAGGGTATCAATCCAGGGGAGTTAGTGGTCACTAGTGATTTAGATTTTTACTATCTAACTAAATTAACTACCTAAATCTAGATTACTGTCACTAACCTAGATTGCCCTAAACTAAACTAAACTAATTTAATCTAAAGACTTGCACAAAATTGCCTCTTGGCTGTTTTGAATGAGTTGGATTAATTAACTACTAATTAACTAACTTAACAACTAAGTAAATTACTAAAGCTAAGATTACTTATGTGACAAGTTAACTACTTTTGGATCCTGGTTGGCTACCGATCTGGGCAAAACCTAATCAATTGCTAATACTACATAGACATAGTCCCCAATTGCTTCCTTGATTTCTAATGGGCTGATTAGTCCTGCCGCAAGAAAGTGCTAGATCATTAAACAGTGGACCACTAAAACCCTAGGTTACTAGTTAGATTAAACAATTTAGCATGCGGGTGTTCAACGGTAGCAAGTATTCCGGAACAATTAGCAATTAACCAGTTAAGAAAAGAACGATTTTACACAACCATCACCAAAAGCAGTTATATAAGATTAGCCAATAGTCATAATGAAGAAATCCAATACTATCACTACCGAATTGTTCATCATAACAGTTAACCAACTAAAATCTAAAGCTCTCAACACAATATTAAAATTGAACGATGAATAAAAAAACAAACCAAACTATCTTTGCTTTCTGTCTTCGATCTCTGCGCAGGTACACAGCAGCCAAAGGGCTGCGCCCTTTTTCGATCTCTCAGCCGTCGAACTCTGCTTTTTTCCCCGAGTTATGCCTTCCTCCTTTAATATATATATTTTTCAGCCCAATTGCTTTGTGATTGCCAGCCCAATCCTACATCCACGTGAGCTCGACCCCTGCGGCCCAACTACAATTCATTTATTTTTATTCTTTTGTTTTTTCGACTTGTAGGCAACTGGCAGCTCACATGTTCTTTGTTTGTGTTCACACCATGGTAAAATAATTAATTGGTGGTCAGGTGAGTTTCACATGTCAAAGTTTTCTTCCTTTCAATTGTCATTTGCTTTTGGCTTTCTCTTGTTCACGACATCACAACCCACAAAATAATTAATGATAATAAAGTCATTTGATTGCCCACATAAATGTAGAGGTAATATTATTCCCACTTTGACATCTATTTTACATAACCTGCATCCAAAATATTGAGTGTAATTATCCACTCATCAATTCTCAACATAAACACATAGAATAATTACTAATAACCAATAAATGCAACATTCGGTTCAGTGGTTATATCACATTCAATTTAATCATCTCGTTTTAGCCCATTTACTTCATAACACACCAAACACCAAAACTAACACAAATGATGGAATTTTAGAAAGATAAAAATAATACAAACCATTAACTATAACTAATAAAGCGTTACATTTTATACTCTCATCAGTTACCACTTGGTGTGAACCGTTTAAGTAAATTATGAACCTAAACTAAATGTTCACAACATTATGTATCAATTAGTCTTCGGTGGTTACTAATCCTACCCATTTGCCCCTTTAAGGTCATTGAACCCATTTGTCCCGTTAAGACGGGTCTTATGCTGTCGATGCCATCCAAGTCATTGATTGGCCAATATACATGTAGTCTTTGATGATCTATGGTTCTACAAATCATTTGTGATCATCCTATGCCCGTTACATGGTGATAATTTCCTCTAAATCATTATTCACCCATTGTAACGCTCATAACTATTTTTTAATTCCTACGAACCTTTTCTTATGGTCAATTATCACATTGGAGGTACCTCAATGCATTGTGGCTTCATGGTTCCTAGAACCATTCATCACCTTCCATAGTTAATTCAAAATTCCATTAGTTATTATGTAATAGTGTCGTTACACTAACTATATGACATTTTTGTAACATAATCACATGTCACCTTGAAGGTTAGAGCCTCCGCTTCCGCTAGCACCTTGATTATTGCCTTGATCACCTTGGTCACATTACAGCTCACTAACCAAGTTAGGACCTTTCATAATTGCATTATTATCACAATTTCCATTAACATTAATTCAATGCTATACATATTCATGTTTACACACAATTGGCAACCAAGCATATTCACCATGATTTTCCTACTTACATGGTTTCATTATCAACACAATATCAAATAGGTGCATTCATTACCCAAGGTAGCATTTTAATCATGATTTCACCTATATTGGGTCATCACTTAGGCATATCATTTTCTATGTGCATACAAACTCATTTCTACCAAAATGGCCATATATCAAGCAATAGAATTTATGTGAGAATTCATCAAACACCATGTGTGCATACATATATACACATATGTAACCCAATCTCTTGAACCTCCTAAGTTACCATTTAACATAGATTAGGTGGAAATCACCTCCAACCCATCATCAATTCAACATATTTCATCATATTCATACTAGAAATCAATTCATACTACTAATTTCACAATTTTATTAAGTAGTTATCTAGCATGAAGGTTCAAAAAGAGGAATTGGTGAGTACTTCACCAATAAACCATCAAACAAGGAATCCACATAACACAAGATGTTCTTAACATCACAAGATTCATAAATCAACAATAAAATTCAAGATTTCTATGCCTAATTTTGGAAACCTAGGCATGTATAACTTTGGGGTTTCACTTACTTGATGCAAGTATGTGCTTAGAGGAAGAAATACATTTTTAATTTCACTAGAGATAGCAGAAAATCGCAGCTTGAAGCCTTGGCTATGTAAATTTTCGATTTTGGGCAAGGAAGAGGGCTTGGGGTTGATCTCCAGGTCGTATACCACGACCTCTCCCTTTTCCCTTCTATTTTGTTTATCACACTATTGGTTAATTACAATTCTGGCACTTCTAATTTCAGCCGTTTATTTCTAATTATCGAAAACACCAATTTACACAATAAACCCTTTTATTTTCACATATAGGCGATTCTAACAATAGGGGGTTATTTTACTATAAGATTAATTTAACAAGACGCTAACGAAAATTTTTCATAGGTTTAAAAATCAGGATGTTACACTTAGGATGGGTATTATGGTTGATTATGAAGCCTAAGCCTTCAAAATCTCAACCAATGGGAATGTGTCACATGAGAGAGAAGAAAATGAGACAATTTGAAGCCAAAATGGTAGGTGTGGTTAGTCTTAGGCTTCACACAAACTAACGGCTTCAATTCAATTCCAAATGTCTCCAAAATGTCTCGGTCACTAACGGCTTCAAGAAGCTGATCGGTTTTGCAATTGTTAGCCGCAATCAGCTAACCGAATCATGTGGTGTGGTAACACAAGTAGCCGAAGAAGCCCCTCAAGCTGATGGAAACAAACCGAAACCTTACCCCTCACCCCCACCCCACCCCACCCTTAACACTCTTATAATTGACCAACACATATAATTGATCATCCCATTAGATTCACAGTTTTGTCTGACCGAGTAAGCTAATTTTCTTTAACCGGTCAAGTCAAGTCAGTGTTTACTTTACAAGCAAACAAGGCCTTAGCCTACGATAAACGATTCGACCGGTCAAACCGACCGGGTCAATGGTGGTTATAACTTGAATCATCGCGCGCACTACCTAAAACAAACAAAACAAGATGACTTTTTAATTTTTTATTAATTCGGGTTCGGATTCTGAATTCTCAATAACCACACAATCACAGCCGTTGACTCATCGGAGATTCCAAGTAAACTTCCGTTTCCATCTGACGTCACTAATCTTCCTCCGACTCCAATAATGGACGCCACGAAGCTTCTACTCCTCTTCAACCTCTTCATCTTCCTCAATCTCGATCCAACTTTCTCCGATTCTTCAAATGTACCTATCGGAATCCACCCTCTAGGTTCTCTGCGCCTATATTCTTCCCTTTCCACATTTCCGTCACTGATTCTGAGCTTAATTTGATCTTTTTGTTTCACAGATGAGAAGTACTTTGCTTCGGAGGTGATCAATTGCAAAGACGGATCGAAATCCTTCACTAGAGATCGTATCAACGACGAATTTTGTGACTGCGTTGATGGTACCGATGAACCTGGTAATCTTCAAACCCTAATTCATCATTTCCCTATGTCTCTCATTAGTTTTGAAATTGACTGTTAATCGAATTTCTTTTTAGGTCAAATTGATTCGAGTTTTACAGATTTAGAGAATACGTTGCTAATTTAGTGACTTTTACAACAATTCCCCAAACACAAATATTTTCAGAACACTAATGCTCATAGTTATTCTGTAGCTTAATTTGATCTCTTTGTGTTTCTATATATAATTTGTGAATTTAGCAGTTTAGGTGATTCTAGACATAGATATAGGATGTAACTATGTTCAGAACACTAATGCTCATAGTTATTCTGTAGCTTTATTTTGATCTCTTTGTGTTTTTATATATAATTTGTGAATTTAGCAATTTAGGTGATTCTAGACATAGATACAGGATGTAACTATGTTCAGAACACTAATGCTCATAGTTATTCTGTAGCTTTATTTTGATCTCTTTGTGTTTCTATATATAATTTGTGAATTTAGCAATTTAGGTGATTCTAGACATAGATACAGGATGTAACTTTGTTCAGAACACTAATGCTCATAGTTATTTTGTAACTTTATTTTGATCTCTTTGTGTTTCTATATATAATTTGTGAATTTAGGTGATTTGTGACATAGATACAGGATGTAACTTTGTTTGTATGATCTGCAGGGACATCTGCTTGTCCTACTGCTAAGTTCTATTGCAGAAATGCTGGAAGTTCGCCTCGGTTTCTCTTCTCTTCTCGTGTGAATGACCAAATTTGTGGTATGCTTCATCGGCTTTTACTCGCGTATATTTTCTTTTGCTAAACTTGTTTGATGGCTAAGCCATGATATCCAAAAATCACTCAAAATCGATCATTCCTATTGTTGAAAACAGATAGCTAAACCTTGGTCATCGGTAGGAATGATATGCAATTCTATCTTATGAATGGCAGGTTAATGTCCTGAGTTGTGAATCGAACTTGATTGATATTGTTTTTTATGAAACTCTTTTTACCAGATTGTTGTGATGGGAGTGATGAATATGATGGTAGCATCATCTGCCCTAATACATGTGTCATGGGTGGTCATACCGAATACAAGACACTAAATTATGGTTCCCGGATCAATAGATTTGGTTCTCATGGCACCAAACATAAACGGGTTGGTTTTAACAGTGAAGACACCATCCAAAAACTCCAAGGTAACACATGATTCTCGATACTATGTATATTTGAGATAATGAGTTTTATAAACATTGGCTTTGAAGGTCAAATCATTCACCTGTCTTTGAAAATTGATATGGATTTTTATGTCTATATATAAAGAAACAAATAAACGTACCTAGTAATATCCCACTCATAAAGTGGGGTCTGTGAGGGTGCGATGAGAGCAAACGTTACCTCTATCCTAGAAGATAGAGAGGTTGCTTCGCCTGCTCCCAGCGAGACCCTGATTTTTATGTATATATATAAACAATTAAACGTTATACATATTACCACCTGTATTTGTTGGAATTAAACTTACTTTTTGATGTTTCGTGCTTGGAAATGCATCAAACATTACACCTTTTTACATTAGTTTAATGAGTTTTGAGTCTAATACATACAATAAAAATAGGTGTAAAGTTGGATGCATTTTTGCCCAAATGTAACTTACTTCTCATTTTGGTGTTCATTACACTAAAATGCAACTTAATTTTACATTCTTGTCATTTAAGAAAAATTGTATCTTTTCTGATTTATGTAACCTACTTTCAATTCTATATAATTGTGTGCAAGCAACCATCTATATCATGTAATATGTTGACGTGGCAGTCAGAAAACTGAGGTTATGTCATCATTTTCTATGCTATAGAAGGTTACATACAATAGTAAAGAATTGAAAGCATTTTACACAAGATTGCAAAGAACATTGTACTTGATGATGACAAAAGGTGGAAGCAAATTATATTTTTGTGTAATTAATCCTCCCATTTTGGGTTGGTAACTTCTCAATGCTAGTTTACTTTTTGTTTTGATTTTGGTCCAAAAAGTTTTCTTTATTCCATCTTTTCTAAGATCTTATAATTTGGATTAATGGCCAAACTCTTTTGAGTATGATTACAACATCTCAATCCTAGTTTACCTTTTCTTTTCTGATTTTGGTCCAAAAAGTTTTTTCTATTTCATCTTTCTAAGATCTTATAATTTGGATTAATAACCAGACACTTTTGAGTATGATTACAACATCATCTTATCGATACTGAACTTGCCTAGTTGTTCATTTGACTTTTAAAAGTCAAATACTATACATTTTCATTCTAGTAATCACATCAATTACATGATTGCAGGTTTGAAGGGTTTGATAGTTGTACAGGTGATTCTTATAGCCTTTTTAGTCTTCCTATGCCAGTCTCGTTGGCGAGCCACTTCGAGGAGAAGAAATCCTCGTTGATGAACATGTCATTTGTGGATTATATTAGCTTTAGTAAAACAGTTAGTCGAAAATCTGGCACTGATGATTTCATGATAATCTTTTTGTATATGTAGAAATTGGTTAGTTGTAGTGTAAAGAGGGGCAGAAGAAGCCCCATTGTGCTAGACTCAGGTTTCCCCTAAAGAAATTCATGTTTACAATTTTACGTAGCAAATTTGACTGTATGAGGGTCAACGAACCTTCTTGACCCGTGTAGATATTTAAAACATTCCTTGAAGAATACAAACATGTTTAAAATGCTAATCTTGAGATTAATATACATCTTCCATTCTTTGTAAACATTCCAAAAAGAATACAAAACTATAATACACAAGTTTAACACAAAAGAAGCCTTCCCATCGAACCATTTAACACAACTTACTCGACCGTCCTAGACGTCAAGATCGACAAAAGAACATCATGCGCTCGAGGGGTCGCATTAGCCCGACAAAGAGGACAACTATCGTGTGAAAAAAGCCACATATCAATACACGAAACATGAAAAACATGCGCGCATTCAGGCATAATCCTAACATCCTCATTCTCTTCAAACTCACACAAACAAACCGCACACATCCCTTCCTTAAACTCTTTCGTATACTTACAAACCGTCAACATGGTCGACAAACCAATCGAGCTCGAGCCACTAGCAGTAACCGGGATCGATAACCTAAGGTTGGATTCACGGTTAACCCGAATTCTTGGACTTCGGAGCACATTTGGCGGTCTTGCCGGCTCGGAGAGGGTTTGAGCGGTACTACGAAGACAGTTAACCGCGATGCAGTGGATGAAAGCGACTACAACCATACCGGAAAGGACCCCGAGGACCCCGACTATGAGCGGGTTAACGGTATCATGATGGGAGCCACCCATAGAGGAGAGTTTAAGCCTTAAGGAGGTTAATGGTGTGGTAACTTGATGGTTTTTGGTACTTAAAATGTGTATATATGATGGGTTTCTGCTGACGTGGATTTATATGGTGTTATTTGATCGCAAATTTGGAGGTAAACCAAAGGCAGAGGGGTCAGAAATGTGTTGTGAGTTTTATTGGTTAAGACAAAAGAATAGCCCTGAAACGAGAGTTGCTCATTTCGTGGCAGCAAGGCAACATACATGCTAATCTGTTTTGCATTAGACTTTAAACAAAATCTTAGAAATATTAGACAAAACCAAATCTGAAAAAAAATAACAATCTACTCAACGTTCGGTTTAGAATACAAACGAGATCAAAATAGGCATGCTCAACAATATAACTAAAAACACTTAAAAAGTAGTTTCGATCTCTCTATCTTTTTAATAGCTAATTAACACCATAATCACCATTCCCAAACTTCTTGCTCTTAAACTCAAAATCTCGTGGGATTATTTATTACGAGATGTTGACTAAGTCAAAAATATCACGAGGAGAAATACCCCTAAGATATTCCAAGAAATTACCATTTTTGTTTCGTCAGTGGTATGAAGTGACAATGATTACTTGCCAGATTTGGTTAGTAACCAACTCACATAAACCACTTTTTTTTTATTTTAAAGGCAACTCACATAAACCACTTATTGCGGTATTGGACGTTCAAAATTAACAAAAAAAAAAAAAAAAAATATCGGTATTGCGATAATGACCTCTTAATCCACTCAAACACTTTGTTCATGTATTACGTGGTTTTTCGTGGATTTGATAACTAAGTTCGTGGAACACTTAAATTAACACCACTAGTATATTATTGTTTTGTAAGTTTTGATCATCATACTTATTTATTACTTGCATGCAAAATCTATAACTTAGATTTTGTTTTTTGATTAAAGACTTGAGGCTCAAGTCTACAAGAACGAATCAATATTTACATATAATGGTTAAAGAACCTCACTTTTATTATATCAAAAAAAAAATAAAATAATAAATAACTTAAAAAATCTCAATACAATAATTATTCTCTCATACCTAAAACCCTAAACTTAGCTAGGTATTTTTAGGATTAACCAAACTTGAACACTAAATAATTAACCCTAATCCCCCTTGAGCCTTAACTAAACTTGTTAAGAGCTCGTCTTGGGTTGGCCACTTGGCCCAAAGGCTTTTATGGAAATTACCCTTCATTCACCCCTCCCCCCTAATTTTCAAATTGGATTTCAGGAGGTCTTTAACACCGATCAAGCTCCTCATCTCTTTAAACTTGATACGGGTCAACGCCTTTGTGAGAATATCCGCTCTATGTTCAATTCCAGGAACATGTTCCACTTCAATCTGACCATTCTCGATACACGCTCGAGTAAAGTGATACCGCATGTGTATATGCTTACCTCTTCCATGAAACAATAGATTCTTGATGAACAATAACCGACTTATTATCAACCTGTATGACCACCCTTTCCTGGTTCAACCTATTATCTCAAATAACAACTCTTAAAGCCATATAGCTTGACACGGAGCTGCAGTTGCAGCTGTAAACTCGGATTCACACGAGGATAAAGAAATGTCATTTGCTTCTGTGAACACTAAGTAATAGTAGAATAGTAAAACATATGCCTCGTCGTGCTCTTTTCATCATCCGGATCACAATATGCCTACTATCACTGTACCCCACAACCTTTTTTGACCCATCTCTTGCAAATTTCAATCTATAACTATGTAACATCCCGATTCTAATATGGTTAAAATCCCGCTAAATTCACGTTAAGCGTGAATTCGAGTTATGGGTACATTAAAATTTTGTGCCAACTATTGTTTAGGTAGAAGTGGGGGACTTACGATGTAAATATGAAAGTTTAGGTTATTAAATAACCTAAATGTTGAACTGAAAGGACTTATGATGTAATTTAGTCAAACTAAATTAAAAAAAAGAAAAAAAAAAGAGAAGGATGCGTATGAAGCATCAGAAGTCACAAGTCTCCCCTCCCATTCCCTTGAAATCATAATCTTCAATTAGTTGGAGTTAGGCTGCAATTTTTGTATCAAATACACGATTCTTGAGGCTCTAACCATAGCTAAACTATTGGAGGTTAAAGGGTAAGTAAAGCTCACAAACTTGCATGTCTAGATTTCGAAAATTCCATGGCAAATTGGATGTTTAAGGCTGTGATTTAATGTTGTGATGATTGTATAATGGGATGACCCGTTAATATGGTCACTCAATTTTTCCAGCATGCTGTTTGGGAAAAATTATGGTTGCTGTCCTGTTTTTAGAAAAATCGTATAAAATCATAGAAAAATCGTTAGAGGGTGTGCCATATATGCCTGGAAAGGTCTTTCAGTATACTACATTCCATCTTTAAACATGGAATGCTGGAAAAAATAGTAAGATGGTCAAAATGGCCAATTACAGCAGCATAGCTGGAAAAGTCTACACACAAATATTACCTTCTAAAATCAATTAAGATTGAAGTTGTGATTATACTTGCTCTATACATGCATGAAAGTTAAATTGGCATATTATATGACCTATATGATGTGTGATTAGTGTAATTATATGTGTTCGTATGTAAATTATTGGTTGGACTTTATAAGTCAAAGTGTTGGTTTCAATTGGAACATAAAATATGATGAATATGCATAATGGAAATTGTTAGTACCTAAATGGCTAGATTTGTCATGAAAGGGAATACTAACGAGTTAAATGTTGACCATTGAAAAAGCTATGTTTTGAGCTTGGGATCAAATGGGTCAACCGGATGAAGTGGTAAAGGAGTTTAGGACGAATCGAGGTAAGTATTACTTACCCCCTATAAGTTAGCTAATGTGCTATGATATATGTTCCTACCATGAAATGAATGGTTATGTACCAATTTTTTAAGGTACCCACATCTGAGTAAGTAGATACCCACATCTGAGTAAGTAGATTACCATAAAGTTATATGGAAACCTTGATTGTCAGGGTAAAGTGTGTGTTTAAATATTAGGTTGAAATACATAAACGGTCCATAAAAACCACACTAGAATGCAAAAATGTTGCCTAGTGGTTATATGACTAGCTGAAGCCCAAGTTATTGGGTCAAGTAGGTTAAATGGCTCTAAGGAGCCACAAATGTGAAATTGCTTTATTGTCGGGTAACATCGTTATTGTTACAAGTATTAGATATGAAAACATGTAGTTCATACTTATAAGACGAACCATGTGTTTTAATAAAAGGGTGACGAATGGTTTAAGGAACCATGAAGCCCCAATGCCAATGGGTTCCCAAACGACTAGATTTGACCATAAGAAAGATTAGGATGAATCAACAGATGAATAATAAGTTACAATGAGCAGAAATGGGTTTATAGAATCCATGCCATGTAACAAAGAAAGAAGGATCATAAATGGTTGGAGAAGCATAGATCCCCATTGCCTAAAAGCGGTCAAATGAGCTGTTGGGAATTACCAAAGGCAAGAACCCGTCTTAACGGGTCAAATGAATTAAATGGGTCATTTGGACATTAACTACAATGGTTATGCAATCCAATGGCAAGTAGATTAATGAATAACGTAATCATGTGACTTGGGTCTAAAAACAGAAATAATATAGTATTGCAAATAACTTGACCCATAATAGATGTGTAAAAACCAATCAAGTTGTGTGCATATAATCATGTTATGTTAACTACTTGCATATGTGAAATAAGTTGCAAAATATATGTTGTGGATCAAATCTGGATCATAACTTTCTGGGTTGCCACGAGGGGACCCCTTAATGGGTCAAACGGGTCGGGTGAACCCGGGGTTGGTTATTGTATCATAACCATGACAAATGTATGTATTTTTCCTCATAAAAATGTTTAGAATGATGTTTTAAAAGCCTGGAATGGCTGGGAGAAGTCCCCTAAGAACCTGGATGAAGTTGCCAAAATTTGTGAAAAAACTGTCAAAATATTCTAAAAATAAATATGGGCAAAGTCGGCCAAAGCCCTGGAAAGATGGCTCCAAGCGTATCGCTTGGAGCAAGACACTTGGGAGGCGATACGCCTAAAAGTCCAGGTGTATCGCTTGGAAATAAGGAAGATCTAGGCGATACGCCTAGGAACCCTTTTTCTGAATTTATTTGTTATTTATCATTGTTGATGATGTTTATACATGTTTATGCAATAGAAACTCACTACTGAAAGTGAGTGAATTGCATGTAAAGGGAAGGCCTACCGGGGGATGCTCATCAAGACTACGTGGAGCCGATCACATCAAGCATGAACTACCCGTCATGTATTTCGGTGGAAAGAACTTATATATTAAGTCAATGACCACTTTAGAATGTCAAACTCAATATTGGTATATTTTGTAAATGTTAAACCGTAATGATGGTGTTTTATGATTGTTAAATCATAGGTTTTCTACAAAAAATTTCTGGGACCGGTTTTTATAACATTAAACGTTAAAGTTTGACACTAAATTGTATACGGGTGTTACAAACTAGCACTTCCTTGTGCATACCTTAAGATATGTTTAATGGTAGCACCGTGATTTTCTCTACGACTTTGCATATATTGGTTAATTACTCCAACCACATAGGACAGATAAGGACGTGTGTATAGTAAGTATCCAAGACAACAAACGAGTTTTCTATAGTTGGTGGCACTAATTTCCTTCTTAGTATGTGCTTTGCTCAGCTTTAAACCCAGTTCTAATGGCACATGAGTAGGGTGGAGTTGAGGGTTTTGAATGAAATGGAAATAAGGATCATTGAAACGTACGTGACGCGTAATGTAGAGACGATCGATTGTAAGACCGGGACAACGATAGCCATGATGAGATGGACTATAACCGAGAAAAATACATGGAGTTGAATGGAAGTCCATTTTAAGGGAGTTGTACGGATGAAGATACAGTGACCATTGACAACCGAATATTCTTAAAAATGAGTAGTCTGGTGTTCGATTGTGAACGAGTTCAAATGGAGATGTGTTGGAGTTTGACCGGGATGACATGTGATTTATTATATAAACAACGGTGTCAAAGGCAAAGTGCCAGAACTTTTGTGGTACAGACGATTGGGCAAGAAGTGCAATACCCGTTTCAACGACATGTCAGTGTCGTCTTTCAACTGTACCATTTTTTTCACTAGTGTGTGGGCATGAGGGTCGGTGAACTATGCCAAGAGAAGTGAAGAATGTAGAGAGGTTGCGAAATTCACCACCTTAGTCAGTTTGAACGGTCTTTAACTTTGTATTGAATTGACGTTCAACCATTGCAACAAATTATTTAAATGTAGTAAGGACACCTGATTTTAATTTAAGAGGAAATATCCACATATATTTGGTGTTGTGATCAACAGACCATCTATTGGTAAAGTATGCAGTGCAAGACCCCAAACATCACAGAACATCAAATCCAAAATTTTATTACTACAAAAGGAAGCATCAGGTAATGTCAGTATAGAGGACTTCCCCAACTGACAAGAAGCATAAACAGAATCAAAATGTTTGACAGAAACAGGAAGAAAACATTTAGATAACATAGTACGTAGAACACGATGATAGAGATGCCCTAAACATTGATGCCACACAGTTGTGGAGTCACGTGTGACAGACAAAGCACACTTTTGAACAGATCGAAGTTGTGGAAGCACGAGCAAGTACAAGTCATCTTTACATGGACCCGTGAGTAGGGTAGTGCGTGTAGATATGTCCTTCACACAAAATAAAGCGGGTGAAATTCAAAGAATACATTATTATCAAGGCAAATTTTTGGACAGAAAAGCAGATTATGTTTAATTTGTGGCACATGAAGTATGTTAGTTAGGGAAAAGGTTCTATAAGGTGAGTAAATATGTGTAGAGCCAATATTTAGAATAGGTGAACATTTACCGTTACTAACGTGAAGGGCATCATCACCATGATATGCTTCTGAGGACCCGAAGCTTGACAAATCTGGTGTGACATGGCTATTGGCACCTGTGTCTGGGAACCAAGAAGTTGAAGTAGTGAAACGGGTGTCTGCATAGTTAACGTATGGACAGTTCCTGATTATAGCGGGGTCTCTTTTAAGACAGTTAGAAGGAATGTGTCTAATTCCACATCTGTTGCATGTGCCATGTACCATGTTCGTGGTTGTATCCAGTCAAAAGATCCACGATTGTTACTATGGAACGTGTAGCATTACCACGTCCACGACAACGATTGTTGAATTGACCACGTCTACGATTGTTGCGTGAACCAATGTAGGCTTGAGAGGTGGCGACTGGAGTTAGTTGGTAGCCAAGCTGAGATGCAAGTTGTTGAACACTCACTAGGTTTGGAGATGAGGGAGCAGCGACACGGTTACCAGAGGTGTTGGGATTGGCGGTAGCACTAGTGGAAGCCGTGAAGGCTGCAAAACGAAAGAGGCAGCTGCTGTTTGGCTTTTGTTAATCATATAATCGTGGTCGGAAAGTAGTCCCGGAAGCTCGTTGAAGGCAATAGGAACCTCTCAACCAAGTAGGTTGGACTTGAGCCCGTTATATTCTTCATGAAGTCCTGAAATCAAGTAGGTTGGACTTGAGCCCGTTGTATTCTTCACGAAGTCCCGAAACCACGAGCATTACCACATTCTTGAGCTCTAGCAAGGTACTGTGTGGGTGTTTCATCACCATTCATCTCTAGTTTCAATAACTGTGTTTTTAGGGTGTATTCCGGGGATTTGAAATGAGGGGCATAAGCACTCTCAAGGGAGAGCCATAGTTCACGTGACATGTCACCTTAAACATGATAAAAAGAAGCCTCTAAAGCGGTAGAGATCAGGAGCATGCGAATGTGGGCACCATTGGTGATCCACGATGCATGATTAGGGTTTGGGATGGTGGTGTCAACTGTGGTGACGACTGAGTCTCCAGAAGCGGGTGTGCCGAGAACGGTTTTGGTTGTAAGAGGGCAGGGGATTGTGCCATCGATATAACGAAACATGTTGTACGTAACCAAAAAGGGATGGATCATTGTTACCAATACCCATAATTGGTAGTTACGGTGAAAGCAAACTTGCGTGAGTTGTGAGAGGTCTTCTCCTAGAATGTGAAGGCATGTAGCATGGCCATCAGGAAAAGAAAAAAAAAGAATACTATCAGTGAAAAGGAGGCTGCATGGCAGCAGTAGGGTTCCGATGGGACTGGGGATTGCGGCTAGGGCAGCCTGGCTGTGATACCAAATCAGTTCAGGGAACGATCCGTAATTGTTGGATCGTGGTTAGTACCAACTAACCTATCAAGTTACTTGAACGTATCAAACAAGAAATGCGGAATCAGACTTGTTTGTGTTTGAGTAAAAATGCTTTTAATCGGTGAATGTAACTAATAAACAAGAAGTAAAGTAGTTAAACACAAGAAATAAAATTCCAAGCACTACAATATTATTACTTCTCCAATGTTTACAAAGAGTTACAGCTGATGAGCTTGAAAGAACCGATCAACAATAAACAAGAGAAATACAAGTAATATATATAGTGCAAGGAGGAAATAAAAGATATTCTTTTATTTCCATTTAGCTACTAGGCTTAATAAACTAATCATATCTACTCCAAGAGTTGTTATACTATCACGCATGGGTGCAGTGAACAGTTGAGCAACTCTATCGGTGAACAGTGTAAAGCGTGGCAAGGTGAACTACTCTCTGTCAGCTTTTCTGCATTGGGACTTGAACCAAGAGAGAAGTCAAACTTCCAGAGTAACATAGGGAGAGTTCTGAAGGAACTAGTTAGAGAACCAAAAGTTCCGGAGGAACTTCCTTCGAAATTCTGACTTAGAGAATTTCAGCCAAACTGAACATTCCCAATAGTCTCCCCCTAAGATGTTGCTACCAAAAACTGTTCTTGTTTCTAAATCTTCTTTATGCTTTGGCTTGAGCTCTACCACAACCCTTACAGCTTGTAAACAAAGCTACGAGTGCCATCTATGTTCATGATATCCTTCTGATATAAGCTATCCCATTCACTCAACCTCAGATTCTGTTTCTTGATCACTTCCCCATTACTCAAGAAGTAGTAGTACAGATCTTCCTTTTTGTGTACCTCAATCTTTATGATGTTAGGATGAGGATTGACATCTAGCTAGGTTACGGGTCTCAGAAGATTCAGACTCTTCCTCTGATTCACTGACCACTATCTTCTTCCTTTTTGCTGTAGACTTCTTTATTGCAGCCATGGACTTCTTTCTTCCTGAAAAGGTGAGCTTGATGGGTGGAATAGCTGAAGGTTGCTGGGATGAGGATTCTGTCTCAGGTGGTGTAGGCTTTGGATTTTTAGGAGGTGGTGATAGGAGTTTTGAATGTGGAAGCAGTGGGTTGTGATGAGGTGGTGAAGGGTTGAGATGATGAGAGATGAGGATCAAAGACAATGTCAAACATTTCTTTGACAATGTTGATCATAGGGTTCTTTTGTTGAGCACTTGAGACAGGAGCTTTTCTCTTCTTCTGTTTTAGGTAACTGAGACCTTCACGATGTAAAGAATCGAAAAGAGCATACATACCTAGTGGCTTCTTCTCACTAGAGACTCTTTCCTTCTCAATTTGACTTTTTCTGATGACATCATAGTCTTGTCTCAGTCTAGGCAGTTTGCAAGAGTTGATTCTTTTGGGGTTCTCCATCATAATTTCCTTGAAGTACCACCTGTGAATCAAGATGGTCATCTTCCTCAGATAATTTTTTATATTTGGTACCCTGCTTCTCTTGTGCTTTCTTCAGCTCAAAGCCATAATCAACAAATCTCTTAACATTCATCTCTTTGGCTTGATCAGCTCGGATAGCAAAACCATATACATTCAGTTTATCAGGTCATTACCCTTCATCTCATCCACCCATGCATCAGTGAAACACTCCTTGCTTTTGAGCATCACACTAAACTGAGCTAGGAAAATCTTGTTTTCTTCAGTCTTCTTCATCTGAATTTTCCTATACTCATTTCCTAAGACCCTTCTGTACTTTTCAACCTTGTCTGAAAGACTTTGCTGCTCAGCTTTAGCAATTCTTTCTTCTATGTACAGATCAGATCTTCTCCTAGATCCATTGATGAAGAACATCAGATCAGCGTCGTTTACAACATACTCATAAATGCCTCCTTCTATGAGTTGTCGTTTTTGTTCCTCAAACAGTGCACTATCTTTCTGTTCTTGAAATTTATTGTGAATTTCAGCGTTCTCCTTTTCCAGTTGATCGATCAAAACTTTTGTCAGAGGATCATATCATCATCTTGGCCTCCTGTGCTTTGATCATCATTCTCCATGTCAGTGAAACCATAAATGGTTCTCTCATCAAGAGAATCATCATCGGCAACCTCTGGATCTTCATGAAGTGAACTTGCATCATTTGGACTGGCTTCCGAGGTAACTTGCTCTGGAATAGTCTTAGTGCCAAATTCCGAAGTAACTATCTTGGGACTGTCTTCCGAGACAATTTGTTCCGGAATAGTCTTAGGCAATTTCTCAGGAGCAACTTCCGAAGTAACTTCCTTCGGAACAGCCTCAGTTGTGAGGGGTTCTTCCGGAGTAACTTCCTTCGGTATTTCCTCAACAGTGATTGGCTCCTCCGGAGTAACATCCTTTGGAGTTTCATCAGTAGAAATTAATTCCTCCGGAATAACTTCCTTTGGAATTTCTTTAGTTGTAACTTTTGCCGATGAAGATGTGGGATTGTTCAAGTTGAGAAGTGCTTCAGTAACTTCAATATCAAGGAGATCCACATCTTTTCCTAGTTCACTCTCAGATTCATCGACCTGTTCATCACCTATGTCTTCTCCTTCAACCTCAAACTGATCTTGACCCGTTTGAAGATACTCTTGCTGTAACATCCCAATTTCGGGATGTCCTAAATTAACCGAGGTGTCAAATAATTGATGATTTTAGGAGGACATTGGGGTTTACTATGCTAGTACCCAATTTAGAACCTAATAATATCCCGAAAACCATAAGATGTAATGTTTTGATAAATTGAGGAAAATGCAATATTTCGTCCCAAATCCTAAACACTGTTAGGATGTAAATAATGTGTAAGTGTAATATTAATAACTATTACACTTATATAAATGTTTTAAGACATTTTTATGTACAATATGTTATTGAAATGATAACATAAGGTGTTATGAGAAATATGACAAAGTTTGGGACTTAAAGGCAAAAGGGCCAAACTAGAGGGACTTGGAGTGTCAATTCTTAAAAGTTCACTTATGAAATCTGGAAATCAGATTTGGGGATGAAAAAAATAACGTGAACTCTCCCCCTTTCATCCCCAAAATCGAAATTTTGCAACAAAAGGGTTCAAGGTGCGATTTTGGTGGGTTAAGCAAGAAATCTGAAGCTTCAAACATGGTGAAACTCTTGGAGGTTGTTGTGTAAGTAATCTTAATTTACTTGCATGCTAAGTTCCGAATTTCTAAGATGAATTTGGCTATTAGAAGCTGCGATTTTTATGTAATCATTGTTGTTAATGCTTGGTATGCTTGCTTAAGACTTTAATCTTGAGAAGCTAGTGAAATTAAGCATGAAAAACCCAAAGTTAGGTCGTATGATTTAGGGGTTGAGAAGTTAGATAATATAACTTTAATTGCTGAAATTATGTGATGAATGTATGTTATATGATGTGTGTCAACAGAGGTGATTGGCAAAACCTAGTAAGTTGCATGAATTGGGTAATAGCTCATATGTAATGGGTGTCAAATTAGGCATATGAATGTTAATGCACACTAAGTGTTTGATGAAATGCCTAACTTAGATGAAATGCTTGAATCAATGAATAAATGTAGGGATGATACACTATTAGAGAGCATGAAAGAAGAATGGGTATGAATTTTGAATACCCATGCTTGAAAAATGTGTTAAATGGAATTGTATGAAACCATGAAAAAGATAAAAATCTAGTTGAGGGGCCTGTTTTGAAAGTGTTGTATAAGATCACTCGTATGCCCGTTGGGGATGTACGATATACGGTTGAAAAGCTTGTTTTGAATACTATGTTTCGTATTTGAACACCGGAAACTTAATATGTTATATAATGGGTCAAAATGACCCGTTAATATGGTCACTTAATTTTCCAGCATGTTGTTTGGAAAAATATTGTGGTTGCTGTCCTGTTTTTAGAAAAATCGTATAAAATCAACCGTAACTCAGAAAAAATGTGTATTTTATATGCTTGGAAAGCTCTATGAGTCTACTACGTTTTATGTTTGAACATGTTGGGTCGATTCAGCTGTTAAAAGGGTCAAATGGTGGCTTGAACAAGGGCTGGACACCAAGTACCACCCTAAGATATTTAATGAATTGATGTCGTGAGATGTGAATCATTAGACTTATATAACTAAATGATTCATGTACTAGAATGTGGAAAATGTGATATATATATATATATATATATATATATATATATATATATATTGATGATTATGTTGTCTCACGAACCAAACAGGGAATTGAGTCCACTTTAGGCAAGCAAGCGGAAGCAACTCAAACGGAAACCGGTACTTATGGATAAAGCTCACGAGGTAACATCTATGTTATGTTACATATTTGGTTAATGACTCATAATTGCATTGATGATATAGAATGCATGATTTTATGAAATGTGATAAACTTTCCCTACGAGGCAAGTTGTTGAATTGCGTATAATTACAAAGTTAAATAATTAGGGTTAAGCTCTAAGAAGGTAATGAGTCAAAGAACAATGCATAATTATATGGTTCTTAGGAACCATGGCTAAAAGAATGTATGTCATTAGCGGTAAATGAATTGTAGGATTCATGCTAATGGGTTAAACGGGTCGAACGAATCGGAAGGATTCATCGTAATGGGTCAAAGAATAAAAGTTACTAATTGATTCATAGAGACCATAATAATGGCTAAATGAGTAATTGATTGATAATGGTTTGTAGGAACCAAATGCATGTGTAACATTATTTATGTTACATGAAGTAGTTAAGTAAATGCGTATTTACAATTTAATGAAATAAACTATGAATTATGAGTATGGGTGACGAATGGTTCTAGGAACCGTGAAGCCCAAAGTCAAGGGTTATCCAATGACCAATTTGACCATAGGGAAGATTCGGATGAATCATGTTGTGAACAAAAGTTGCGGAGGCGAAAATGGGCTTATAGAGTCCATGCCAAGTAACAAGAGAAAAAGGAATCGTAAATGGTTATAGAACCATAGATTCCAAGGCTAATATGTGGTCAAATTGGGCATTGGAGTAAACCAGAGGCAAGGACCCGCCTTAACGGGTCAGATGGGTACAATAACCCAAAAGTGGTTGAATGAATAGATACCAACTCCCTAAAGGCTATTTGATGCATAAATAGGCTGTCACATGAGTTTAGGATCATAATACTTTAAAACTGTGTTATTTCCAATAAGTAACAAGCACACGAAGTGCATAGAACCCATAAAGGTTTAAATGACATAATTAGCTTATGGAATTGATTTGTTATACATGTTGGCCAATGGATTACGGTAAAAATTAGCTTGCAATAAGGACAGGTCATTGGCAATAAAGCTATGGGTGTTCTAATGGGTCAAACGGGTTGGTTGAACCCGCATATGCAAAGTTTGAATTCGCCTTGAAAAAGGTATGTTGATGTGTATGAAAATATGTTTTAGAAGTGTTTTGTGAGTGTTAAAACACTTGAAAAATGATGGAAACCAGGTTGGTGAAATCTGGTAGAAAACAGGGGAAAGAAAGCCAAAATTTGGCTAAGTATGGAACTGGTCGAAAATAGCCAATATTCTGTCAAAAATGGTCCAGAGCGTACAGCCCAGAAATTATTCATTCTGGGCGTACCGCCCCAGAGTGAAAAACCAAATTTTATTGTTTTTCTTCATTATTTGATATTGTAATAAATGGTTATCCAATAGAAGCTCACTATTGAAAGTGAGTATGTTGCAGGTAAAGGGAAAGCCTAGTGGGATGCTCATCAAAGACTACGAAGAACCGATCACATCGAGAACAAACGACCCGTCTTGTATTATGGTGAGAAGAACTTATATATAAATCGAAGATCACATTTGGATGTCAAACCAATTATAAGTAAATTTTGTAAATGTAAACCACTATGGTGGCATCTTATGATTACAAATCATATGTTTTGTAATGAAATTTTCCGGGACCAAAATTTTTAACGTTATAATGTGTAAGTTTGGCATCAAATTGTATACGGGTGTTACAATTTGGTATCAGAGCCATGGTTTGAGAGAATTAAGTACTCGGGGAGTCCTTAAACTCAAACCTTGAGCTCAGGGGAACGGGAAAAGTGATCGGTTCAAGCTTGATGAAGTGTCCGGGTAAGGTACATAACCATAAAATTGATTATTGATAATTGTATTTGAATGGAATAATAACTCCTATATGCCGGTAAAGGCAGATTTATTAGCTATCACTCGGGGAAACGCACGGGGAGGTGTTTTCACACTTGAACCGGGAAGTGCGTGAGTGAAGTGTCCCAGGTAGAAACGGGGTAATGCTAAGGCTAGAAACCTCGTACAAACCTGTGGGGGGATATTGGCCACGACCAATATGTTGTATGTGTGAAGAAGTGTCCCAGGTAGAAACAGGGTAATGCTACGGCTAGAAACCTCGTATAAACCTATGGGGAAATATTGGCTATGACCAATATGATATATAAAACCTTGCTGCGGTAATGGAGATAAAAGCTGTTGAGCTAATGAAAATTTCAATTCTGTAGATCAATGACGGGCCATGATGACGGTGATCTTACAGGGAAACAAAGAAAGGAGGCTTTGAGAGCCCAAATATCAATGAGGCAGGTAGAAACGGGGTAAAGCCTAGGCGAGAAACCTCGTATAAACCTGTGGAAAATTATTGCCCATGACCAATAAAACTAGAAAACCTTTTCATGGGCAAGGGAATTTGAAATTGATAAGTACTTTTGAATCCTACTATATTAGGATCATGTTATTGTCTTATAAGAACCATATAATTGCTAAGCATGATACAACGGGTGAGAAAAAAGTTCTAGGGAGCCTCCACCGTGTGTCATGTGGTATTTGATCATAAATGGTTCATCGGAACCATAGGTCATAAATGAGATGAAAATTTCTTAAGGTAACAATATAACATTGTGACATATAATTAGACAATGTTGTATCTTGAAACATGTGAATATTGATGTTTATGTGTGGTAACCTTGCTGTAGGTAAGGAAAACCCTAGAAGTGGTCAAACGTGACATTGATTTTGCAGGAAAATTGTACCCAAGCAAGTGGATGAATGATGACACATATGACTTCAAAATGCATTGGGCTAGGACTCGAATGCATAATGGTCATGTGCTATAAGGTACTACCAGGTGGGACTACCCAACCTGGGTTATACTTTGATAAATGGTAATGCATATACATGTGTCTAATTCTAGTCAAAATAAGAGTTTGGACCATGAGGTCATAACCTGAAATTGAAATATATAAAAAAAATGGGAAATTGGTGAAGAACGACTCTGTAGGAGCCGTGAAACCAATATAATGAATGGGAAATTTGTGAGGAACAACTCTGTAGGAGTCGTGAAACCAATATAATGAATGTGGTAATTTGGTGAAGAACAACCCAAGAGGGGGTCGTGAAGCCAATAATTTGAAACAAGGTTACATTTGGGACATATTTGGTTGTACAAATGTTGAACATTATATGGAATTGTCATAAACGGAAGATTAACGAATAACCATGGAATTAATGAGTCGAAATGGTCATATGTTTTAATTGACACAACCGTTAAGACGGTTGAATCATGTTTATAATGTGATTAACTTTAAAGTGACTCGGGATAAACCCGAGTCTAGAATTGATTAAAAATATGAAATGACTAGACGTATAATAAAATGTAAGAAGTAACCTTGTTAAACACAGTAAAACTCATGTTGTTGAGTCATGTTTATTCCCACGTAAGTTTTGTATAAATGATAGGGAATTGAAGCTATTAGGTGGGTGATCGACCCAACTTCTTGGGAGAGACCCACAAACATAGATGATTGTGAAGTAGGGAGGACGCTGGAAGCGACCGTCCCCGAAGATGCACAGAGGATTGCTATGCAAGTAAGTATCCTCAAAATTTTCCAAATAAATGTTGGAATGTAATATGAACAAGTAATTGTTCGTAAGAACCATAACTACATGCTAAAATGTTATGTGGATAATTAATGGTTAGTAATAACCATTTCGATATGTTAAATTGTTTAGAAATGATCCTTATGGATCATAATGCTGATTATTTGTTGATTGCTAGCTAAATGGTTCAAAAGAACCATAGCAACACAAAAATATGTTAATATGCCAACGTGTCAAATGAACAATAAATGGTTCATAGGAACCATAACCACAGATTAATGGGTAACCAGATGATAAACAATTCATAGGAATTGTGACAATAGTGATAAGGCAAGACGGACTAAGTCTTGTTAAACGTCATATTGATATGAAATATCTAAATGACTCTTAGGAGCCATGGCTTGATTAAAACGTGTATACTGATGTGCAAATGAATTAAAGGAATCATAATTGAGGTGATAAGTATTAAAGGCTAGTATACAAGCCAAGAATGGGTCAAATGACGACACGTCGAAATGTAATCCTAAAAAGGATTATGAGATGGTATAAGTGGCTTTTAGAGTCATAGGAACCATCCAATAAAATGTACTATATTATCGAACGAGAAAGGTAAATGGCAAGTGACATGCTAAACACTTGCAAATATTGTTGCACTGCTTAATATGTGTAGTTACAGATAGACTGTACAAGGACACAACTAGCAGGAAAGCCGCGGGACTAAATTCCGATTAGGATTACCGTCAAGGTAAACATGAGCAAGAAAGCTGTATACGCGGATTGTGATGACACTAAGGTACGGGTGTTAATTACATTAACGTTTGAACCTCTTACGGAGAGGGTGATTATTTGAAAATTTGAATTTTTTTATTAACATGGTTATGACACTGGTCATTAGAACCTTGACCCTAAATGACACGTGGAGTAAAAAACTGTGAACTCCTAAACGCGTAAAATGAGGAAAGGAATTGTAACTAGATGGAAAAAGGGTATGACACATACTTAACGAGCAAAATTGAAAATTTAAAATTTGGGCATTTATGCTAAAATAGTTAATATTGCAAAACCCATGGGGTGGTAACTCATTTAAAGCCTAGAGGGCATTGAGGCCTATATAATATATGTGGTAGGTTGGATGAAAATGTTTCGTGAGGAATCGTAAAATCCAACAAAATACAAAAAAGTGGTCCATGTGATCATATCACCCTATATGGGATATCCAGTGAATGGGTAGGAATGATAAATTGAATTATGTTCTCGTGCGTGAGCAATAGAACAAAAAGAGGAAATAAGGTTTCGGGGACTAAACCCTCTTTAAGGGGGGTAGAGTTGTAACATCCCAATTTCGGGATGTCCTAAATTAACCGAGGTGTCAACTAATTGATGATATTAGGAGGACATTGGGGTTTACTATGCTAGTACCCAATTTAGAACCTAATAATATCCCGAAAACCATAAGATGTAATGTTTTGATAAATTGAGGAAAATGCAATATTTCGTCCCAAATCCTAAACACGGTTAGGATGTAAATAATGTGTAAGTGTAATATTAATAATTATTACACTTATATAAATGTTTTAAGACATTTTTATGTACAATATGTTATAAGGTGTTATGAGAAATATGATAAAGTTTGGGATTTAAAGGCAAAAGGGCCAAACTAGAGGGACTTGGAGTGTCAATTCTTAAAAGTTCACTTATGAAATCTGGAAATCAGATTTGGGGCTGAAAAAAATAACGTGAACTCTCCCCCTTTCATCCCCAAAATCAAAATTTTGCAACAAAAGGGTTCAAGGTGCGATTTTGGTGGGTTAAGCAAGAAATTGGAAGCTTCAAACATGGTGAAACTCTTGGAGGTTGTTGTGTAAGTAATCTTAATTTACTTGCATGCTAAGTTCCGAATTTCTAAGATGAATTTGGCTATTAGAAGCTGCGATTTTTATGTAATCATTGTTGTTAATGCTTGGTATGCTTGCTTAAGACTTTAATCTTGAGAAGCTAGTGAAATTAAGCATGAAAAACCCCAAAGTTAGGTCGTATGATTTAGGGGTTGAGAAGTTAGATAATATAACTTTAATTGCTGAAATTATGTGATGAATGTATGTTATATGATGTGTGTCAACAGAGGTGATTGGCAAAACCTAGTAAGTTGCATGAATTGGGTAATAGCTCATATGTAATGGGTGTCAAATTAGGCATATGAATGTTAATGCACACTAAGTGTTTGATGAAATGCCTAACTTAGATGAAATGCTTGAATCAATGAATAAATGTAGGGATGATACACTATTAGAGAGCATGAAAGAAGAATGGGTATGAATTTTGAAAACCCATGCTTGAAAAATGTGTTAAATGGAATTGTATGAAACCATGAAAAAGATAAAAATCTAGTTGAGGGGCCTGTTTTGAAAGTGTTGTATAAGATCACTCGTATGCCCGTTGGGGATGTACGATATATGGTTGAAAAGCTTGTTTTGAATACTATGTTTCGTATTTGAACACCGGAAACTGAATATGTTATATAATGGGTCAAAATGACCCGTTAATATGGTCACTTAATTTTCCAGCATGTTGTTTGGAAAAATAGTGTGGTTGCTGTCCTGTTTTTAGAAAAATCGTATAAAATCAACCGTAACTCGGAAAAAATGTGTATTTTATATGCTTGGAAAGCTCTATGAGTCTACTACGTTTTATGTTTGAACATGTTGGGTCGATTCAGCTGTTAAAAGGGTCAAATGGTGGCTTGAACAAGGGCTGGACACCAAGTACCACCCTAAGATATTTAATGAATTGATGTCGTGAGATGTAAATCATTAGACTTATATAACTAAATGATTCATGTACTAGAATGTGGAAAATGTGATATATATATATATATATATATATATATATATATATATATATATTGATGATTATGTTGTCTCACGAACCAAACAGGGAATTGAGTCCACTTTAGGCAAGCAAGCGGAAGCAACTCAAACGGAAACCGGTACTTATGGATAAAGC